>CM048827.1:33869061-34450129 GCA_026586065.1 Dioscorea zingiberensis
ATTAATAGAGGGCGACGTGACATAAAGTAGGAAGATAATATTAAATAATAATTGGATTTTAGTGGGGGAAATAATTTAGATGATAAGTTAAAATAATAAAAGGGAGAAATAATTGAGGACATAGGGTTGATTAAAACCCATGTGACAATAATTTCATGATAAATGATTATAATAAGTTATAGAATATTTGATTTATTATAAGAGAAGAGAGAACTCATTCTCTCATTTGAGCATCGTGCCCTAGCTTCTCATTCATCTCCTCTCCCTTGCTCGCGCCGACCACCACCTGACCGCCCTTGCTCACGCGACGCCGTCGCCGCCCCTTGTTGCCGCACTGTGGAGGCTCAGCGATCCGGGAGCAAAGCCTCCGCGCTTATTGATGCGTGCCCCCGCTCCACCGCGCCATGCGTCCCGCCACGAACCTTGCTGCAGGCCGGCCCGACTTGGGCGACGAAGTTGTCCGACGCCGTTGCCACGATCACCACCAAAGATACGCCTTCCTTATGCTACTGTGCGACCCACTCCGGCGAGTCTGCCGCTGGCCACCACTCTGCTCTTGCGCCGCCTCATCTCAGCTGACGTCGCAATCCCGCTCTGGCAGTACCCACTGTGTATCGATCCCACAAACTGCAGCCCTCCTTTCTCCCTACAGTGAGCTCTAAATTTTGGGAAAAACCCTCATCTTAATTAACTAGTGTGGGCATGAAAACATTAAAATCTAAATTGACATGTTGGAAAATAAGGATGAGATACTATGATTGTATGCTTGTATGGAAGGGATTAAAGTAGTTTGAAATGTTTGATAGTTAAGTGATTTGTTGTGAGATTGGTTGTATTAATTTCGGGGCCCTATAAACAGGGGAGGTGCTGCCCAATTTTCCTTGGAATCCCTAAGTATAAATGTTCTAATTAGTGATTACGCAACTTACTTAAGTATGTTTAGCGATCAAATTAACATGCTCATTAGTTCCATGATTGTCATGCTTAAGGGACACATGCTTTAGGTGGATTAATGTTGGCTAATTAAGATTTAAAGGCGTACTATACTTGCTAAGTATGAAAATATGGTCTTATGAGTTTAATGTCCCTTATATGCACATTGAGTTAAATAGGAGTCTAAGTTAAGAATACGGAATCGTATTCTAAAATCTTCATATTCTTAAGCGATAGGACGAAATTGTGGAAAAATACGGACTCTGTATTTAATTAGCACTTTCATTGATTCTAGAAAGGGGAAAAAGTCCAGCAGAGGCCGCCGAAGGACCGAGCGATTCCTAGGAATTTGCAAGGATTTAAGGTGAGGGGACTTTACCGTAGATCTAGATTTAATTTGTGTATTCAACGGGATTTTTTTTATCGTATTCTTATGAGTTTTGATTCAATTTGTGGATGCCAAAGGATTTATTATTATATATGCATAGTATTTTCATGCTCGTATAAGTGAGTAAATTTCAGTGCATGAGATATGATTAAAGGAAACCCTACAGGGTAGTTATATGATTAAGGGAAAACCTAAGGGGTAGTTAAAGATTATTACATATATCATGTCGCACCTTAGTTAGTTAATGTATGGGGATCCAGTAGGGCTCGGGATAGAGCACGAGGTATTTTTAGTAGACGGACCCGTGAGGTGTTGGCTTTGTTTTCGCGTTGTTTCTCCCATCAATCGGTGGGGGTGGTAAAGAGATGTACTCGGTTCTAATAGAATGGCCATTGAGTCCTCATTTATTCTTGAGCGATCGCCGTAAGAGACTTGTCGCCTTAAACTTTGCCAAGTACTCTCCATGTAAACAACTCCAAATAGGTAATGAATCAATTTCTACCATTATTAAAAAAGTAACAAAATATCAAAATAAGTACAAATAAAAAGTAATGATTACCAATTAATCTTAAGTATAAGTAACTTAATTCATGTTACTAACTTCAAAATATTTATTGATATTAGAGGATGGTATATCATCTCGACTCTCATCTAAGCATCATCCCTCACTCAATTGTAGGATGTGTATCTTCATTAGGGAAAATAAAAACCAAACTTTGAAAAAACACAATATATATGGGAAGTTCTAATTCAATTAAGATAGGTGCAAACTACAAAAACTTGTTGATTGAAATGAGATAAATAAACTAATTGAAGAAAAATATTATCAATGAATAACATATGCTCAGTTGAACAAAGAAAATCTTTTAAAATAAAAACTCAATCATAATCAAATTAGTTAGAGAAACATTTACATAAGTCCCATTTTTGAAGTTTTAAATTTTGTCAAGGAAAATATTTGACCATTTTGATTATCTATATCAAAAGAGTAGTGAATATATGTAAAACAAAGACCACTGAATTCATTACATTTAAGTTGCTAAAGGCTAATTCTTCCAACCTCTATTTGACCTATAGTTAGACGACATTTGTGTAATACCCATCTCAAAAACTAGAGACAAGTGCCATAATTCACCAGTCAAGCCATAAACCATGAGCTTAAGGGTCAGAAACTTATAATCAAGAGTAAAGAAGAAATGTGTAGAAGCTATGAAAACAAATAAACCAATATCATAACTCGTAAATCGAGATCCCTCGCTTTAATACACACCAACCAAGGATAATCATATAATAACATATTACGTCTCCAGCCGCTAAGAGTTCCACTCTCCTAAATAACAATAACATCATAATATAAAGCACACATCAACGGGGTCAATGCTTAGCTACTAATACTCCTCAGATACTCGCAAATGCAGATATAGTCACATCGGACTCTTTGCTCCACGTCAGTATAAAAATAACATGAAAGGGGCCTTAGCCACGGAAGAAATGTATGGCAACAACACCGCCATGTATAATCTATACCCAGATATCAATAATAAAACAATTTCCAAAATATAACATTGTATGAGCAATAAATTGAAATAAATGCTAAATAATACTATACTAGTCAACGCATTATCTCTAACTGGAGCAAGGGCATGCCATTATGCATAAAAATCTCAAGTAAAGCATATACGCGATATTGATCTAAACTGCTTACTTCTCTTGGTGACCAAAATGATATACTACTCAGCCTTCCCGGTCGGAACCATATCAAGCTACCCGGAATGTGGAAAAGTGCAGCTTATATATCATAATCTCTATAATATCCATGTCCCCTAAGCACTCTACCTCAATACTACTGAATCGGAAAGTGTAATCAGGTTGTAAACTATCTCCTGCCTCCTCAAAGTACTCTTCCGGTCGAAACCATCCTCGATACTCATATCAAGCCATAAGTATATACGGTACGCTTAGGCACTATGTGGAGTATGGAAATAAAGGGTTTTGTTTTATAAAAATGGAAGGTTTTAAAAAAATAGATAGTTCAGTATAAGAAAAAACGTCCTGCAGCTTTATAACACCCTCTTCCCTAACCTTAGTTTCGTACTTCTCTCTGCTCTACAAAGAGCCACCGCTAGTGCGTGAGTAGTAGTACATTAGTAAGGTGTAAGTCCTGTTAATTACATTATCTATTTCTCATGCTCTATCTCCCATCTTTATATAATTATTCTTCACTGAATTTTCAAATCTCATTTCCAAAATCGAATACTACAATATGCATAATACCTTTACAAAACTCAAGGTACATTATAAATGTATAATAGAAACTCATGCTTTCTCAAATTAAATAAATAACCGTGAAGAAAACTCGCAAACATACTCTAGATATACGCTTATGCCCTCACTTTTGAGTCTAAGTAGATTCTAGGTGGCAATCAAGCTAGGTC
The DNA here is from genome assembly GCA_026586065.1 of Dioscorea zingiberensis. Taxonomy (NCBI): domain Eukaryota; kingdom Viridiplantae; phylum Streptophyta; class Magnoliopsida; order Dioscoreales; family Dioscoreaceae; genus Dioscorea; species Dioscorea zingiberensis. Next base: position 33,872,818 of record CM048827.1, read on the forward strand.
CTTCAAGAATCATGCGCCTCTTGCTCTTTGCCTTTCTTTCCTTTCCTAATAATCTAAATAATGAAAATTCATAAATACGAAAAATTATATTCTTAGCTTATAATTCTCACCTAATTAAAACTCGATAGAGTAGGTGGCAATCCAAGAGTATTTAGTTCACCTAAGTAATGATCTTACCTAACAAGTATTTCATACATATTTGGGGATGTAAACATTCTTCATCCTTAGCATAATTGAAGGCTTCTAACATGCTCCTTAAAAATAACTCAAATGCTATACATATAATGATGGAAGATTAATCATGTATAATCAATAAAATTTTGGCAAAAGATAACGAATCAGTATTTCCAAAGCCCGGGTTTATACAAACATACATACTTAGTGATAACATTTACTTTCAACTTCTATCTCTACAACCACTATACAACCAACATTCATAATAATCTCTGTAAGTGGGGCACATGTGTCTGGCCAAGCAGAGAAAGGTGAGAGAAGGGGTGGTCGACGATGGGGAGATAAATAATAGAGAGAAAGTGGCTCTAATAACTCTCTCAAACCTCTAACTTTTAGAAACCAATAATTTAATCAATTCTAAAGTTATCATCTCTACTATTTAATCACAAGTTAACTATAGTCTCACATGATTTAGTATATAGCTTCATCGCTTCACGAAGAAATCATTAAACCGCAAGATCTACCTTACCTACGTCACTTCAAGTGCACGCGGATGGATGAGTTGGACTCCTTCCCCCAACCTGCATCCACTTCTCTTTACTCTTTTCTAATTAGATCCACTTTCTTCCTTGGACCTCAACCTTTGTCCGGGTTCCTCCCACTCTCATCGTGGTCCCTTAATTAATCCATTACTAACTAGGGTTTAAATAAATTTGATTTATAATTAACCGGGCTTATTCCTATCACCTAACCTCCCACTATTTCCTTACAAGGAAATGCCGCCATTACCCATTACAGGCCTTCTACCTGCCTCGAGAAGCATGTAAGGCTAAATTTAAGTCCATTAATTTTTCCTTGAAGTTTACGTTTAATTGAGGTTTAAAAATGATTAAATTCATTATTAACCGACTAATGAACCTCAATAATTTTTTGAAAATCATCGCATCATTTATTTTAGAAAATTCTTTTCCTTACCTTTCGATTTTTGTTCACATTTTTATTCTCAAGATAAACAAAACAAAAATAAAGTATCTCTCTTTTTCAAATTTCATCTCACAGATCCATCAAAACAACCATGCACCTCCTAGAATCTCTGTATCATATTTTATTGTAACTTTTTTTGGATACCTTTTGAAAATATGGAAAACCATAATTTATTAATATATTAAAAAAGTTTTACATAAGATCCTTTATTATATGATTATTATAAATAGTTGGAAAAACTATAATTTATTATATAAAATGATAATCATATGGGTACCAAATTTTATTTTTTATTATTTTTAATGATAATTTTAATGTCCACTTGTCTTTTAAATTATTTATAATTTTTTTTATATTTGATATATTTTTAAAATCTATTTCACAAATAATAATTATGTATATCTAAGTAACAAACACATGATATGGGTCTAATAACAAAACATGTCATTTATATAATTATGAAAAATTTCAAGGAGTCAAATAGAAATATAATTATTGTTTGTGACATTATAGATTTTAAAATTAAATTTGTTCTAGGGGGGTTTAAATAAAATATAATTAAAGGAAGGGGTTATGGGGTATTATTGAAAAATGAGGGGGCGATAACTGATTTGACTATTTTTAAGGGGTGGCAAAGTAAAAACACATTAAATTTTCAATTTTATTTGCCTTGTTCCTCACTACAAGACTTATCCCATAGTAATTTCGGTTCAATTCTTGAGGATTTTTCGATGTTAAAACAAGTAAATTTTTTTGTTTGTCTGTTTATTATATATATATTTTTATAAGTTTTTTATTATTTATTGTTGAATTTTTTGGCCCCTCAAGACTTAATATCAAGATTCAATTAACCATGCCCAAGGCTTCTAGTTTACACCATTATCGATGATGATTTTTTTCTCCTATGAAACATTATGGGACAATTAGAGAAAATCCTTGTGGCAATCATACTTCCGCAAGAGTATTAGATAACCCATTGCCATGTTCTTTTTGACTTGATTAGCTGGGTTTCATTCTCAATGGCTCCAAGAGGTTTTATGACACCTAGTTCAAGCTTCTAACCTTATTATTATTGATTTTAGTTGGACAAGTAAGAGAACAAAATAAAAATGGTACCTGCACATAGAAATTGTACAAATTAAAAATAGAACAATACCGTTCCACTTACTCTTGCCCCCTAACTCGAAAGTGTTCCCTAAAGTGGCAAGTGTTGAAAAGTCATTTCGGGTATGAACACAACACATGTAGAGTTGTAATTTTTTTTAGTTGTTAAGTGTTCGTGCCTAATCCGCATGTGGAGCCTTTTAGAAAGGAGGATCTAACACTCTAAGCATTCATCCCGGAAAGTTGGATCCATTAGGGATACCCTGCCGGAATTAAAAAAAAAGATAATCAATCAAATCAAAGTCCATTATTGTTAGATTTCTCAAACTTGTCTACAAATTCTTCATTAGGGGTTATTATGTTTTGTCCTGAGTCCCAAGGAGCCTCCTAGAGTCCATTGAGGTGTGCTTGTTATTTTAAAACTCAAGAACATGGTATGGAGTGAAAATTTTTACCTAGAGCTATAATCAAACGCCATTACACGCATTGGATCTAAACCTGCAAGTATGCTTAAATAGGAGAATGCATATGTCAATGGTGAAAATTTGAGTGGTATAGTAGAATTACTTATTCTTTAGCCGGAGGTTAAAACACTTAGTTAAATTTTTCATTTTTTTTGTTTGCTCGAGGACAAGTAAACGCTTTAATTAATGTGGAGAAGTTTGATATGAGTTTAATTCTTAATAATTTTATATCACATCCATGTACACTTCTTGTATGCTATTTTCTGGTGAATGTGTGGCCCACCGATGCTTAATAAGTGATCTTTCTAAATGAACACATGGCACATTTAAAGGTGTTTCCAAGAGAAAGGAGACTTTCAAAGCGATTTTGAAGGCCAAACGTTAAAGTTAGGGAGCTACAACGGACTCCTACAAAATGTTCTCCCATATATTATGGACAAGTTCCCTCAAGATTTGGAGTCAAAACTAGGCTTTTCTCGAGAAGAATACGGGCAAGCACACAAGCCTCATACGTAACTCCATATATTAATCGGGGAAGCTATAGTAATTTAAGCCCTTTATGCTTTCTTTTCAAGCATTGATCATTATATTCCTACTGGGTCAAAATTATTCGGCCTATACTTCTGCCTCGTATGAAACCACCTCGTAAGAATTCATAATGCCCTCAACGAAAGTTGGAGTGAGTAAAAATCGTGTAGGAAACATATGGGCCCGTCAGAGTAGAGTGCGCTGCATGTGCCTATTTCACCTAATTTTCATATGAGTTGGACTCTCATACGTAAATCTAAAATGCATGGGTGATGAGAGCATTTAATTGATTGTATTTTGATACCACTTTCATGTACCTCTATACACGTTGATTCTTGTAGTAATTTTAGCCCCGGATATGATAAGTGTCTGTCATTTGAGCATAATTTTATATCATATTCCTCATATGCTTAGCATGTAATTCTTGAAGCACTTTTTCGCCATACCGATACTTAAATATGTATTCATTTTGATAAACAAGCAAAATACCGTGGACCCCTAAGTTGTTAAATTAAAAGCATTCTCGAGAGAAACCTAACTCCTCAGAGTGCTAACTCTGTAAGGGCCCATATGGGCAGTTTCGGTACTTGCCGATAGTACCACGAGACTCGACACCTTAAAGCAGGAATACGGGCCAAAGATAATGTGTCTGTATGATAGGACCATTGGAGTGTGGTCGGCCCATATATTGGGTTGAGTATAATACCTGCATATCACGGGCCCATAAATCATAAATTTCAGCTTTAATCTGCACTCTAGAAGGGGCAAATTTGGTAAATCTGACCCCTAAAACCTCTAGAGGTATAAAAAAGCCCGACTAATGAGGGTTTGTAGAGAGGAAGGAAGCAAAATTTTCAGGGAGAGAGCTTGATCTTGGGGAAAAGCTTTGAGATCTCTCATCTTGAAGCTAATTGGAGCAAGAAGAGGGAAATCATTGGAAGAGAGGGACTTCAAGGAAGCTTCATCAACGGTGTATGCATTTAGTGTTATTCCATATGATTTCCTTTATATTTTGCTTTCTATCTTTGTTTTGGATTGTTTCCCACATTTCATAGAGGCCTAATCTTGTACATGTGCTTGGATGATTGATTGAACCCCTTGGACATGCCTTTTAATTAATTTATCTCTATCTTGATCATCAGCTTGGTTGAATCTCTCATTGGATCTTTTAATGTAAGTTAATCCCTCTATGTTGCTGAAAAGCTCCAAAGGGATTCTTTGTAGTCCATATGGGGAAGAAGCTAACACCTCCTCGCGGTGTAGCATCCATATCTCCAATAAAGGGATTGTGAGTATAACCGTGGAACCCGGTACTAAGGAGAGCGAATCCTTTAGATGTATTATTCCAATAATCCTCTCTAAGAATTAAGGTTCCCTAGGAACATCAACTTCGGTAAGGGCATAAACTAGGATTAGTAACTCACCCTCGAGAGAGGGGAGTGAAAGAAACTATAAGAACCCCTTGGCCAAGGATCAACAAAAAATATCGGTAGATAGAGAGTAGCATTCATCTTTTAAAAGTCCAAGGGGAGATTCAATCTGTCCGCATCCCCCTCTCTTTTTAATGCATTGTTTAACCTTAAGAGCAAATCTCCAATTCCCTTTGTTTGTGTTTTCTTTTCAATTGATTAGTTTAGAATTAGCATAAACTCAACCAACCTCTTGGATAGACTAGATAGTAGATGAATAGTGGGTACTTCAGTACTTCCATCTCCTCGAGGATCGTGATAACCCGACTTTCTAAAGTCCAGCCTTTATTTTTGTTACTTTACTCGTACAATTCTGCGGTTGCATCCTCTACTCAAGTTTTTGGCGCCATTGTCGTGGGGAGAATTGGATTACTAAGAAAACTAGGAATTTACTACTTTAGTCATTTTTATTTCTTTACCTTTCTCTTCTTTGTTTTGTTTTTCATTCCATTGAAATTTTGATACTTAATCTTCACTTTCTCTCGGATTTCTTTTATGCAGGTATTGATTGTGCATGACCCTGCAAGGAAACTCTAAGTGATCAAAATGCATGAAGTTGATAGTGAGATTGAGAGAGAACCTTGCACCGTAGATTGAGAGAGATGGAAGTGAGCACTTCGGGGATCTCTCTTCGAGTCGTAAAAATTTCAACTCCTACCAAGTCATTGGTGAAGCCAAGGGAAGTACCAAGCAATTATGGTCAGAGAAGGCAAATTACGCTGGGCCTAATATCGAGATTCCTCATTACACTTCCGAGGAGTCTCAAATAAGCTCACCCTCCCAATGTTAACATGAGCTCAATTTCAAGATCAAGCTGCAAGCACAAATGAGTATGATCTCAGAATACAACTTAATTTGATGTGGAGACCCTCCCGATGAAGATCCCCCCTTGATGCACATCTAAAGCAAAGTTTATCCCAGATTTGCAAACATGTTCAAGATCAATGAGGCTTCCGATGATACAATTCCGCTGGAGACTTTTTCCATCTCGGGCTTTATGTGGAAGGTGCATATAGGTGGCTTTACTTCATTACCCTACTGCTCCATAATCAGTGCATTTCGGGGCCGAGATGCTAGACAAATTCTTAGGGGCCGCTACTTTCTCCTTCTCGAAAGCAAGGACGCAGTGCTAAGGTTGACATCTCACCATACAAGTTGCCTTGAAGCCTATGGCAGAGAAACAAAGATTTGTCTCCGCGCTGTCCAAAAATGTAAGGCTCTAGACCCCCGTAAGCAAGGTCGTAACCTCTGCTACAAATGGGTTGGAAAAATTCAACTAGACACCATTGTTGACGATGCCGCAACTATGGATCATCGGGGAACAAATAATCCCTGGAGGATACACCGAACAAATTTTTGAAGACATGGCTAGTAATGAAGCCCATTGGTCTACAAGAGATAAAACAAGTTTGAAAAAGGTTGAGTCCTCAGAGATTAAGCTTATAATTTCCGATCCAAATTCTTGGTGAAAAGTTGGATATGTTGGATAAGGAAAATTGAGCCATTGACAACCAAGTAATAACTCAAGGTCGCTAAGCCACGTGTGATGTATTACAATACTCTGTGGAGGAGGGCATGAAGCTGCCAAACCTGCTCCCCATAAGGCAAGCACTCCGAAATGATTCCCATGGAGCAAAAGTACAATATATGGAGAATGTCTCCAAGGGGCAACCGGATGGTCAATATCGAATTCATATAAGCTCCTAAATGGACCCATCCGCTTTTATCTTCCATCCACAAGTGGGATAATACTCTCTCCCGCTTCAACACCCCTCCAAAGCCTCAAAGAGAAAAAGTTTAACTTGGAGGAGATGATCGTGGAAATATATGCAGGCAAAATAACGACACTTACAATTAGGAAGTTCTACAAGCCATGTCAGCTCACAACTTGGAGAATCAAATTGGGAAATGACAAAATTCCTAAATACAGAGACTCCAAGGTAGTTTTTATTGGGCAACACAAAGGAGAATCCTCGGGAGAGTAATGTAAGGCCATCACTTTGAGAAGTGGAAAGGAGGTGGAACTCCGGTCCCAAAGCCTCAAGTAAACTCTCCCATAGAGATTGAGGAAGCCAAGAAGGGAAAGGAGAAACCCTTGGAGACATCTCCGCACTTTGTACCAACCTCAAATCCCTCTACCCAACGAGGTTAAACAAAGACAAAGAGGATGCCCGGCTTGGTGAAGTTTAAGGGTATTTTGAAGCAACTACACATTAATATGTCGCTGGTAGAGGATCTAGCCCAAATACCTAAATAGGCAAAATTTATGAAGGATCTCCTCCAACAAGAAGAAATTGGAAGATGTGGGTGTTGTAAACCCTCAATGCTCACTGCTCGTCAGTTATCAAACAAGCTATGCCGAAGAAGTTGAAGGATTCTGGTGGCTTTATGGTCCCTTGCATCCTTAGAGAAGGGGTCACAAAGAAGGCATTGGCGGATTCTGGGGCAAGTATCAATGTGATGCCCTATAAATTGTACATGAAGCTCGGCCTCAAAGAGCTTAAGCCTATGGGGATGACACTACAGTTGGTCGACCGATCCGCGTGAGCGTAATCGAAGGAATAATCAAGACGTGCTTGTTCGTGATCAACAAATTTGTTTTCCTTTACCGATTTTGTGCTTTTAGATGTTGATGATGAGGTCGACGTGCCTATCATTCTTGGGAGACCTTTCCTCGCCACTGCTCAGGCCTTAGAAGATCATGAACAAGGTAAGCATGCTTTGAGGGCGAGAGATCAAGAGGTCGTATTTCAAAACGGCCGGCGCAATGTGACACTAAATGGCCCAAGATGACACCTTGTATTGCATTGACGAGGTGGATGAAATCACTTCCAAGTGTATAGAAGATTTACTAATGGTGGATCCACTATACCCCTATTTGGGAGAACAAGAGGGGCACTCAGAGGAAATGCGAGAGAGTTCCATTCCATCAAGGGTAGAAATAGTGAAGGTCAAGAAAAAGAAGCAAAAATTCATTCCACCTACAATATGCTGGAAGAAGGTGGAAGAAAAGGGGGTATGCATAAAACCATCGGCTCATAACACTTCCAAAGGAAGCCCAAGTATGGAAAATAACAATAGATCAATTTATGCCAACTTGGGGATGTTTTTATTCGGACAACGCTTTAAAGGAGAAGCCAATGAAAGCTTCAAGGTATTTGAACCCCCATGAGGGTAAGGTGGAGGTACAAGCTAGCGACGCTAAAGGAGCGCTTCTTGGGAGGCAACCCAAGTCCTAAAAATTTTATTTAGTTACAATTTCTTTGATTAGTCGTGTATGTGTTTGGAATAAATGAACGAGATGCCTCAAAGTTGTATGGGTGAATGGCATGCAATTGAGGGTGTATAATGCGCCACGGCACCGCTGCCCAGCGCATACCTACGTATAGCAGCCTCGTATGACCCTCAGTGTACTTCCATACGGTACGCTGATGTATAGCCCGTGATGTAAGCCTCGTATGGTTGCTGTGGGATCATATCGGTCGCTTACCACTGCCTCGTATGGATGCCCGAAAGGGCCCATCAAGAGTCAGAAAAGTACAAATTTTTGTTTGACTCAATCTCTTCAATACTCCTTTTGATTGTTTTGTAGACATGCCGAGGAAAGTAACAGCTGGGCCCAAGAGGCAAAGTACCGGGAAGGCCCTCCACCACACCACAATTTGAAGAGGAGCGGCTTCTTCCACCGCTACCAAAGGCTAGCCGCCAAGCCCCTTTGGGTGAATGCGGTACATCGATTGGGGAGTGGCCATCGAGCTTGGAATCACGGACCGAAAGTGCGAGCATGCTCTGGTTGGTGGATGGGACATGGTGTTCTCCATTAACCACTTGTGACCTTCCGCGAGGTGACTCTCGAGGTCCTGAGTACATTTGAGGCCGACTGGAGTGCCATCCAGGAGTGCTCCCTCACAACGATATCTTTTCAGCTTTTCGGGGAGATGAAGACCATGAGCTACATCCGCTTCTCAATGCTCGTGGGGTTCTAAGACAGGGACCCCCTAGAGCAGCACCCGAGGCACTAGCAGATGACCCAGCAGCCTGAGGACTTGGACATTTCCTTTTCATTGTGTTGATGAGACTTTATTTTCTTGTGCAATTTTTATATTTCGTGTTTGTTGGACTTATGATTTTATTTTCTTGCATCGTATGGCTAGCAAGGGCATCGCCTCGCTACACTTATCCTTCGCTTTATTTTCTATGGACTCGCTTTTCCCATTCTTTCTATGGAATTATGATGATCTTTCCTTGCTTTGCGTAAATAGAATTTGTATCAACATTCCCCGATAGTCGCCAAGCACCAACTTCATGGAAACCGATTGGCACACCAAATTAACCGGGAAGTTTTAGTTCACCTTTCTCCATGCATATTTAATTTTGAATTATTGCGCATACATTGAGCACAATGTACAATTTTAAGTGTGGAGATGGGTAGCTACCTATTCTTTATCTTTGTACATCCATAGCTTAAACTTTTAAGTGTGGAGATAGGTAGCTATTAGTGAAATTCATTTCAAATTTTTAAATTTTTCATGACTAGCATGCCTCGACAAAGGCCTTAAGGAAGCATGTTGGCACGCTCTATTTCTAGGGAACCATCTTGTCACATAATTTTGTTAAACTCTCCTATGAAATGCCATGGGCATTTAAAGAACATCTTTGTGACACTTATGATCTTTACAGACAATAGATAATCCATTGCCATGTTCTTTTTACTTTAATAACTAAACACATTTTTTTCAATGGCTCTAAGAGATCTCTTGGCACTAATTCAATTAATTAACCCCTCATAATATAACCTAGTGGACAAGTAGGGAGAGAATAAAATAGTTGTACATAATAGTCATTGCCTAATAAAGACAGTATTCCGCTGCTTAGTTTGATGAAGTAGTTTGGGGTTTCAACTCCCTATAAGAGTGTCCCTCAATTCGAAAAATCATTAATTAGCATGAATACAACCATGCAGAGTTGTAACTATCTTAGTAGCTATGTGCCCCGGTGCCTAATCAGCATGTGCACTCTACGAAGAGGAGGAACTATACTCTACATTGATCTTTAAATACAGGAAAGTCGGATCCATTAGGGATGCCCTACCAATAATATAAAAAAGACTGCTCTTCCTATTTGTCCACCACTTATCTAATCTAAGGGATTTTATCGATCTTAGGGGCCTAAAGAACCCTCTAGGAGCCCATTGAGGAGGTGTTTCTCTTGCAAACTTTTCTTTAGAACATGGCATATGGTGTGAATAAGCTTTGTCTAGAACTATAATAATATCTTGCATGAGATCTATTTAGGCCCAGGCGTGGAAATGGGATAACAAAACACATGGGTGGTAAACTTGAAAAGTGTTTAGCCATACATCTCATGGCCAAAGGATGAACACTTATATTTTCTTTTGTTGATTTCTTCCCTTTGCTTGGGGACAAGCAAACCTTTACGTGTGGAGATGTTTGATAAGTGTTCATTTGAGCATAATTTTATATCATATTCCTATATGCTTGGCATGTAATTTTGAAGACTTTTTTGCCCACCGATACTTAAAATGTATTCATTCTGATAAACATGGAAAAATACAAGGACCCCGGAAGAAAGAAAATATTTCGAGAGAAACCTGGACCTCAGAGCACCCAGAAAGGCCCATATAGGCATTTATACGGGCTGACATATAGTCGTATACTTGCACCTAAAGGGAATACAGGCCAGTATACGGCCAGTATTATAGATCGTATGGAGGTGGTTGGCCCATATACGGGTTGATATACGCCCGTATACGGGCCCGTAAATCGTAAGTTTCAGCGAATATGCAGACCTAGAATGGGGCAAATTGGTGAATCTCACCCCTAAAACCCTAGAGGTATAAAAGCCGACTAATGAGGGTTTAGGAGAGAGGGAAGTAGCTTGGGGAGAGAGCTTAATCTTGGGGATAGCTTCGAGATTCTCATCTTGAAGCTATTGGAGCAAGAAGAGGGGAAATCATTGGAAGATGATCAAGGAAGCCATCAATGATGTATGCATATTCCTTATGATTTCCTTGTTTGCTTTCATATTGTTTTGGATTGTTGCCCCCCTTTCATGGAGGGCTAATCTTGTAGATGCTTGGATAATTGATGAACTCTTAGACATGTTTTAATTAATGTTATCTCTCTATCTTTGATTGTTTGGTTGAATCTCATAGAGTCTATTGGATGTTTTAATGTAAGTTAATCCCTCTACGTTGCAAGAGCCCGGAGGGATTTTCGTAGTCTATATGAGGGAAGAAGCAAACACCTCCCCATGTGTAGACCATCTCCAATAGAGGAGATTGTGAGTATACCGGGAACCCGGGTACTAAGGAGAGCGAGTCCTTTAGATGTATTATTACCATAATCCCTCCAAGAATTAGGTTCCCTAGAACATCATCGATAAGGGCACTAGGATTAGTAACTCGCCTCGAGAGAGGGAGTGAAAGTACCATAGAAACACTTGGCCAAGGATCAACAAAATATCGAGATAGAGAGTAGCATTCATCTTTTAAAAGTCCAAGGGGGATTCAATTGTCCCCGCATCCCCCTTTTATGATTGTTTAACCTTAAGAGCAACCCACCCCTTTGTTTGTGTTTTCAATTGATTAGTTTAGAATTAGCATAATCAACCACCTTTGGATAGACTAGATAGTAGATGAATAGTGGGTACTAGTACTTCCATCTCCCTGAGGATTGATAACCCGACTTTCAAGTCCACTTTATTACTTGTTATGACTCGCATTAATTTGCGGTTGCATCGCATCGTGATACTTAATCCGTGTTAATTCCTCATTTAGAGGGCATTGGAGAGCCTTGGATGTTAAAATGGAAGCAATTCGACAAAAATTGAGCTTGATTCCAAGTTTTACTAAAGCAGTTTGGGCAAGCATGCGCCCCCACGCACCCGCACAAAGCATAGGGTACCAATCACATACACCCGCGTGCTCGTACCTCTCGATCGCACAACCTGACAAAAGCTTCAAAGATGTTCCCAAGAGTTGTACGGCCGGTGGTGCGTCCGTACGCACCCGCATGAAGGTTTAAATCCACACGGTTGATCGTACACCTACATCCAGCAGTGCACGGGTGAATATGCACCCGCACCTGGCAGCGCACGGACCTGGCAATACTACATGCGCCTGCCGGTGCGCCCACATGACCACCCACACGGCTCGGGAATCATTTGCGACTGGACCCGATCGGATTTCAGAACTGACTCTATGTAACCCAATCTGGACACCATTTATGTGAATCCACCTGGGCCCTATAAGGGTCTAATTTTAGGGATTTAGAAAGGACTTTTGGATTCATCAACTCTCTTGGGGGCTCCTGTCCATTCTCCTTTGGAGATTAGGGTTTATTGAAGACCTTGGAGCAAGAGAGTGAAGGCAAGCAATCGAAGGGAGACTTCTTTAGATCCACATACTCTGCCAACGGTCCTCACCAATGGTGGAGGGAAGGGTGTTTCATATTATGTCTTATTTTTTTCTAGTAAAATTTGTGTTGGATTAGTGTTCCCCTTTGATGGGGAACTAATTTTCTAGATACATAGGCATGATGAACCTCCGGATTAGTACTTAACTTTGCTTGTATGGATTTTTATATTTGAATGAATACTTTATGTTTTGGGATCTATTGAATATGATGTATGGTATTGGTCATCTACGCTATGACAACCCGATTACCAATAGGATTCATATGGGTGTTGATAGCAAATGCCTCCCATGTGTAGATCAACTTTAATAGATGAGGGTTGTGAATACAACGAGATTGGGTATTACGTGTGAGAGACTCCTTTAGATGTATTATTCCCACAACTCTTCCAAGATATAGGTTCCCTAGATCGCTAATGTAATGAGGGTATTAGGTTTGTAATTCCTCAACCGAGGGTATAAAAGAACTATAGGAACCTCTTAGTCTATAAACTTCGCATTCTTCAATTAGAAATCCATACTTGCTATTACTTGTAAATATCCGAGGGGATTCATTGCCCAGTATCTCCCTTTCATGATTGATTGCCATTACTATTTACAACGAGTTGATTTCAAAGTCACTTTTAATTTTAGTCATTTAGATTAGAATTACATCCCAATCCTTGAATAGACTAGGTATGCGATTTCCGTAGATAGGATTAGTGACATAGGTCTCTATGGGTTCAACATCCGACTTTCATAGTCCACTTTACTACTTGATATGACCCGTGCACTTGCGGTATAAGCATAAGCATTACGCTCAATCAGTGGGATATTCTCTAGAGGTGAAAGCCCTATAAATACCAATATTTAGGGTTTGGGAAAGAGAGTCTTGAGCATTATTGAAGATCTATTGAAGACCCTTGATGGCGTGGAAAGGCGAAGGATTGAAGGGGAGGAAGGAGAAAGCTCATCAATGATCCAATAATGAGCAATCACCAACAGTGGAGAGAAGGGCGTTCCATATTATGTTTATTTCCTTCGCTTGTTGCATTATATTTGATTTGTGTTTCCCTCTAATGGGGAACTAATTATGTAGATACTAGGGTATGATGAACTCTTGGGTTAGGGTTTAACGATTGATATTGATTTTTATTGTTGATTAGTTAGTTGTTGTTGGTTGAGATCTATTGAATGTGCCTATATGTATTTAATCTCTACGCTATGACACCCTAAATATTCAATAGTATCTCATGCGAGGGAAGAAGCAAATGCCTCCTCGTATTAGAACTACTTCAATAGAGAGAGAGTTGTGTGTACTGAGAGATCGAAAGTGTTTAGGTGAGAGACTCCATCAAATGCATTGTTCCCATGACTCTTCCAAGCCATAGATTCCCTAAAACTTAGTGCAACAAGGGTGTTATACACTGATTACCTCGAGAGAGGGATTTAGTGTATTTTAGGAATCCTTGGTCCAACCTCTTTTAATTATTAACATAGAAGTCCCTGTCGATATATTTTTATAAGAACCCAAGAGGGATTCATTACCAGAGTATCTCTTCTCCTGACTGATTACCTCAAGATCAGTTCTTTTTATTAGAATTCAATATTAAGGTTAATTTAGTATTTAGTCAAAATACCCAAGTTCGGATTAGACTAGATATAGATGATTAGTTAGTACTAGTACTTCAATAGCCCATGTGGTTCGGACAACCCATTTTTTCAAATTCTCACTTTATTACTTATTGATGACCCATACACTTGCGAGAGACACAATCAAGCATATTGATGCTTACTTCACTCTTTCCGTCAATTAGGACTTGGATGGGCATGTTTGACAAATTTCTACGTTATATTTTGCACCATGCAAGGTAGCCAAGATTAGACAAGGGATCTCGTGTTTTAGGCAAGGCGAAGTTAGAGAAACCGCTTGAGGCATATGAGGAATTTAAGGATCTTCCACGATGCCCTCACACGGATTTTACCTCGATTGAGAGTTTATATGCTTTACAACGGGCTGAACTATCCGACTAGACAACTCATTGATGTCGTAGCTGGTGAGTCTTTGAGTAAAAAATATCCGGATCGATGAAGCTGAACAACTATTTGAAGATATGACTAGTAATGAATAACATTGGTCTTCATAAAACCATCTAAGATGCTGGAATCCTTAAAGTGGATGCGGATATGGGTCTTGATGCTAAGGTGGATGCTTTGTCAATGAAAATTGACATTCTCACAATCGGTTGTTCAAGCTTTAATTGCGCCTAGTTTTGTGATACATGTAAGGGCATGGTGCGTCACAATGCCTAATTTCAAGTCTTGTTGTAGCCCCCATTGAGCAAGTTAAGTTTGTGGGTAATCTAATCGAGGCCACAAGGCAATACTTATAACCCAAGTTGGAGGAACCACTTGGGCTTGTCTCGATGTAAATAATTATGGAGAAAAGAGGCCTCCACAACCACCATGTTTTAAGTAGCAACATCGGTTACAAGAGAGGAAACCCACCACCAAGGGCATTTTGGCAAGTTTTACGCAATCACTGATGCAAAATTTGAGGCAATTAACACCACATTGAAGATCCAACATCGATTCAGAGTTTTTAAAACCAAATGGGGCAGATTGTAAAGACTATATCAGAGAGAACCCAAGGATGCCTTCCTTGTAATACCGAGGCTAATCCTCCGAGCAATTGAAGCCAATCACTTTGAGGAGTGGTAGAGAAGTTGAGATACTTATTTAGAAATCTCCAGTTGAAAAATGACCTACAGAAGTTGATCAAACTTTGGAGAAGTGAACTTTGGATGATAGAGTGCAAGAAAAGAAAAAAGAGGTGGGGAAGCCATACATCTCATATCCGGTGAGAAAGAAGAAGGATAAGGGGACACACAATTCAAGAAATTTTTTGAGTTATTCAAATTGTTACACATCAAGTTGCCACTGGTTTAGGCGTTATCTTAAATGCCAAAATACGCCAAGTTTATTGAAAGAGTTACTAAAACATAAGAGCAAGTTGGAGAAGATGAGAGCTGTATCATTGAATAAAAATTGTTTAGCTATTCTTTTACCCAAGGTGCCCTAAAAGATAAAAGATCTGGAGAGTTTCACGATTCCGTGCACAATTGGAGAAGAAATTTGTGAGATAGATTTGGCTGATTCAAGGGCGAGCATAAATGTTATGCCTTATAAATTATTTTTGATATTGGGGCTTGGAGAGCCAAGGCCAACAAGGATGACCATGCAGTTTGCCTATTTATCAGGGAGATACACCCCAGGAGTTGTGGCACATTTACTTGTGAAGATCGACAAGTTTCTATTCCCAGTCGATTTTGTGATCCTTGACTTGGATCACAATGTTGAAGTTCCTATCATACTTAGTCGACCATTTTTAGCCACCTCCCGAACCCTGGTCGATCATAGCGGAGACACCCCAAGGTTTTCAGTAAAATTTCTTATTTAGGCATTTTATATTCTTTTTAGTCGGTTTGTGTTTTTAACAAATTGATGATGTCTTTGAGTCCTTGAATTTTTCAATCCTCAATTCATTCTTGTTGGGTGAAATTTTGGTCAAAATTGAGTCTTAGTGTTTGCATATTAGCTATCTTTGGAGCTTATACAGAATCTTGCATGAATCGACATGAAATATGGGGCATATACAAGTACTCGTATAGGTTGAGATAGAAAGGTATACGAGGGAACCATATAGGCAACATATGCTTATATGAGTGGTG
Organism: Dioscorea zingiberensis; assembly: GCA_026586065.1. Classification (NCBI taxonomy): domain Eukaryota; kingdom Viridiplantae; phylum Streptophyta; class Magnoliopsida; order Dioscoreales; family Dioscoreaceae; genus Dioscorea; species Dioscorea zingiberensis. Next base: position 33,888,686 of record CM048827.1, read on the forward strand.
AAAAACTTAAATTAGAGAAAGGCGCCAGGTCATACGGGCACATATGGCCGGCTCGTATGCCTGGGGTCCTATGGTCCTCACATAAGCCCTTACGGGGGACCCATACGGGCATACTGGCCTATATAGCCACTAGCCCTCCAATATCTTTTGAAAATCTGAACCATACGGTCCCCTAGAGAATCATACTATCGTGTATGGCCCTTATAGAGGACCATATGGGTTGTTCGTACAGGCATACCTACCCATATGGATTGCATGGCTGAATACCTATGAACAAAAAGGGTTGTTCATATGGGCATACTAGCCCGTATGGACCCAATGTCTATTTATACGGCGGCGGTAAGTGGGAGGGGGTGGTTGCTCATAATTTTAACTCAAAATTTAATCATCTCAAAGACACACACACCCCACTCACCACCACATCCATTATTTCATAAGATGAGGAGAAGCTTAGGTGTTTGAGGATCATAACTCTTCATTTTGTCATTGTCTTAATTGTCTTTTATTATTTGTTGGTTTTTGAGCGATTGTACCAGTTAGGAAGGGTTCATCCCTACTAAACTTGTCATCTTCTCTTCTCTTTTATTAATAACTATTGTGTTCTATTTTTATTTTTCTTGAGCTATAATGATCCATTCTTGTCTCACAATATTAAGAGATTGGACTTCATACCCATATTGGCTGACGTAGATAACCACCATGAATTCGAATTCAAAATAAGAATTATCGTCAATGAACTGGGTAAGTTTCAATTTACACTTCGGCCTATTTTTATTGCATATTTCATACCTATTATGCTTATTTGTATACATTAAGGGCAATGTATGACTCAAAGTGTGGAGATGGGTAGCCTTTGGATTACATGCTTAGTATACAACTATAATGGGTTTTGTTAAGAATTCCAGCTTACTCTTTTACTCCTCGGTTTACACCAATTGGGCAAAAAATTTCGATTTCTCCCATGAAACACCATGGGTACTTAGAGAAAATCCTTGTGACAATCATACTCTCTAGTAGTCTTAGATAGCCCATTACCATGTTCTTTTGTCCCGATTTGCTAAGTATCACTTTCAATAGTTCCAAGAAGTATCGTGACTCTAGTTCAAGCTTCTAGCCTTTCTAAATTTTAATTGTTAGTGGGGGATGAAGGGAGAAATGACATGGTATCGTACATGGAAGCTAGGCAAATAACCAAGATAGTGTTCCTCTACTCGTGGTGACTAAATAGCTTGGGGTTTTGGCTCCGAATAAGAATGTTCTTTAAGTCGAAAGGTTAACTGTGAGCATGACTGTATTCATATAGAGTTATAATTTTCTAAGTAGTTGGGTGTTTGGTGCATAATTAGCATCTGCACCCCTCAAAAAAGAAAATCTAGAGTCTACATTTGTCAATACGAAAAGTCGGATACACTAGGGATGCCCTATCGGAAGAATTTGTTAAGAAGAAAAATTGTGGATCTGTCAAGATTGTCCATCATTTTTCGTTATGGGTTAGTTGTTTTGAATTTGGAGTCCCAAGGAGCCTCTAGAGTCCATTGAAGGTATATTTGTCATCTTAAGACTCAAGAACATGGTATGTGGAGTGAAGTTTGCATCTAGGGCTGTACTTGAACGTGTCATGGGATTGATCTCTACCCAAGGTTGAAATGGGAGATTTCATATATGAGTGGTGAAAACTTGGAGTAGAGTAGAACTATCTATCTTTTGGCCGGAGGTTAAACACTTATCATTTCTTATGTTTTGAATGTTTTTGTTTGCTTGAAGACAAGCAAACTTTTAAGTGTGGAGATATTTGGGAAGTGTTTAGTTTTGCATAATTGCATATTATATTCATATATTATTTGATGAAAATATAGCCCACTTGTACTTAATTGGTGATAATAGAGCATGATGAAGACATTTCAAGAGCAAGGAGACTTACGAAGTTATTTCAAAGGCCAAAACGTCAAATTTGGGAGCTTGAAAGGACCCACAAATGCCTCTATACAGCGTGGTAAAGTTTCCCAAGCATTATGGAGTAAAAACGAGAAATTTTGAGGAGCATGTAAGTGTGCATATGGGAAGCCGTCAGATTCCAAGACGCCGATAAAATAGTATTTGCAAAATTGAAGAGAGGGACCATTATATGGGCTTCATATAGCCCATATATATAGGAGCTCTCAGATGGAGGTTTTCCAAATCCGATTTTTCTACCTAGTTAGGCCCACACGTATGTGACACATGTCATATATTTTTCATGTTTTCAAACCCTATAAGTATCGATTTTTAGGGTTAAAAGCGGATCTTTGATAGCCGGAATATAGTGGATGACCTTTTAACGGCAAGACTTAAGAGAGAGAGATATCTTAGAGCACTTACAATCAGCTAGGGTCAAAGGGAGGCAAAGGGCTATTCTAACACCTTTCTTTAACAAAAAATTTGCAACAGCTTCTATCGTCAGTCAATCAAGTGGACCCCACCAAATTGGAGCTACACGCCCTGAGAGCTAGATTTTGCCCTCGGGTTGTTAGATGGTCAAAAGGTGGGGCCCAATTTAATTTTAAAATAATTAATTAATCATTATATAGTAAATTTTAAAAGTCCTCTCTGCTTTATATATATCCGGCTTTGGCTCTTTGATCAATCTGGCCTATTTTTATATATTTATTTAAATTATTTTATTTAATTTAAAATTCATAAAAATAAGAAGAAAATCTAGAAAAAATTCTAAAAATTATGAATTTTTTTTCAATAGATACTTAACATCATTTTGTAGTTTTCCACAAATTCACATTGACTCTTTGGCTTGTTACTTGTGGCTCATTAATACGGATATATATATATATATATATATATATATATATATATATATATATATATATATATATATATATATAATATTTAAATTTATGAATTAGTTTATATATATTTTTTTAGTTATTTGGTATGTTTTGGCAAAGTATATATAAAATAAGGGAAATTAATACTTTTAGATATGGATTATTGAGTAGATAATTGAATACCTACCAATATTTTAGATATCTTCCTACTAATTAATGTACTTCTTTAAAATTGTAATTAATATATTTTTATTTTAATTAATATAATTTCTAATTAATGCCCTTAATTTTAATACAAATAAAACATAATTTAATCAGAAATAAAAATTACCTGACATTAACCAACAAAAAATATATAAAATATTTATTTTTTTTAATAAATACTGATTGCCCGGGCAATTGAAGGTTTGGGGTGGAAGTTTTTTTTGGGGTGAATGAATTGCCCTGGAAAATGGAGTTTTGGGGTGTAAGTGCTATTAGGAGTCAAAAGGAAAAAGGGAGTAGAGCTTTATTGAAGATCCATTTACCAGAAGCCACCAAGCCTTGAAAAAAGTTCTTTTTTGTCTATTTTGTTTCCTTCTTATATTTTTTTATTGGATTTTTGTTCCCCTCCTAAGGGGAACTAAAGTCCTAGGTATTTTTGCATGATGTACCTTTGGGGTAATTTATATTATTGACTTTGGTTTTTATTATTATTTGTTGGAGATTTTATTGAGCGTGCTTTTATTGAAACGGTTTTCTACGTTGCAACAACCTAGATTTTCGTTCTGATTCCTATGAGAGATGAGTGAATGCCTCCTTGTGTGTAGATCTACTTCAATAGAGAGAGTTGTGAACATGCCTAGAGATAGGGTAATAAGAAGAGTGACTCTTTCAAACGTCTTATTCCCATAGCTCTCCCGAGATTTCAAGTGCCCCAAAACTTGCCAAACATTGACATTAAAAGCCATTGTCTATATTTTTGTGAAAGCCCGAAGCATATTCATTGCCTGAATACTTTTTTTTATAATAAATTTATCCCAAGAGTCAATCCCGTTATTAGTGAGTTTCAATATTTAGGTTGTTTTAGTTTCCTTTTCCCTCGAAACACGATTTCGGTTAGATATAATAGAATTATAGTTAGTACTAGTACTTCTAAATACTCTTGGGTTTGACATCCTACTCTATGTTTGGAGTACCCTTTATTACTTGACACGACCCTCTAACACTTGGGAGAATGCATCGTAATTCTTCGTGAGATTTATATGGAGAGATCGGTTGTCACGTCCCCGACAAGAATTCTAAGGCCTTGGGTATCGCAGACCGGCCGTAGCAAATTATCTAATTGAAGGCTACAGCCCCACTCTGATACAAGGCCTAAAATGAATCATAAGCATGCAATAAAAAATAAGGTAGCTTTCAACATTATCCAGAGTTATACAGCGGAAATGAAAATACAAACTTGGTTTCTTACAACCTACAAAGGTTATGGCCCTACAAGGGTACTACAATAACATCATCTCATACACTAGAAAAGACTTGTTGTCTTTGAACCTAGGTAATCTAGTCCAAACTCTCACAGCTCTTGAAATTAATCCAGCTAATCCATCAGCCTGAAAGAGAGAAAATCAAGTGGAATGAGCTTTCCAGAGAAAAGCTCAGTAAGCACTTCAGCAGGGGGAATACAATGAAGCCAAAAGGGATAATCAAACTAAAAGTGATCCAAACAAAAATATAAACATATCAGAACACAAGAACAGACATAAGGATAACTATACGATAACCTATTAAAAAAGAATACAAAACAATGTTAATAGACAAAGAAAACTTTCCACGCCATCTCCGGTGCTCATCTTAATCACATCCGGACCCTCGAAGTCAAGGTAGCGCTCTAATGTGCATGTATTATCGGTCAAGCGTATCATCCCATTAGCGGGTGGACATCCCATGGTAGGACTTCACACAGCGGGGCGTCAGAGTGTCCTCCCCTAGATGCCATAACATATATCTCGCACTCAAGTGGCAGAATCCACAACACAAGAAAAACTGACAAACACCTCCCCTGACAAAACAAATGCCATGTGTCTCAATGGTCTTACGCCGGACAACAAGAGGCTATGCTCAAAGAGCCCGCTCACTCCACTGACGCATATCTACCCAACCTAAACACAAGCACCACAACTCTCCACAGTATCATCCTGGTCACAAGTGGGTATGCTCAGTGAGCATTCAACAACAAATAGTGCAATTGACAAACGCCATTCCGGCCAGCGCACAGGCTCATGTGTTGCCACGGCCACGTACCGGTTAACGGACAAACATGCATAGTAAATACTATTTGACACAAAGCAACCATACACATACATGGAAAGGAAGCCAAACAACAAGTAGGTATGTGCATGTAACAAATAAACAGATCATCATGAAAGAACAGGCATGCTATCAAACAATAATCATCAAATACAAAGAACCCAAAGTTGGGTGGGAGCAAGACAAGTGCACTTACAAAAAGCATGGAAATATCAAAGTCAAGAAAACCCCAAACACGGGTGGGAACTAGGCAAAGGCACTTACAAGAAAACATGAGTCAACAAAGTCAAGGAAACCCATCACTAGGCGGGTACTAGGGAAAAGTACTTACCTTTATGAACGAAGTCTGGAATCCCACGGGACTCCCTCCCAATGCGCCTTTATATCAAAATTTGATAACAATAATCTTGACTTAGTATTATTACTAAAATAAAGTGATTACTATTCATATTAGTGTTAATGCAAAATTTAGATGATTTTGCGCAGTCCCAATGAACTACTCACAACTTTTGATACAGAAATCCGATCGAGTTGACCTAATGGTCGATGGAAACATATTTTCCTCATCTTTCCAACGGTATATTATAATGCCCCTAAACGGATAATCATACGGGCTACCTAATGTCCCTCTATAAGGGGACCAGGTCTACCAAGCCTTTTGTTTCCAACTTGACTAGCTTGGTCTTTTAAACTACCTGTACTTAACTAGACCTGATTAAAAATAATCATCACAAAATCCACAAGAATAATTCAACTCAATTAACTCAACTACATCATTAACCAAAAACCCACCAGCCTTTACATGTAATAAAGCATAAACCACTTTGCCATTAATCATATACACTCATTATCAACCTCACTTGGCCACCCTCAAACCTTAGTTCACTGACTGAGCACTAAACATCAAAGGAAACTATAGTCATTGTCATCTCGCTCCCCAGGGTCTACAAGATCATAGGATCACCTTAAAGTTCAAAGTCACCTTTACTACCTCTAACCTCCTTCAACAGACAAGTTAACTAGGCTTACTGTCCAACAGACTATGCTTTATTAACATTATCATTACCTTATCTTAATCAATCTCCATGAACACAATGAGCATCAATGAGCAAAATATCATTACCTTATATGAAATCCTAAGATCATGTACTCAACTAAACACAGGCATACCACCATTACCTATCACTATGCATATAAATTAATATAAAAATTTAATCATAAATCCTTAAACACATGCATAACTAGCAATTCTTTTACCATGTGTCTCACCAAGAAATAATATAACCACTAAATATCATTCCACACTATTTATTTCTCTAAACCCATAAACAATATACAATCTTTACCTATGTTTCTCAAGGATCTATCTCCTGGTGACCATGCCACTCAGAGAGGAATACTAATCACCCCATTAAGCCCTACATTAACCAGACCTTCATATCAATTAGGACCCTCTGTAACATACCAACTAGCATGTATTCAGGACTTAGATTCAAGCTCTATCTCACATGGAATCATGTTACTTCTTAATCAGTTTCAGAGATGAGGAAGGCTCACTGTGAAACTCGTTGCTTCTCCAACCAATCATTATCCCCATAGTCTTCCCTCATCCTCTCAGTCTCCCTGTATTCACACCCAAACAAGCTCGTCGACACTACTAGGGTTTTGAGGAAAAGGTCAGTCTTTTATAAGGGTTCGTAGGCAGATAAGGAACGCGGAAAGATCCTGTAGATAGAGACCTTCACGCGATGGAGACGTGACGCGAAATCTCCGGAGACAGCCGCCACGCTCGCGGTGGTGCACGGATGAAAAAAAAGTTACTCATGCCTCACGATCAGGATTCAGTTCGATGGACGGCCGAGTGCGCAATCTGCTCTTCTCCACACACTTTCTTACTACAAGCCAGTACCGTTGGATTGATTTAGATAACTCTAGCTCTTATCTAGACCGTCATTTTAAAAAGAAAGTAACCACGTGCTTTCTTTAAATAACGAATCTTCAATCGATGCATTGATTGCATTTTATCCATATTAAAACCAATTATATATATTCATCCATCTTATTTATTCAACAATGGGTCCCACTACTTCTATTATCCCAAGCCCACTATAAATAATTAAATTTTTATCAATTAAATGCATGTAGATGGAATATTATTAGTTGTGTGTCTCTCTACATCTCTATATATAAATATATATTTATTTATATTTTATCCCATCCAATCATGGCCTTTTATATATCATAAATTTATATATATTTTAATCATATGATATCAACTTATCGTGAATATATAAAATATAATATATATATATATATGAGGAACCTTCAAAGTCCTACCACATCTATATACATCTTTCAAATCCTAGCATTATCCCATAAAATCAAAGTTTTAATTAAAATAATTAGGAAATTAAATAAAATCCTAATTCTTTTCTAAAATTACAAAAAAAGTCATTCATGACTCCAAGTAACCCTAACTAAGGGTTTAACCACTTTAATGCTTCTTTTCAAATAAAATCCGATAACCTCAAAAGACAAAGATTTCTCTAATTTTCTAATTAATTAAAGAAATTAGGAAACATTCATTCCAATAAAAATCTAATTCTATCCAACCTTGGGGACTTTCTTTTATTACCCAAAAATTTTAGGAGAATAATTAGATAAAGTGATATCCTAAAATATTCAGATTTTACATTGGTTATGATGGGCGATCCCTTTTTTTCTTCGCTCTGCGGGATCAAGGTTTCCTCCAAGAATTAGTCTTCAGAAGTCGAACCTTGCTCTGGAAAGGAAAAAGAATGGTGGGAGAGAAGAAATCCGAGCACTCGTGTTCGGGAGCCTTTGGCGCCCAAGTCGAGAGAGAGAGAGAGAGAGCCTTTGACGTCCAAGTCAGGAGAGAGAGAGGAGAGAGAGAGAGAGAGAGAGAGAGAGAGAGAGAGAGAGAGAGTGTGAGAGAACTCAGGTTAAACTTGCTTTTTGAAAGAGATATCATATTCCAGGATGGGTTTTAGAATTTCTTCTTAGTGGACTGATGATCTCCTTTTATACTCTAATGTACCTGATCTGTCAGATCTTGGCACCCTTTAGAGTTCATCCTCCACTATCTAATAAACAAGTAGTTGGGCTTCTATCTGAGTAGTCTAGATCATGCCACATGTTTACCGTTATTTTAACCCCTTAACACTCTAACTGTATTATAGCTAGCGGAATCTTGAAGCAAAACTCAATATATTTGATAATTACTGGAGAACATCAAGTGATATCAATTGGTGTTATTTTCTGATAAAACTTGTCTGCTTCAAATTCAAATAGAACAAAAGATGCTCATGGTTTGACCACATTTAAAACCTTGGCCCAAGAGGTGACAAACTCTAGATATGTGTCCAAATGTCAAAGTGAGTTGTGAGAGAAGGTCAAGTTAAGTGATGGTCAGTTGTATACTAACATTGACATATTGGTATTTTAGGGTTTAGGGTTTGTGACTATTTTAGGGTCAATTATTTTGAGTTTAGGGTTGTTATGAATATTTGTTTGTGAAAATATTAAGAATTTGCATATGAATCTGGGTATATTTAGCCCTTAAATAGTTTATTTTCTAAGAGCTTGCATGGATTTTAAAGGATGTGCGTATGATTTTTTCCGCGTGCTTGTGTGTAGTTTTAAAGGCCCAATCGTGTATTTGTATGTAATCTGCCTGTTCTATTGTTATGGGGGGTTCAACCTTTGGGGTTTAGGGTTTAGTGTTTGTGACTTGTTTATGGTCAATTATTTGGAGTTTAGGGTTGTTGTGTATTTTTTTTATTATTATTATTTTTTTTTGTGAAAACATTGAGAATTTGCGTATATTTAGCCCCTAAATGCTTTATTGTTCGACACCTTGCGTGCATTTTAAAGGATGTGTGTATGATTTCTTCCACGTGCTTGTGTGTATTTTTAAAGGCCAAATCGTGTATTTCCATGTATCCGCCTATTCTATTGTTATGGAGGGTTTAGCCTTTAGGGTTTAGGGTTTAGGTTTTGTGACTAGTTTAGGGTCAATTATTTGGAGTTTAGGGTTGTTACGTATATTTTTTTTGCAAAAACATTGAGAATCTGCGTATAAATCTGCGTATATTTAGCCCCTAAATAGTTTATTTTTCGACAGCTGGCGTGCATTTTAAAGGATGTGCGTATGATTTCTTCCGAGTTCTTGTGTATATTTTTAAAGGCCAAATTGTATATTTGTATGTATTCGCCTGTTCTATTGTTATGGGGTGGTTGCGTTTGGCATATTAGCGAATTTGTGTAGGGGCCTTGTTGTATGTGTTTATTTTCCAGGACCCCAAACATTTAACACTTTGTTTTGATTACTTGTTATGCACCACACTTGTTTGATGTAATGTGTACTTCTTAGCAGGATGGGAAAGACAAACTGCACGCTCATCAACGCCAAGTGCTACACACAGCGGTTCGTCGTTAATTGAGGACATTGAGAGCTAAGGTTGTCGATGATAGCTCGACATTGGGAGCTGATTGAGAGAACTCCCTTTCGTCATTTTATGGAGTTGGAGCCTATAATCCAAGAGAGGGGAATACTTGATTCCCTCCTCTCGAAGTAAGATATGAAGGACAGAATATTCAAAATAGGTTCGGCTCAGCTTGAGTTTTGGTCAGGGATGTCACCATGATCCTCAACCTCCGATGCAACGGTGATGTGGTAACTTTCAAGCCGAAGCCCGCAAAGTCTGATCTCAAGCGTAGGTTCCTGAGTAAGGCGGCTGACTAAAACCGCCATGCCATCTAAAATTCTCTAGTCGACCTCGTTGGGAAGGGCGAGGGTGAGGAGGAGAATTTCGTGAAGATGTTGGTCGTGTACTTCCTCGGGAGCTTTATGTTCACGAGTACCTCCTTTGCAGCTCCGCATTGGGTTGCGTCATATGTAAACGACCTCTCAAAGTTCGGGGACTATGGGTAAGCAGAGGCCACCCACAGATAGTTGATAGAGAAGGTCCCCGATACAGCAGGTCGTGTAAGGGACCGTCTCAGGCAGAAAGCAAAAGCCTCGGGCTACTTGTGAGGGCGTTATCGCACTTAACTTTTGGTTTTATGAGGTGACCGGAGTCGGTAAGAGGGTACGCTTGAAGAAGACGCCGCGCAGTTTCTACTATGGCAAGAACAGTTTTAATAAGCATAGTTGTGTTTCTGAATTACTGAAAACAATAAAGGGGAAGAAGGTGGGCTTTGTTTATTTAACAGAGTACTTAACCGCTTATCTGTTTCCTGAAATGTTTATTTAGTACCATTCTGCGTGTATTACTGCAGTTATGTGCGCTCACCCGCTCTAACCCAGCAGAGGCTGAATTGATCGGGTATGTACAAGCCCACCTACGGAGGACATCACCCTGGCGAGGAAATTTGCGTTTACCTAGAAGAAGACACCAAAAGAGGTCCTGCGGAAGAGACTACGGGTGGAGGCACCAAAAGCAGAGGAAGCCAATTTGATGGCCGTACGGATGGAGCTAAGAGAGCTTCAGTCCAAGTATGATGCACTATATTCAAAGTACAATGCCCTAGTAACAAGTAAGACTCCTTAATCAGGAGGAAGTGTTGGTAAAAAAAAAAGGTATTGAGGGAAGCGCTTGATATGAACAGGAACAACACCACCATCACTAGCATCACCATCACTAGCATAAAAAATTCATCTTTGTTTTAGATTGTTGCCCCCCTTTCATCGAGGGCTAATTTTGTAGATGCTTGGATGAATGATAAACCCTTGGACATGATTTACTTAATGTTGATTTTCTATTCTCGAATGCTTGGTTATATTCATTGAGTCTATTGGATGTTTTAATGTGGGTGAATCCCTCTACGTTGCGAGAGCCCGGAGAGATTCTCATAGTCCATATGGGGAAAGAAGCGAACGCCTCTCCATGTGTAGACTATTTCCAATGGAGGGGATTGTGAGTATATTGAGAACCCGGGTACTAAGGAGAGCGAGTCCTTTAGATGAATTATTCCCATAATCCTTCCAAGAAATAGGTTCGAGAACATTATCGGTAAGGGCACTATGATTAGTAACTCACCTCAGGATGAGGGAGTGAAAGCACGATAGGAACCCTTAGCCAAGAATTAACCAAGTGTTGAGATAGAAAATAGCATTCATCTTTTAGAAGTCCAAGGGGGATTCAATTGTCCGAGCATCCCTCCTTTATGATTGTTTGACCCTAAGAGCAACTTGATTCCCTTGTTTGTGTTTTCCATTTGATTAGTTTAGAATTAGTATAACCAACCACCTTTGGATCGACTAAATAGTAGTAGAATAGTGGGTACTAGTACTTTCATCTCCTTGCAGATTGATAACTCGACTTTTACATTAACTTTATTACTTGTGACAACCCATACAGTTGAGGTTGTATCGCATCAGCCATCCCATATAAGTTTTGACTTGTCTTTTCTACTTGTATGTCCTATGAGGCGAATTCTCAGTAGGGTTATCCTCATGACTAACTAGCAGTCTTGGTCTTCCTCGTAGACCGCGCTACAGGAGCCGCACATGCCATAATTTCCGCCTCGGAAGTTGGATCTTTTGGTTTACCTGTGGCCTTTGGTGCATTTGTCGATATGTAATGGGGGGCTATAAATAGCTTGTGGACTCTTTGGACTTTTCATACTCTATTAACACCATGGATAATAATGATCGTCCCACCTTCTACCAGCCCTTCGGACTTGATAGCCCTTCGGACTTCATCGAATTTCCATCAGGGATGTGTGATGCCCTTCAGGATGTTGTACCAGGTCCGGTGCAGGTTAGGGGGCCCAACGGACGCAAGTAGGTTGTTTTGCTGGTCCAGAATGAAGCGACTGGTGGGATGCGGCTCGACGAAGGATGGAGGGAGTTCCTAGCTGATCACCAGGTGGTTGTGGGAAATGCCTTTGTAATCAACTATTTTGAAGGGAGCATGTTTGGGGTGGTCATCTTTGGCACAAATGAGCTCTTGAGGGTGTTTTCCCCAAATTTGCGTCCGAACCAAGAGGGGGATTCTGAATCTTTTGTTTCTTCTGAGGTTCCCCCAAGAGGGTGATTTGAGATTGTACTGTTCTTTTTCTTCCTTCATGTTTAAAAATACTTAAATAAAAACTATTAAGGATTTTACCTTAGCCCAACTATGTTTCGGCTTTTATTAGCTTCTTCGTTAGTGGGACATTGATTTTCCGAGGTCTTCCGTGAGAGCCCCGGCTTGAGCTTGTGAGTTGCTATTGAGCTTTCCTGCAGGGGTATTCTCTTCGCCAATTGACCTCCAGTGTCACTTGCTATTGCACTACAGCTCGAGCCTTGACTCGCAGCTGTGTTTCTTAGCAAGTCGCCTTTCGGAAGTATCTTCCGAGGTTCTTTGTTGGTATGCTATGACTCGAGTCTTGACATGCTGTCTAGCGTTCAAGGGATCGTAAGGGGATCGTGGGGCGATTCGTGAACTTCGAATCACTTCCCATAGTTCCCTGCACGATCATTGACAAATAACTAGTTGTGTTAAAGAACAAAGAGTTTTCATTGATAGTACTTCCTAAGATGTTCAGAATTGTATGGGCGTTTAAGCCTCTTTCCGTCCATCTTGGAGAGCCAATAAGTGTCAAGCTTTACAATCTCTGTTATAATGTAGGGGCCTTCCCAGTTAGGATTAAGCTTCCCAGTTCTACTTTTGTTGCCTTCAAAGATGTTCTCTCTTAAGACCAGGTTTCCTACTTGAAAGGTCACCTCTTTTGCTTTGGCATCGTAGAGGCGCTTGACCTTCTACCGATATGCAGCAGCTCAGAGGTTGGCTTCATCTCTCTTTTCTTCTAGTAGGTCGAGCTCTGCTCGAAGTTGCTCCTCATTACTTGCTGGATCGAAGGCCTGGATTCGTGGAGTAGGGACTCCAATTTCAGCTAGGAGAACTGTCTCAACTCCAAAGGAGAGGGCAAATGGAGTCTCTCCGGTAGGAGTCCGACTGGTAGTTCGATACTCCCAAAGGGCTCCTGGTATCTCGTCTACCCAATTAGACTTGTTCAAAAGTACTCTTGTCTTGAGGTTGTGGAGTAGAGTTCTATTTATTACTTCCACTTGCCCATTTTCTTTGGGGTGAGTAACTGAAGTGAGCCTGTATTCAATTCCGAGCTCCTCATAGAAATCTTTAAATGTTGAGTTGGCAAATTGTCTTCCCTTATCAGTGATGAAAGCTGTTGGAATTCCAAAGCGACAGATTACCGATTTTCATAGGAACTTCCGGCATACTTTCTCAGTGATGCAGGATAGGGGCTTAGTTTTTACACTAAGGCTTTATACTTCACCATATTTTCTTCCCTTGCTTCAAAGTCTTCGTTTATGTGCCCAACGACTAGTTGGGAGTCAGTGTTGGCTTGCAGATCCTGGACTCCAAGGCCACTAGCGAGTTATAATCCTGCAATCGTGGCCTCATACTCAGTTTCATTGTTTGTTTCCTTGAAACCAAATTTCAAAACTGTCAAGGATCTCCAACCCGAGGGTGATTGCAGTACTATTCCAACCCCGAAATTCTGGGTGTTTGCTGAGCCATCTGTGTGCAAAACCCATTATGTGGGAGAAGGAGGGAATGACCCAAGTGGTCCTGTGAAAGGCGCTTTACCAGCATCTGTAACTGTGAGCTCGGCAATGAAGTCGGCTAGAACCTGCGCTTTAATGGAAGTGCGGGGTTCATAGGTGATGTTATACTCTCCAAGCTCGATGACCCACTTCGTCAACCATCCTGACGCATCTGGACGATAGAGGACCTGCTTCAGGGGTTGATTAGTCAACACCTTGATCTTGTGTGATTGGAAATAAGGGCGAATTTTCTGAGTTGTTGTGACCAAGGCGTATGCTAGCTTCTCAAGGGGGAGATACCTGGACTCGGTATCGGTGAGAACTATACTTGTATAGTAGATGGGCTTCTGGACTTCATTTTCTTCCTTAGTGAGGACCGAACTCACAACCATGTCCTATGCAGTGAGGTAGATGCTGAGTTCCTCTCTTGGCCTGGGCTTGGAAAGCAGTGTAGGTGATTGTAGGTACTCCTTCAGCTGTAAGAGGGCCCTCTCACATTCCTCCGTCCACTCTACTTTTGGTGCTTTCCGAAGCGCTCTGAAGAATGGAAGATTCTTCTCCCCTGATTTCGAGATAAGTCTTCCAATGGCTACAAGTTTCCCGTTGAGGCTTTGTATCTCCTTGATCGTTCTTGGAGACCTTGTCTCCATAATAGCTCGGATCTGCTCCGGATTAGCTTCTATACCCCTCTGAGTGAGCATGAAACCAAGAAACTTGCCTGAGCAGACACGAAATACACATTTGGATTGAGGTTCATTCCATGAGCTCTAAGTGTCTCAAATGTCTCCTGGAGGTCAGCAGCATGGTGTTCAACACTTGTGCCCTTAACGAGGATGTCATCAACATAAGCCTCAATATTCCTCCCTTTCTGCTTCCTGAAGACTTTGTTCACTAGCCTTTGGAATGTAGCTCCCGCATTTTTCAATCCAAACGACATTACTTTATAGCAGTATGTGCCGCGGGAGGTGATGAAGGCTGTTTTTTACTCATCTTTTCTAGTCATCTTGACTTGGTTATAACCAGAGTATGCATCCAAGAAGCTAAGCATCTCATACCCTGAAGTGGAGTCTACCAAATTATCTATGAGAGGCAGAGGATAACAGTCTTTAGGGCACGCTTTATTAAGGTGAGTAAAGTCCACACACATACGCCATTTTCCATTGGCTTTCTCCACCAGTACAGCATTTGAGACCCATTCGGGATATTGGACCTCCCGGATGAACTCTGCCTTGAATAATTTGCTGACCTCCTCTTCAACAGCTTCAAGCCTATTAGCAGTATAATTCCTCCTCTTCTGTATTACTGGCTTGATAGCTTGGCCAGCATTCAGATGGTGCTCCATCACTTCCCATGGGACCCCCGGTATCTCCTCGACTGTCCATGCAAAGACGTCCGAGTAGCTCTTGATCAGTTCAAGGAACTACTTCTGGTGCTCGGCATCAAGCCCCGTTCTGAGCTGCACAGTTCACTCTGGTAAAGTTTCATCAAATGGAAAAACAACGAGCTCCTCGACGGGGGTTGGCCTATGAGCTTTCCTCTTCTCATCTTCTTGCTGGAGCTCTTCTATAGTGAGGGACTCGGGTGCTTTGCATGATTCTCCAAGTCGATTCTTCAAGGTGGCGATATAGCATTGCCTAGATGTCTTCTCCACAGCCGTGGTCCGTCTAGAACTTTAGTTTTAGATGATAAGTTGATGGCACAACTCCCAGTTTATTGAGGGAAGGTCTCCCCATAATGGCGTTGTAACTCGAGGGATGACGCACCACCAAAAAGTTGATTGGAGCAGTAACAGTTCGTAGAGGAGTTCCAAGAGTTACAGGGAGAGTGATAATACCTTCGGGGTAGACTGGATCTCCAGTGAATCCTGCCAAAGAAGACTTGTATGGCTTAAGGTTCTTCGCCCCTATCTTCATTCTTTCGAAGACATCCCAAAAGATTATATCTGCCGAGCTCCCCGTATCGACTAACACCCTGTGCCTTCTAAAGATTCCTATATCAAGGACTATGACAAGGGCGTCGTCTTGTAGCTGGCATGCACCCTTTAGGTCTTCTTCACTGAACTCGATTGGGAAAGATATTCGTCTTCTCTTCTGAGAGGCGAGTTCTAGCATTGTACCTACCATGCGGGCATAACTTCTTCTATAGGAGGAAGTTTCTCCTCCACATCCCGGACCACCAGCAATGATGTTGAGGTATATTTTCTTCACAGGGGGTTCTGGCTGGGCAGGGTGCTTCTCTTTCTTGGGGGAATCTTGCTTGAGGAATTGTCTGAGCTTTTCCTCTTTAACGAGATCCTCGATTGCATCTTTAAGATGGATGCAATTCTCTGTAGTATGACCTCAAACTTTATGATAGGTGCAAAACTTGCCGCTCTTCTTTGCAGAGGACCTTTCTCTGATGGGCTCTGGTTGTTTGAGGATCTTCTTATCTTGGATCTGCATCATGAGATATTCTCCTTGGAAGCATTCAGGGGAGTATAGTTGTCATACCTGGAGCGAATGCGGTTCTCGGCTTGAACTCCGAAGGCCTCTACCGTAGTAAAAGCTGCAGGAGGTTGATCATGACCTCGACCGCCTCTTTCCGTGATCCTCGCTCTACTCTTCTAGACTCTTCTTTGCAGAACTCATTCTCTCGCTGAAGAGCCTGTTCATTTCTCCCTACCTTGAACTCATCGGAGGCAATATACCTCTGGGCTCTATTCATTACTTCGGGTAGGTCCCTCGGAACGGCACGACTCAAGGAGTCAAGAAATGGGCAATCTCTTAGCCCATCCAGTACAGCTCCAACTACTATAATGGAGTCGAGATCAGACATTCCATGTGTTTTTTGTTGAATCTGTCGTGGTAATCCCGGAGAGATTCCTCTTCTCTCTTTTTTCATCTCAGTAGCATGACAGGATTCCTCTTGTACAGCCTGCAATTCGCAAAATGGCGGATGAATAGATCCGTGAGTTGGTCAAAGTAAGCTATGCCGCTTCGTATTTAATTTCAAAACCGGTCATATGCGGTCCCCTCGACAAGCAGCCTTTTGAGAACCCACGGCACAGGACCACTTTTGAAGTCCCGTTTACCGTTATTTCAGAGCAGTACCGCTCCACATGCTCAAACAGATCTGAGGTACCATCATAATACCTGATATTTTGAGGAATGTACTTTTCAGGGAATGGGGCGTCCCAAATAGCCTTGATGAATGGAGAGCAAAAACACGGTACATTTTGTAAGACTCGCTCCCGTTTAGAAAGACATCTTCGACGTGCTTTCTCTAGCTCCTAGTAGTGTGCTGGTGAATGGCGCCTCGACCACTCCCGCCGAGGGGAGAAGTGGTGAGGAGAATGGCTCCTAGAACGGGGACGTGGAGGTGTGTAGCGCCTCAGAGAGGGATGCCTCGGTGAGTAGTATCGAGCTTCGTTCTGAGGTGGTGAGGGAGGCATCTATGACTGGAACCGGGGGGGATTGCGTCCCCGATTTCGTTGCTGAGAGGGAGAGCTTGAGTAAGACCGGTGTCTCTTCTCCCGGGTTCTGACCATATGGCAGAGACGATCAGCTCTCTGCTGGCGGGAAGGCTCAGAACTCTCTGAGGATGATGCAAGGCTCCTCCGTCGCTTGAGAGAACGTCTGGGAGAACGCTCCCGACGGGGTGGGGAGCGCATGCAGGAGAGCGCCTCGACTTGCGGAGTCTTTGGCGGTCTTGCCGAGGTGGCACGGTGGTCTGCCGAGACATGGCGCTTCAACCGCCAAAAATGGTTGTAGTGAGTGCTACCAATTGCCTCTCCATGGCGTGGAATCGCTCCTCTGCGAAAGTACCACCATGTTTGACCGACCGCGCGGTGCTTCAGTAGTGGGTGGTGGGGCTCCATTGAGAGATGGGGTGTTGGTCTCAACCGCCACGGATGCAATTAAGCCGAATTCTCTCAATGGAGATCGATTCTCGCCTTGATCTCTCGTTGCCGGGCATGGCTTCTTGTTCCGTTCCCGCAGACGGCGCGAAAATGTTTATACAAAATTTGGATCAAACCCCAAGTTCGATCAACATTTGGATTTATATTTGAATGGGAAAGGAAAAGAACCAGGAAATCAAAGAGGAAAAACCCTAAAGAACAGAGAACACCAGAGAGTTAACATGGAAACTCAAAATTTGGGGAAAAAACTACGAGCTCTGTCAGCGACGGCTAAAATCAACTAAATCTTCTTAAGATCTACATGTTGGAGCTCCATTGATGAGCTCTAAGGAAAGGAAATGGAAGAGAGGAAGAAGGAAAAGATGGAGAAGATGACTCTAGTCTCCAGAGCAGCAGGGCTTCGCCGGATGAGTGTTGAATTGCCTTTTAACTGGGAGGAAGGGGTATTTATAGGCTCTAGGGAATGGGTGAGGCTTGGGGAGCAAGCTAGCTCTAATAGATCATGTGGGAGCTAGTTGGCTAGCTCTAATAGGCCATGTGGATGCCAGTTGGCCCCAGCTCAGATGACAGCTTAGTTGCCAGCTGATCTTTCTTCTAGACGCTTTTAGATGCCAAGCCTGCGGTGTAACGGTCCGATTATGTGATAACTGCCCAACTACTTTCCAACTGCCCAACCGTCTAACTGACTGAGCTTCTAGAAGCTTCTGGAAGAGGCTCTTTGACGAGAGAGTGTAGGCGAAGGGATTATGCTTAATGAAGATTCAGTCTTGTGGAGGTGGATGAGATGCTCGGGAGGACTTCGGCACTTTGGGCATTTTCTGAGGTGGGAAGGACCTCGGCAGCATGGAGGATCTTGGTAGTATCATGTGAAGATGGGCACACGGTGCTCATGTGTCTAGCTATCTGGCTGCCACGTGTCCTCCTGATCTATATCCATCCCCATCATAATATATATTTACACATAAAGTTGAGATATTAATCAGTGGACGAATGAGTTGTTAGTTCTGACGGTACATATTAAAGCAAGACGCAGCAACTCAAGTCCCTTGAATAAAGATCACATTTGTGGATTCTGAAAAGAACATACCACCTTATAAAGAAAACAGTACATGTGAGTGCAGTGGTAAGCGAAGACAAAAGGGAGGAGTAAATAAGATTTGTAAGCACCTGCACCTGAGAAAGTTTTCATGATATATAAAAGACAGAGAACTCACCAAACCTGCAAAAAGAAGTTAAAAAAAAAAAGTTTGTGATAGGAGTTGGTAAGATGTTAACCGTTGGGTGGGCAACATTGGTTTTAAGAGAGCTTTCACTCTTGTTTCTTCACGTAGAAGACCCGTGTGCATGATTTGCTTTTAAGTCGCCTTTTCTGACTCACTTGCTTGCCTTCCTTTTCCATCCAATTGTTTTTGACTCCATGTCAAGCCTTCACTCCATAAAAAACCAAGCCTTCCTGCAAGTTGAATCAAGCCAACCAAAACAATCAGCAATTAATGTATATTTAAAACATAAACCATCTCATCTTCTTGCATGCCCGCAATGGAAGGCCTTATCCCATATGTCTACAGAATGATAATCCAGTATAGGAGGAGCGGAGGAGTACGGCACCTGTATGGGGGTCTATGGCTCAATGAGTCTTCTTCTTCTTCTACTTCTCCTTCAATGGCCTACATGCGACTTCCTGGAGACTCTGGGAGATACATGGCATCAGATATCCAGCTCTTCGCACCATCTTCCTTCTCATCACCTGCGACCACACCCATGCAATCTCCTCTTCGACCCTCAACATCCCCCAAACGTTCCTGATGATATCAAAGCTGATCTAGGACAATCATTGCAACTATAAATAAATCTGCAATGATGGTATTTCTGCTGATCAAATCCGTCATAATAAGTATTATGTAAGTTCTCCTCTGTTCTTGTTATATATGATTTCACTTCACTGCCAGCGATCCCAAAGGGGAGCTGCTGTGCGTTGTAGTGTGTTGTTTGCTATAATGTTATTACATCCATGGAAAAGTAAATTTATGTAGATATACGTGTGGTGGCACAATGATATGCCAATTTCCATGACCCAAAACCTGGGTTCATGATGGTTGTAAAAATGAGAAATAAAGTGCATCTGGTTAATTTGCTGCATCATTCACAATAGATGCTGATTGTGAATTGAACGATAACCAACAACTTTTTTTGTTAATGCCGGTGCTATTTCATGGAGTGACCAGTTTTTAATTTGAAGCTGTGATTTACAGCTCATATTTCTTTTGCCTACCATCGCATGTACTGGTGCAACAAAGAAGGCAACAATCCACACATTGACCAAAGGAAATAATAAATAAATTTACTAAATACCCTTTTCTAATAAATGACTATTAATATTTTCTTAAAAGTACTCACATTATTCATTTGAATACCTTCAATGGGTATAATTTGGTATATTTATTTGGTATAAATAATTTGGTATAGTCTATAAAATTTCAATTTGTCAACCACCCACTGTTTGGTCTCAAGTTCACTTGGACCAATGGCCGATCACAACTAGTCTTGGTCAGATGAGATTGACTCCACATATCCTCAAAATGGACGGTAGCATACTCAAGAATACGGTAATTAGGCCTCCCAAGAGTGAGATTAGATCACACTCCCATGCGCCTTGAATACAAAACACCTGACTTATGTAAGCACATTTTTGTTTCAACAAGGAATGCGTAAAGAAAGAAGAATTATGGGAGATAGTCCACAGCTGGTGAAGCACAACGACCATTTTATGGGATGGATGTTTGTATTTGCAAAAAACATATCCTATATCCGGAAACAACTGAAAGGGTGCTCGAAATAGACTTACATATGGATAGGAAAATGGAAGCTAGAAATTCTAGAATCAATGGTTTGTGGATCGACAAACCATTGAAAAAATTAACGTCATAAAAGAGTCCCGAGAAACTCACTAAGGAGGAAATACAAGATACAAACGCACTCATGAGCGATTACGACTCCATCATGCGTGCGTGGCTGGCCTACTAGAGAAAAAGGTCAAGGATAATATGTAGGGATGTCAATGGGGCGCCCCAGCTCGACGGGGAACCCAATCTCGCCCCCCCCCCCCCCCAACGGGGCCGGCCCCGAGGAATACCCTCCCTGTCCCATCCCCGCCCCTAAAATATTTAATTTAAATATTATATATATATATATATATATATATATATATATATATATTAATTTAAATATATACCTTGATATATTTAGTAAATGGCATACTAATAAGTATGTATGTGAGCATAAACTTAGAGTAAATAATTTCATTTCACTTACCATTTTTTTTATTTTCTTTTGTAAAAGGTTAATTTCCTTCCACAAATTAATTCAAAAAAGTTAATGCATTGCTCTTTTGTGAAACTTGTTTAGGATTTTATAATATATGCACATGCTTTCTAAAGAATCGATGTAATACGGAAAGATATTTATAAATTATTTAATGGCACTATTTAAAAAAAATTCAGAGATGGGCAATCTCCGAACCCGGGTAATCCCCATTGGGACAGGGATGGAGAAAAAATTTCCCTGAACCCGGTTTTAGGGTCGGGGTCGGGGATAGGGTTGAAAAATCGGGGTTGGAGAAGGGGAATGCATCCCCTAGTGAGTCCCCGCCCCGTTGACATCCCTAATAATATCGCTTGAAGAAGAGAATAATAATACAATGATTTTTCCACTCCATAGGAAAAAAAAAGGAAAGCCAACTGGAGATGAATCAGTTATAGTTGGGAGACAAACCATACAAGACCCTGCTGAAGTCTCTTGTGCAATCAACAACCATTTTTCTATCCTCTTAGACACCAAACAATGGCTTTGGTAAAAGGCAAACTAGGACAGATTATTTGTTCACAAATAAAGAATAAATCCTAGTAATGTCGAATCCTCATTTACTTCAATGGAAATTGAAAGAGTGGTGAGGGAACTTGGGGCATACAAGGCCCCAAGACCAGATGGTGTACCCATGACTTTCTATCAGAAGGATGAGATAGAGTCCAACAATATTTCCTAAAACTTGAGGATTTCTTTCACCAACGAATGTGTTGATGGGATCTAATGCACCTGATTCATCTACTAATTGATGCACAATAACAAACAAATAACACGCAATGAGCACAATCACAAAGAACACCGGATATACGTGGTTCGGCTCTCAAATCCTACATCTACGGGCAGGGGAAACAAGCAATCACTATAATCTTGAAGATGGAGATTACAAGCTCTCTAATCTTAGAGCTAAGCAATAGATCACCAAACAAGAAGAGAATACACTTCAACTAGCTTCAACAATAGCAAGATAAGCTTACTCAACCCTTGGCCACACACCCTTGGACTAAATGAAGCTTCTTGGAGTCTCCACAATGAACCTCCAACCTCTTCTCCTTGTTCTTGAGCTTTCTCCTCTTCCAAAGTGCGAAGCCGACCTCTCTCACCTTCTATTTCTCTGCCCTGCCTCAGAGGAACAAATGGGGTTTTTAACCCTAACTTAACTGTGCCCTATACGGGCCCATATAGAGGCCCGTATAGCCTCTGCAGTAGGCTAGACCTACACATACTCAACAATCTCCCCCTCCAGCCCACAAGGGGAGATCTGCCGTGCAACCTGCTCACAGGTTGCTCAATATTGTCGCTGGAGTATCCATTCCGGCCATACTTCTGCACAACTCCATCTTCTCCTTGGGAACTACCTTAGTACACATATCAGCAGCATTTATATCTATGTGAACCTTCTTTAATTGCAGTTCTTGATCCTGAATTGCTGCCCGCAACCAATGGTAAAGCACATCAATGTGTTTTGTTATGGCATGATACATGGTGTTCTTGCTCAAATCTAGAGTACTCTGGCTATCACAAAACACCACATATTCCTTTGCTTCAACCCGAATTCTTGAAGAAAGCCTTTCATCTATAGCATTTCTTTGCTAGCTTCAGTGGCTGCAATATATTCAGCCTCTGTGGTCGACAAGGCAACACACTTTTGCAACTTGGACTGCCAAGAAACAGCTCCCCCTGCGAAGGTGAAAACATATCCTGATGTAGACTTTCTGCTATCAAGATCACCTGCCATGTCTGCATTTGTGAACCCTTTAAGGACTGGCTGTGAAGATCCATAACACAAGGACATCCGTGTAGTACCTCTCAAATAACTGAGGATCCACTTAATTGCTTCCCAATGAGACTTCCTTGGTTCTGAGAGAAACCTGGTCACTACACCTATAGCATGAGCAATATCAGGTCGTGTACACACCATGAGATACATCAAAGATCCGATCGCCGAGGATTAAAGAATGGATAATACTTCTTCCTTCTCTTGTTGACTTTCTAAACAAGATGTCTTCTTAAGGTTGAAGTGATTTACAAGGGGCATGCTAACTGATTTAGCATTCTGCATGTTGAATCTCTTCAATATCCTTTCAACATACCTTTCCTGTGACAACCACAGCTTCCCAGCCTTCCTATCTCGGAAAATATTCATCCCAAGAATTTGCTTTGCTGGACCTAGATCTTTCATGTCAAAGGATTTTAACAAATCAGCCTTCAACTTGCAAATCATACCAACATCTCTTCCAACAATCAACATGTCGTCAACATACAACAAGAGAATAATAAAATCATCACCAACAAATTTGATGCAGACACATGGATCTGCTTCAGTTCTCTGAAAGAGATGACTCACCATGAAGGAATCAAACTTCATGTACCATTGCCTTGGAGCTTGCTTCAAGCCGTACAAGCTTTTCTTCAATTGCAGACCATGTGTTCCTTTCCCTTAACTTCAAAACCCTCTGGCTGGGTCATATAAATCTCTTCTTGCAAATCACCATGCAAGAATGCAATTTTAACATCAAGCTGCTCTATCTCAAGGTTCAAGTTGGTTGCTAGTCCTAGTATCACCCGAATGGAGCTCAACTTTACAACTGGAGAGAATACCTCATCAAACTCAATGCCTCTCCTCTGAGCAAAACCCTTCACCACTAGGCGAGCTTTGTATCTGACTAGCCCATTGCCATCCTTCTTTAATTTATATACCCACTTATTCTTAAGTGGTCTTTTACCTCCTGGAAGCTCAACTAGATCATAGGTGCCATTCTTCTGTAAAGAGTTCATCTCTTCTTGCATAGCTTCCAAGCAACACTGCTTATCTGAGGTGGACTGTACTTCTTCAAAGCTCTCTGGCTCCCCCTCTTCAGCAAGAAAAAGGTATTCAGAATTAGGATACCTCGTGGATGGTATGTGCTCCCTAGTAGACCTCCGAAGCTGAGGTTCAACATTCTCAGGTAAGGGTGGTTGCTCCCCACCTTTCGATTACCCACTACATCGTTTCACTGTCATCATCACCATCCCTCTGATCAGTAACTTCAGCTGGCTCATTTGTATCCTGTTCTGTCCTCTGTTCATCTCCACCAACTATGGCTCTCCTTGGTCGAACTGTTGTTACTGTGGAGCAATCCTAATCAACAACACTTTGAGAAGTTTTCTCTTTCTTCTCAAAATCTGCCATCGTTTCATGCTCATGAAACACAACATCCCTGCTTCTAACAGTCTTCTTCTGTTCTGGGTCCCACAATCTGTAGCCGAACTCCTCACCACCATAGCTAACAAAGATGCAAGGAGTTGCTTTACTGTCCAGCTTTGACCTCTGATCCTTTGGTACATGCATGAAGGCTCAGCACCCAAAGACCTTCAAGTGAGAGTAAGTTGGTTCCTTCCCTAACCACACTTTCTCTGGTATGTCAAAGCCTAGTGGAACTGATGGAGATCGGTTGATTAGGTAGCAAGCTGTTTTGATTGCTTCATCCCAGAATGCCTTAGGCAGTTTTTCCATTCTCAACATGCATCTAACTCTCTCAACTAGGGTACGGTTCATCCTCTCTGCAACTCCATTGTGTTGAGGAGTCCCAGGTTCTGTCAGCTTATGTCTGATTCCATGCTTTGAACAATATGCATCAAAGTCATTAGATGTGTATTCACCACCATTATTTGTTCGAATACACTTCAACTGTAAACCAGACTCCCTTTCTACCATGGCATGAAATTTTTGAAAAGTCTGTAGAACCTGACTTTTGTACCTCAAGCAGTACACCCAAGTCTTCCGTGAAGCATCATCAATAAATGTAATAACATATCTATTACCACCCAAGGATTCAATCTCAAAAGGACCACAAACATCTGAATGGATCAACTCCAATCTATTTTCTTTCTTCTTAGCAGGAACACGAAAAGAGACCCTGCGATGCTTACCAAATAAACAATGATCACATGAGTTCACGGTCATATCTTTCCCCGAATGAACAGGTATGAGTGATTGCTTCGCCATAAGTTGCAATCCTTTCTCACTCATGTGTGCTAGCCTATTATGCCACAGATTTGGTGAAGCATCATCTTCAACTGCATTAATCTGGTTGGCACAGTGCTTCGACCATGTCTTGTACATGGTACAACATAACTTTCCCGCTGCCACAAGCACAGATCCTCTGAACAGCTTCCATTGTCCATCCTTCTGTCGACTATCATATCCTTCCTTGTCAAGAACATTAATTGCAAGCAAATTCATCCTCAAGTCTGGGATGTGTCTCACATCCTTCAGAGTCAGAGTACAACCAGTGCTGGTCTGAACAACAATGTCACCAATGCCCACAGTCTGCGACACACTCTTGTTTCCCATCCTGGTTTCACCAAAGTTACCAGCTCTATAAGTTGTAAACAACTCTCTCTTGGGAGCACAATGATATGCCGCACCTGTATCAACAATCCACTCCACGGACGGATCTCCCATATGGTTGCATTCACCATGTTTACACACCAATAACACTGCCACCTCATCACAAGTAACCAGAGTCACATTGTTTCCCTCTGATTTCTGTTTTCCTTTTTCTTGAGTTAGGGCTTTGCAATTTCTCTTGATATGACCGACCTTTCCACAATGAAAACACTTCACTGGTCCTCTAGACTTGGACCGATACTTGGACTTGCTTCGACCTCTGGAGCCTTGGTCTCTGTGATTAGATCTTCCCCTGTTCTCAGTGACAAAAGCTTGACTAGTCCCTGAATCCATGCTTCTTCTCCGTACTTCCTCATTTAGCAAACTATCCTTTTCCATCTGCATGGTCACCTTGCCATCAGGTGCAGAGTTCATCACTATCACTACAAGTGTATCCTAACTATCTGGCAAAGAACCAAGAAGAAATAATGCATTGAATTCATCACCCAAGTTGATCCCCATAGTGGTCAATTGGTTCAACAAGTCCTGAAAATCACCCAAGTGTTCAGCAATTGATCTGCCTTCCTTGTACTTCAAATTGGCGAGCTTCTTCACTGAAACCACTTTGTTCATTGCAGTCTTCCTTTCATACAATGAGGCAAGCTTTCCCCAAGCAACATGAGCATTTGTTTCTTGAGATACATGATAAAAGACACTAATATCAATCCACTTCCGGATTGTCCCCAATGCCTTCCTATCCAACTTCTTCCACTCCTCATCCAACATGTCCTTTGGCTTAGCTGAGTCTCTCAATACTGGATCGAATAGATCCCTGCAATACAGATGATCTTCTATCATAGGCTTCCAAATAGAGTAGTTGGTTGCTGTCAACTTCATCATGGATCCGGCTTCGCCCTCCATGGCCTCTATCTTCAACCCAAAGCTCTGATACCAGTTGATGGGATCTAATGCACCTGATTCAGCTACTAATTGATGCACAATAACAGACAAATAACACGCAACAAGCACAATCACAAAGAACACCGGATATACGTGGTTCGGCTCTCAAATCCTACATCCACGGGCAGGGGAAACAAGCAATCACTATAATCTTGAAGATAGAGATTACAAGCTCTCTAATCTTAGAGCTAAGCAATAGATCACCAAACAAGAAGAGAATACACTTCAACTAGCTTCAATAATAGCAAGACAAGCTTACTCAACACTTGGCCACACACCCTTGGACCAAATGAAGATTCTTGGAGTCTCCACAATGAACTTCCAACCTCTTCTCCTTGTTCTTGAGCTTTCTCCTCTTCCAAAGTACGCAGCCGACCTCTCTCACCTTCTATTTCTACCCCTCACTCAGGAGGAACAAAGGGGTTTTAACCCTAACTTAAGCTGCGCCCTATCACGGGCTCATTATAGAGGCACTGTATAGCCCTCTACTTGATGGCTGGACTCATACATACTCAACAGAATGAATCTCAAAAAAATCAACTGTGCACACATTTTCTCCAACCCAAAAAATGAATCACCCACATCAATCATAGACTACAAACCGATCAGCCACCTCAATTACTCAAACAAAATCATCTCAAAGGTCCTAGCAAACCGACTACGACGGGTAATAGATAGTTTGGCCAATGAAACACAAACTGTCTTCACCCAAAATATATCAATTCAAGACAACATAGTCACCACCGAAAAAGTGATCGACAGAATGAGAAGGTTGAACTTAAATGGTACATTGATAAATATTAACTCAAGAAAAGCTTTTGACATGGTTGATATAAAGACCACCCCTGTTAAGTTGGGTAATTATTTAAAATTTAAAATAAAGTAATTTTATTTTGTGACATTTGTTAGGCCATCTCGTTATGAACTAAGAAATTTCAGCAATGGGTCCTTATGAAGAAAAAAACCTTCTATTAAACCTGGAGTAATTTTATACTTGTGTGAATTAAATGAATTAATGAAAGATTTTGTATGCAAAATCCATAATTAGAGGGTTGGAATGCGAAAGAGGCCACATAAAATGATAAGGCATGACAGAATTGGTTCGCATGCAAAGCTTTCATAATGGAGGGCTTAAATGCAAAAGGAATTTTGTATAAGACCTAATGGATAGGGCTTGTATGGAATGACCATGAGTTGCGGGGTTTAATTTCAAAAGGGGCTTCACACAAATGTTTGATAAGGGGGACTTGCATGGCTTAAATCATTGATGAGGGGTGTCTATGCAAAGTGATTTCATGACAATATCATCTCTCCCTCTCATGAATTAAGTATGTGTAAAGACCACCCCTGTAATAATTTAAATTTTTAATGTTGTCATTTTTGTGTCGTCTTTCTGACCTACTTGGCGTGAATTAAAAGATTTCAATAATGAGTAGTTTCATGCAAAATACCCTGAAAATGGGTTTGCATGTAATAAAACTACTCTTGATTTATGACTTAATTTCAAAAATGGGGATTTTCAATCTCGAAAGACTTTCATGTAATGATATATTAATAATCAAGGGTCTAATTCATAAAGTGGCAATTAATGAAAATCACACTCCACTTAGACAAGACTCACTTTGCATTAAGAAAGCTTCTACAGACTTTACCCTATTGTTTTACAAAGAAGGAAATAATAAAGTATGAGAAATCTTATTAATTATAGTGGTAATAGTGCAAAAATGATCAAGCTGAATTAAGGACCTCATGGCGGTGCGTTCTACAGTACCGTGGGTTGGTTCCCACAGTCTCATACCGTGGGTTCCAAGTTTTATTGATTAGGTCCAAAATTACTGTTCATTATTGTTCATAAAATGGCGGCGCTACTATAGCTTCAAACCAAACTCGAACCCAAAAACCAAACATTAGAACCCACGAAATAATACCCCAGGACCAACCATGGTATCACACTGTAGTAATACCGTGGGAACAGTGCCCACGGTATCCTAGAATTCACCCCCCATGGCTTAGTCCTTCAGCCATGAAGGGGCTATTTTTATAATAAAAACCAAGGTCAAAATGGACATGTGGCTAGCCTTATGGTTCATCTCTCATGCAAAGAAAATGGACATGTAGCCTATGTTAAGAAATGAAATTTAAGAGGGAATTCGAATGGGATTTGCTGAAGTTAATAAAGTGCATTTTGGATTACATCTTAGCCATTGCTTTTCACTCCTGGGGTGGCCCAAGACTTAGAATTAGAGCTGTCAATTCGGGCCTAGCCTGTCGGGCTGGCCTGCACCGCCAACAAAAATCAGTGGGTTGGGTTAACGTTTTATAGGCCTGCTTGAGAACGGGCCTAGAAAGACTAGCAATCGTCTGGTCATGGATATGGGCGGGGCAGGGCGAGCTTTGGGCGGGCCAACATGCCTCTTAATTTATTTAAAAGAATTAAAAAAATCTAAAATTCCTAAATTCCTAACCCTTAATAGGGTGGCTGGTCGAGTTAGAAGGGATGGTATTGAGGCCATTATCGTGATCCCGTGGAAGCTCCTGTGAAAGAGGGGGTTGCTGGTGTCGAGATGTTGACGACAGTGGAGACGTCGACGGAGGAGAAGGAGAAGAGGGTGTTCGGATGGTTGTTGGGGATGTCCATAAACTCCATATCATTCTATAAGCATGCAACCCCTTTCTCAGATCTCTCTCTCTCTTTCTCTCTCTTGGAAGCTCTCAACTTTGGCATCCATGGCGGGTGGATCTATCCCAAGCACGGCGCTTCTCAATGTTGAGCTTGACATCGTCATTCCGCCGATCCAAAACCTCGACTTCCTAAAGATGTGGAGGCTGTTCTTCCAGCAATACTACCTGATCATTATGTAGGATGAAAAATTTGATTTTTAATGGGGGTTCTGGTGATGGATTTGTGGATTTATCCATATGTTGTTTCTTATTCTCTTCATTATTATTGTTTCTTGTTGCTTTTGATAGGAAAAAAGAAAACACCTTTTTTCCTTCTCCAAGAGTATTTTTTTATGCATTTTTCACTTCGATACCAATTTTTTGTTTTTTTTTAGATCTTTGATGAATTTTAGGTTATTTTGGACATGGATTATTTGCTTTCCAATAGTAATTTAGTTTACCTTTGCTTTGTTTCTTTGTGTCACCATGATTAACTTGGACTATGTATGTTGAGAGAGGGGGGACTGGGATGAGAGAAGGAGTAACGGAAAAGTACTGAAGAGAGGAAGAGGGGGGAGGAGAGAGTACTAATGAGGGGAGGCCATGGAGATGGACGTTGGTGGAGTATAGAGAGTGGAAGAGGATGATGGGTGGTGTCGTCTACGTTATGAGAAAATTCAACAACAACAACTAAGCCTTAGTCCCATACTAGATGGGGTCGGCTTATGGATTCTCTGTCTCCATGTTGCTCCCAAATAAAAATTCAAAAATAAAATAAAATAAAATTGTAACACCCTTATCCTTTTCAGGACTCAGGTGTCACACTAGCAAAGTTAAGGGAATGAACCCTAAACCTAAGGCTGTAAACTGCTAATTAACTGTAAAATTAATAACATGCGGAAGCTAAGTAACGCAAACAAAATAGATTAAAAACTCAAACTCAATTTGGTTTAATACAACACCATATAAATGTTGTCTTAAACTTAGTGTCTCACAAACACTCATTATAAAAAAAAACATAATTCTAGACACGGGAGTCAGAGCCAGCTACAGGACATCTCCACTAGACTCGCAATTAGAACAACCTCCATACGGTCCTCTGTCTATCGCCAGCAACCACAATGTCAAAGAAGAGGGGGCTGAGCTACAGGAGCTCAGTGAGTTGGGAACATATCTGTCGGGTGTAAACTGTACCCGTATAATAAGTAAAACTGTAAATTTGACATATAAAAACATGTATAGGAAATAACTGAATTTAAATACTGAACTCTGAACTAAATACTGAGCAAGTAAATGTTGATCAATGTATTCTCTTTTATATGCATATCTGATTTTCTGTTTCTCTGTCTTGTGAATTATTTATAAAACCGACATTCCCCATGTGTAATCTGTACCTGTGCCTTCTCTCTATCTGAGATGAACTCTATCTCTAGAAGGCGAGGAATGCGGCATCATCTGATAAACACAAGACTAATTCTCAGACTACACATCTACTTCCATACTATATGACCAGCGACCAACGAGTATATCTGATACACGAGGTCAACTATATATCACATTACAATAAGCATCCGAAAAGGATGGAAAGGGGGTTTTGATTTTATAAATTGGAAGTGTTTTAAAAACAAATAGTTCGGACTTAAAATCAGAATTTAAATCGCCCCTCTCCTAACCTAGTGCCGTACTGTCTGGCTCTACACGAGCCACCACTGGCCATACATCATCTCAATAAAGTATAATCCATATGTTTCTGTATCTGTTTCTCTTTTCTACTGAATACTAAGCATGAAATAGTTTTATAAAACTCTGAAAATTTTCAAAAAACTCCTGGTTCATGCTTTTAAAAAATTGAAATCTATAATTGTATAAAAATACGGTAAAACAAGTGAGCTGTATAGGTAGTTCCCCACACCGGAATCTTGTCCGAGCTTAAGTCTGGCTCGGTCCTTTTGCGGCGGCGGACTTGCCTTTGCCCTTTCAATAAGGAATTGGGGCTGATGGGCTCAAGCTTCATTTGTTGTGGCCCGGGCTGAGGGGACGACTCTGGTGGAATCGGCGCACGATGGGAGAAGAAGCTGGCCGAAGAACTGGTTGGCGGCGTTGCTAGCTGGGCCACGGGGAAAGAGGGCGGACGGGTGACTTGGGCCGGAGGTCTTGTGGCCGGGCAATTTGGGGACATCTGCAGTGGCGGCCAGCCTTGGCGAGGGGCGTCGGCGATAGAGGAGGGGTCACTGGTGCTCTCACGCGCGTCTAAATCCCTCTGAGCTCGAGAGAACGAGAGAAAGAGGGAGAGAGTAAAGTCTTTTCTCTCTCTCTTTTAGGGGTGGCAATGGAGCGGGGCGGGGGCGAGGCAGGGTTCTACTACAACCCTCAACCGAATCCTCCCTTGCCTCAAGGCCCACCCCCCCGCCCAAATAATGGGGTTTTCAATACCACAACCGCTACTGCGGTTTTTCCTCATATATATATATATATATATATATATATATATATATATATATATATATATATAGAGAGAGAGAGAGAGAGAGAGAGAGAGAGAGAGAGAGAGAGAGAGGGTATGTTTGTAATTTTTTTAGCGGGGCGGGGCGAGGCAGATTTAAAATGGGTGTTTACCAAACCCGTCCCTCCCCGCTCTTCTCATAAAAAATCCCCGACCCGCCATGCCCGTGCCCTGCTCTCCAACAAAAAAAACCTCCCCATTCGGGGCGGATCGGGTCTGAAACCGCGGATCGGGTCGAGGGTTGCCATCCCTACTCTCTTTCTCTCATCTGATATATATAGAGTAGGTTAAAGATTTTAATTTAATTATTTATTTTATCAATTAACATTAGAATATCTTATCCTTTAAAAAGTATTTGATTAAATTAATTTATTTTTTATAATAACTTCTACTACAAGCCGAACAACCTTTAGCGGATCTTATCTTGTTACTGTGCAGTTACGAGGGCGACTAATGATATTCTTTGGCTTGTCTCTATCTTAGACCAGATCTGTGAATCCCGGGTCAGACGACCCCCAATGACACGGGCTGACTATCACGGTCATCTCTTCTCCTGACCCAGATCCGTGTATCTCGGCTTTTGACTAGGCCAGATCTACTTTATCGGGACTCTAACTTGTCCGATATTCTGACTTAATTAATCTAGATTAATTAATATTTAATTAATCTTTGGTTTAATTAATCTAACTCGGCCGACTATCCATCTCCAACTATTCTATGTAACTCTGACCTGGCCCAATAAGGCCTTCTCTTGGCCCTATAGTTGCGAGGATGGATTTTGGTCCATTAAATTCAGATTTTCTTTAACTTTGAGGTTAATAATAATTAATCTGATTTAAGTTAATTAACCTCATTTAAAATTTCAAAGATTTACTTAATTTTACTTAAGAAATTTTGGGATGTTACAAAAATAAAATAAAATAAAATAAAATAAAAATATATACATACATATATATTTATAAAAAATAAACAAATAGATACATAAATAAATAGTAATAATAAATAATAAATAATAAATAATTCTACGAGATTGGAATGGTAAAAGCTGAAAAGCATTCACCACAAACAAAACTAATGAAAGAGAGATTTTTAATCGCTTTATACATAGTCCCATACTAGATGGGGTCGGCTATATGGATTCTTTGTCTCCATGTCGCTCTATCAAAAGCAAGATCAGGCTTAATATCTAACATACGTAAGTCCTTAAACACTACCTCTCTCCACGTAATCCTAGGCCTACCCCTACCCCTCTTCTTACCTTCTACAACTAAACTATCACATTTTCGGATTATAGTATCTGGGGGCCTATGGCGTACATGTCCAAACCATCTTAAACGTTATTCCCTTATTTTATCTTCAATTGGTGCGACATGCACCTTCTGTCGGATGTATTCATTTCGAATCTTATCCAATCTTGTATGACCACTCATCCACCTTAACATCCTCATTTCTTTCACATTCTTCTTATGAATGTGTTGAACTTTATTTGCCCAATACTCGCTCCCATACTGTATGGCCGATCTAACTGTTGTCCTATAGAATTTTCCCTTCACTTTGTTAAGCATCTTCTTATCACATAACACACATGTGACACTTCTCCATTTCAACCATCCAGCTTTGATTCTATGGGTTACATCTTCATCTATCATCCCATCATATTGAAAGATGGAACCTAAATACTTAAAATGGTTAACCTTAAGCATTATCACCCCATCTATTTTCACTTCCCCTTCATCTCTCCTACTTAGCCTAAAATTATAGTGCATATATTCAATCTTATTTCTACTTAACCTAAAGCCTCTACTTTCTAAAGTATTTCTCCATAATTCTAGCTTTTGATTTACTCCATCTCTAGTCTCATCCACTAGTACAATATCATCTGCGAACAATATACACCATGGGATGTCATCTTGGATATAACTAGTTAACTCATCCATTACTAGAGTAAAGAAATATGGACTCAAAGCCAAACCTTGATGTAAACCCACTGTTATAGAGAACTCCTTCGTATTGCCTGCAACTGTTATCACACTTGTAAGCGCTTCTTCATACATATCTTTAATAACATTTATATATTTCACATGAACATTTTTATACCAAAGGACTTGCCTAAGTCAATGAAAACCATATGGAGATCCTTCATAGGAAATTTTGAATAGGAAAATGGCTTATGTTGTGGATCTACCTGGCATAAAGCAAAATTGGTTCATTGACATCTTCATGATAACCTTGAGTCGATGCTCAATTATCCTCTCCCATAGATTCATCGTATAACTCATTAGTTTAATACCACGGTAGTTGGTGCATTTTTGAATATCTCCCTTATTCTTATAAATAGGAACCAAAAACTCTTTCTCCAATCATCTGGCATTTTGCTCTTTTTAGGATAGAGTTATAGAGTTTGGTTAACTACTATACCCCCACTTCCCCAAGGCAGTTCCAAACATCAATCGGGATACCATCTGGGCCACAAGTTTTTCTAATCTTCATCTTTTTCAGTACCTCGATCCTTGACTTCCCTAGGGCTGATTCTACGCGTGTATTTAAAGTTTCTTTCTATCATTGATGCATAAAAATCTATAAAGTTATCCTCATGACTTGCACTGAACAAGTGATCAAAGTTGCTTCTCTATCTCTCCTTGATTTCCTTATCCCCTGTCAAGACCTGTTGAGACTCATCCTTAATGCACTTGATTTGGTTCAATTCTTTCCCTTTTTTATCTCTTAGCTGTGCAATCTTATATATTTCCTTTTCCCTTTCTTATGTCCCTAATTTTTTTTACAAATCAGCTAGACATTTACCTCGGGCCTCACTAACCGCTTTCTTGGCCTCTTTTTTTTTTTTGCTCTTTTATACTTTTCAAAGGCTTCCCCATCCTCAATTATGGATAATTTCTTATACCAATATCTTTTGTCTTTAATAGCCTTTTGAACCTCTTCATTCCACCACCACGATTCCCGTGGTGGGGTCCTAGACCCTTAGAGACCCCTAGGAGCTTACTCCCTATCTTCTCAATGCGACTTGCCATCTTCTTCCATAAAATGTTTGCATTAGCTTTTATGTCTGTGTCTCCCTCTTCCAATATTTTTTTCTTAAATGTTAATTAGTTGGTCCTTTCAAAGTCCACCATCTAATCCTACTTTGCTTAACTATCATTTTGTCTTCACTATACCATTTTTCTTCACATCCAACACCACCAAACTATGTTGAGTGGTTAATGCTTCTCCAAGTATAACCTTACAATCTTTACAAATAGATTTATCCCTTCTTCTTGTCATAAGAAAGTCAATTTGGCTACGATTACCCCCTATTCTTAAAAGTAATCAAGTGTGATTCCCTTTTTTTAAAGTAAGTGTTGGTCAAAACCAAGTCATGAGCAAAAGCAAAATCTAATATAGATTTTCCTTCCTCACTCATGTTGCCATATCCATAACCTCCATGCACTCGCTCGTAGCCATCACTAAGTCTACCTACATGCCCATTAAGATCTCCTCCGATAAAAAAACTCTTGTTCCCTTGGAATCCCTAGAACTACTGTCACGCACCGACCCAGTTTCCAGGGTCTCAGGCACATGAGCAGACCGGCCGTAACCAAGTAAGGCAAGCCTCACTCGGATACAAGGCCTAAGTAACTAACAATAGATAACATAATAATAAGATGATAAATCTCAAATATCAAATAAAAAGAGTCTGAGCAAAATAAAATAAAAGGTCCCAATACCCTATAGAATGTCAGGCCCTATAAGGGTCCTACAATAAAAGTCTCTCACACATAATGGAAATAAAAAGAGATCCTCTGACTTCTGCAAGGTAACCCCACTCTCGATCGGCTACTGAGCTCAACTCTCCTACTCCTCAGGATCTGAAAAAGAAAAAACAAGTGCGTGAGCTTTCAAATAAAAAGCTTAGTAAGTACCCCTGCGGGGTTCATAAAATCATCATAATATCAATAAAATAATGATCAAATCAAGCAACGTGGGACATGGTCCTCAAAAGCTATTCCTAGGAGTCTACCACAAACAATCACAACAATATGACCTCTAACTATAGTAGCTCTCAAGCTCTGTAACGAGTCCCAAAGGAAAGCTCGACAAATGTCTCCCCTGCCCATCAACATTAACAACTTGCTGGAACTCGCGTACGGCTCTCAGGTCGTATGTCAGTAGTGCCACCTCTCGTATCTGTCAACATGGCCAGCGAATCATCCCCACTGACGGGTAGGACAACCAGAGTATCGTCCCTCTGGCATGGCAAGCTGAAATGCTAGGGTGTCCCGTCCCTGAGCGTTTCCCAAACGGAGCCTCCACGCTCCACTAAATCAGGGCGAAAGACCAACAACAAATCAGGGATACCAACATCTTGAAAATAAACATGCTCAACAGAATTTCAAACAATCAAGAAAGCATGA
Organism: Dioscorea zingiberensis; assembly: GCA_026586065.1. Lineage (NCBI taxonomy): Eukaryota > Viridiplantae > Streptophyta > Magnoliopsida > Dioscoreales > Dioscoreaceae > Dioscorea > Dioscorea zingiberensis. The sequence goes on from CM048827.1 coordinate 33,924,532, forward strand.
ATGATCTCAACAAAACAAGGTATCATCAACAAGATAATGACGAGGCCAAAGAAAACTCCGAAGAGTGGGTACGAGGCAAGTGTACTTACCTCAACAATGATATCCGAGATTACTCAGTAAAAATCCCTCCTGTCACGTTCTATGTCGCCGACGAATTCCGGTGATACTAGCATTCCCGGTCATGTGATGGCGTGCTTTAGAGGATCTCCGACAATCTTATAGTATCACTGCTCGAGCCCGCCAGCCTCGGGTGGATAGGGAATAGGGAGGAGAAGAGATCACGCATTCGTTCCGCGGCTTAGCGCTAGGCTGAGCTTACGTGGTTCTTATGCGAGAATTATTTGCGGTATATTTTACCAGTCGTGTGCATGCATATAGAAGTAGGGGTAGACGTCGGAGAAAGCTTCCGAAAACCTCCGTTGCCCTCGGCCGAGAAGCTGAACTTAAGGGGAACGAAGCCCAACCGAGAGGAGGATCTGCGGCGAAGAGAATAAACAGAGCTCGAGGTGCGGATAGAGGACGCGTGCTCCGCTATCGGTTGTCGCACGGAACTGGACCGTCGCCTCCGCGCCGGTGAAGCTCTGCCGGAGGGGTAGCCGCGGGTCCGAGTTCTGTTCAGAGGTTGAAGACGGGTTTGAGAAGTTTAAAAGGATTGAAATTTATTGGATTTGGATCTGGTCTGAATCATGTGATAACTGGATTAGATAAATAGATTAAGTCGGTTTGATTAAGTCCAGTTGGGCTTGATCAAGTTAGATTTTAGTAAGTTAATGAACCGGGTTCGGTTTGGTTAAGTCAAGTGGATTGGGTGTTGCAATAGGTTGAACCTATGTTAAAAAAAATGGTTTGGTCAAAACATGATTAGTATTTAAGTTGGGTTGGATCAATTTTATTTGAAATCAACTTGGGTTCAGTGAGTTGTTTTGAATTGGGTCTGGGCTTGATTAAATCAAGCCAAGTTAGCTTGGGCCTGACAAGTGGGTTTTGATAATAAAATAAAAAAAAGGGGGGAGTAGGATGATATTGGAACCCAAGACCCCTACCATCACCATAGAGGCTCTTAACCACTAGGCTATGGTAGCCTGCTTAGTAAAGTGATGAGGTTTTACCTAGACAAGGGTGAACTTACGACCAAAGCTAGGATCAACCATGACCAACACCTAGGCGGACCAATTTGATTAGTCCATGGACGACTAGTGAGACAAACACGTGCATCTAGACCTGAAGGATTCATGCATGACCGTCATTACTAATATGGGTTCTTATATCAGATTTCGACATCGAGAAACGTCAAGAGGAAATCCAGTGGGATTCCAAACATCGTTAATTGAAGTAAGTTACCTTTGCCTAGTTTCCCACCCATCATTGGGTTTCTTGATTTTGTTGTTGCTATTTCTTTTAGCATATTGGTTGTCAATTGGTTCTTAGAATACGTGCACATACATGTTGTTTGTTTTCCTTCTTTGTATGTGCGTGGATGATGTGCTAGAGATAGAATTTTATTTCATTACATGTTGTTTGGCTTGTTCGTTGGGCTCACTGTCCTGTGACCGACATTTGATCATTAGGAGCCCGAACCCCAAACTACTTCATCACAATAAGCAGCGGAACACTGTCTTTATTGTTTTCACAACTACTATGTACACTACTACTATATTGTTCTATTACTTGTCCACCAAGTTAAATTATCGTGGTTAGAAGCTTGACTAGTGTCACGAAGCCTCTTGAAGCCATTGAAAGTAACGCTTAGCAATTAAAGTCAAAAGAACGTGGCAATGGGTTATCTATTATCTCAAGAGATTTTGAGTGTCACAAAGATGGTCTCTAGGTGCCTATGGTGTTTCATAGGAGAATTTTAACAAAATTGTGTGCTAAGATGGTGACCTATGAATAGGATTTATCAAAGTGTTTCATAAAAGGGCCTTCATCGGTGTATGCTAAACATGAATTATAAAATAATAATTTGCAATGAATTTCACTAATTGCTACCTATCTCCACACTTAGGAATTTGCAATAGATGCATAAATGGATAGGTAACCACCCATCTCCACACTTAAAGACGTACATTGTCTGCAATGTACACAATGAAGCATAAAAGTATACAATATGCAATAAAAACAAGGAGAAGGGCAAACTGAAACTTCCCCGATTCATTGATGATGATTCCATGTTTGGTTCAAATTCAGGGAGGATTTTCTTGACGGCCAATATGTCCATGCTTCAGATCCTACAAGACCTAAAGGGACCAAAAGAGCTCAAGAGCACCATCATTTTATTTAACACACTAAAACAAACTAAAACTAACTAAAACTAACTAAGATACAAAAAAAAGAAATATTTCATAAGAACCTTGGGTTGCCTCCCAAGAAGTGCTTGTTTAACATCACTAGCTTGACGTACCGTGTTCCTTACCTTATGGAGGGTTGAACAAAGTATGTTCCTCCTTGCTACATCTCGCATAGCTACTTCCAAAGAAAAAAATATACCCATGCTCCAGATCCTACAAGACCTAAAGGGACCAAAAGAGCTCATGAGCACCATCATTTTATTGAACAACCTAAAACAAACTAAAACTAACTAAGATACAAAAATAAGAAATATTTCATAAGAACCTTGGGTTGCCTCCCAAGAAGTGCTGTTTAACGTCACAAGCTTGACGTACCGTGTTCCTTATCTTATGAAGGGTTGAACAAAGTATGTTCCTCCCTGCTACATCTCGCATAGCTACTTCCAAAGAACAAAATACATACCTGCTGGGGTAGTGCAGTTGTGGAGGTTTCTGACTAATTACCTTTAGGCCTACACGGAAATAGTTTGGGCCGGGAATCGTTCAATCGTGGTTTCGGGGTATCCTCGGATTGAATCATCCTCCTCGCTGCTATTGTTATCCCCGATATGTTTCCTCTTTGCTTTGTGTGCAAGTCAGCTTCGAGGTAGAGGATTTCTTCAAGTGCTTTTGGCTTTGCTCTTTCTACCTCTTCTTCCTTTACAAAACCAACACATTCTTCCACCCCTTTTCCTCTTCACTCTCCTCTTCTTTAGTGTTATTTCCAAGTGGGCTTCTACTTCTTATTTATGACTCTTTTGCTCATCAGAAATAGTTTTAAGAGCTTCTTCCACCTGTTTTTTAAGTTTTTCACGAGAGGCTTCCAAGCTTGAAATTGTGACCTCTTGGCTCAGATAGACTTCAAAGAAAAACTCTTCCATTGTTGTGGAGACTTCTTGCAATTTCGAGGGGTGCTGAAAACTAGGAGGATAATCGTGGCATTGTTCTTGAGGTGGAGAATATGAACTAAAGCCTTGTAGAAGACATCGCCATTATGGTTCATATTGATAGCTTGCATAGATTGGTTGTCCCCCCCGATATGGATTACAGACATTGTTGCACAGGCTTCTTCGAATTGGTGTATTGCCTTAAAGATCGTCAATTGTAGCTTCCAACAAAGCTAACCATCAGGGATCCATTTTGTATCTTGCACAGAAGAGAACAAAAGAAACAAGTCAAAGATTTTTTTTTTCCTTTTTATATAAGTCAAAGAAAAAATAAAAAGTAAAATTAATGACTAGAGTAATAAACATCTAATGTTCCTAGTAGTCTTGGTCCCCGGCAATGGCGCCAAAAACTTGATGAGATTGCAAACTGCAAGTGTACGGGTCGTATCAAGTAATAAAGTGGACTCTGTAAAAGTCGGGTATCAAACCTCAGGGACCGAGAAATACTAGTACTAACTAGTCATCTATTATCTAGTCTAAACAAAGATTGGTAATGGTTTGAACTAATCTAAACAAAGAAAACCTAAAAATTGTATATCAATAATAACGGGATTGAATCTTGGGGTAAATCGATCATAGGAAGGGGGTATTCGGGGAATGAATCCCCTTGGGTTCATATAAAGATAGAAAATGAATGCAAAGATCACTAGTTGCAATGGATTCGACCAAGGGTTTCTAAGGTGCTTTCACTCCCTCTCTCGAGACGAATTACTAATCCTAGTGCCCTTACCAATGATGTTTTAGGGAACCTAATTCTTGGGGGAATTATGGGAATAATACATCTAAAAGACTCGCTCTCCTTAGTACCCGGGTTCCCGGTATACTCACAATCACCTCTATTGGAGATGGTCTACACAAGGGAGGCGTTCGCTTCTTCCCCCATATGGACTACGAAAATCCCTTCGGGCTATCTCAACGTAGAGGGATTCACTTACATTAAAACCTCCAATAGATCTCAATCATGGAAAGAAACTAGATAATCATTAAAAATCAAAATCAAAGTTATACATAACCCAAAGGTTCAACATTCCCAAATACCTAAACTATTAGTTCCTCATGAAAGGGGAACACAAATCCAATATAATAAAAGGAGAAAACATCAAGATAAACACAAATAAACCTCCCTCCGATGTTCCCTTCGCTGTAGGTGAATGATTGGATCATCGATTAATCTCCCTTCAAGCCCTAGCTCGTTCCCAAGAGGATCCCTTTAAACCCTAGCCATCAATGAACTCCAAGATCTCCAAGACGTCCCAAAAGGTGGCCAAAGGCCAAGAGATGCCTTCATAACCCTAGAATATTGGTATTTATAAGGGTAAAGGGCTTTGTAAACCATCTCACTCATTTAGGGTTTGTGTGGGGCCAAATCATGTAAGAATCGGGTATATATCGGACCTAAAACTTGGCCTATATGGGCCTCCATACGGGCATATACGGGCCCTTATATACCTGTAAATTAGCTCCCCAAGTCATACGGGCCATATGATATCCTGTATGACCTATAGATCCTTGCATAAGGCCGTACCCATATGGCGTATATAGGCAAAATAGATGAAGCTGAAATTACTGTAGCGGCTGAAGTTGTTGTAGCATACGACCCTTATAGCATCCCGTATGGTAGCCTGTATACCTCTTAAAAAGCCATGTTTTTACTCCAAAACATCGGAAAACTTGTCCTTAATGTATGGGGGCATTTGTAGGTCCTTTGTATCCCCTAACTTTGACGTTTTTGCCTCAGAAAAGCCTTCAAAAGTATCCTTTCTCTCGAAACACCTTTAATGTGCCTTGTTTAATAAAAGTAACACTTATTAAGCAATGGTAGGCCACATTTTACCAAATTAGCATGTAAAACATACATAAATATTGTATAAAATCACGCTCAAATGAACACTTATTACTATTCTTGAGCTTAAATGCCATCATCTCTATTGGAATGGATTGTAACCTGATAATTGCAGGTTTTAGTGTAATTGCTTTCTTGGGGTGATAGTTCCGTAAATGGCTAATATACACAATTATTGTGTAAAAAAAGCGCTTTTCTAAATCCAAGTGACATATAGAAAGCTCCTGCAAAAATCCTACTTTCAAAATGCAAGTATAAGGCTGTTATTGGTGCTCGGTGGAGATTCTTAAAAGAGTCAACTTTGGGTTCATTAGCTTGTTTGAATAAATATTAATAAAGCTTCCTTTTTTTATGCCAAAAAGGAATAAGATGAATGTAAGATTATAGATTGGGAAGTGCCTTGCTTGGAGGATCTAAGTGAAGTGTGATGTTACTAAGATATGATTACTTACTAGTAAAATATTTGCACAAATAAAATAGAATAAAAAATATATATATAAATTAAAAAAAAAAGGGGAAGCATGAAGTTATTCATTAATTTGGGATGCTTGTCATAGATCCATTATGGCTTTGGGAGAAGCCAAGGTTCACCCTTAAAAAACGGTGGTCAGCCTATTATAAAAATAAATAAACAAATAAAAAAAAGGGGACAAATGGCTCAAGAAAGAATCCAAGGAGATAACATGATATAATTTATTATTTCCTTTCTTTGAAGGCAATGCATATATGTGTAAAAAGGGAAAATAATAAATAAAGAATGGAAATCAAAATCTATGGTCACAAAGAAGTATGGACTTTGAGGTAACAATAGAGTACGCATCTCTAAGCTACTGGTGAAGTATAAATCCTGAGACAGTATATATCTCGAGGCCACAGAGGAAACACATCTCTCGACGGCTGATTAAAATCCAAATTTCAAAATGGCACGCATTTCAATGCAACAATAAAAATGCGCATCTTGATACAGCTGATGAAATACAAATCCTAAATCAGTATTCACCTTGAGGCGGCAGATAACATTCAAATTCCAAAATAACATATATCTCGATGTAATGATGATGGAGCACACATCTTGAAGAGGGAGATGAAACATAAATCTCAAAGAAGTACTCACTTTGAGGCGACCAATAGGCACAAATCTCAAAGCGGCACACATTTCGGAGCTGTGATGAAATACTTATCTCAAGATGGTCAAATACAAGTCCTAAAAGTAATGCAAATCTCAAATTGGCGATACAGGAGCACGCATATTAAGGTGGCTAAAATACAAATCCCAAAATTGTGCAAGTATCACTACGGCAACAAAGTACATATCTTGAGGCGGCGATATAGTGGCGCAAATTCGAAGGCGGAGGCGAGGCATGCATGGCAACATCATAAAGAAATAAATAAATAAAATATGTGTACATATATCCATGATAATATTTATATGTAATAAACTGTCATGTTCTGCGATAAATAAATTATTTTTCATTGCCTCTACTTGTATTCTTTTGCCTTTAATCGGAGGTTCCCAAGACTCTGTCTGGGTAATGATTAATAGAGGCTTGCCTCTAGTAGGAATGGAAGTACCTACAAAATCAAAACAAATATGATATTTGTGATTCTATGTATTGCCTGGTGTCTATTCACAGACAAGATACCGAGCTGGTATTTTCGATCGCACACCATCCTCCACATATATTGCAAAACATGGTTGTAGCCGGTCTTGGACTATTGTTGGATGTAAGTAACTCAATTTTTCTTATGATCACATCGAGCTTCTCACTAAGAGCTGCATCTATAATTGTGGGTTCATCCAATGTCCAAACCACTTTAACTTGTTTCCCCTTGTAGACCAATAAGCTTCATTTCCGACCATGTCTTCAAAAATTTGCTCAGCATCCTTAGGGTATTTATTTCCCAATGATCCACTGACGGCAGCATCAGCTAGTTGCCTCATGGTGTTGTCTAGGCCATTGTAGAAGGTTTGAATTTTGACACATGGATCTAGACCATGTTGAGGACAACGTCGAAGCATGTCTTTGTATTTCTTATAAGCTTCAAAGAATGTTTCGGTTACACCTTGCTTGAATGCGGAGATATCCAATCTATGCTTAGCGGACTTGCTTGGTGGGAAATATCGGCCAAGGAACATATCAAGCATCTAAGCCCATGTGCGAATAGACAAGGAAGGAAGTGAAGTGAGCCACCTATAAACTCCTTCTCTCAAACTGAATGGGAAAACTCTCAGTATAATAGCATAATCAGAAGCTCCATTAATCTTGATTATGTTGCCAATCTGAACAAACTTTGCAGTATGTGCATGGGGTCTTCATCCGACTTCCCATCAAATTAAGCTGAATTATGTATCATATTCATTGTGCTAGCCTTGATCTCAATATTGTTCATGTTAACATTTGAAGGATGAATACTAAATTCCTCCCCGGTGTACTGAGAACGCTCATACTCGGATAATGTTTGTCGTCATTTATCCATGATGGGTACTTCTCTAATCTCGATACTGGCTTTAGTAGGTGTGGAATTTTCTGCTTCCGAAGAGGATCTTGGAATTGATCCTTCTGTTTTTCTCAATCTTTAGTATAAAGTCCTTTCTATCTCACTATCAACTTCAATAGGGCCATTAGTGTTTTTGTGGGTCATGCATCAACATCTCTCAAAGTATAGTGAGAAAGATAAGTATCCAAGAAATCAGTTGATTAAAAAGTAAAACAAAGAAAGATAATAAAATGACTAAATTAATAAACTCCTAGCTTTTCTAGTAGTTCTAATCTCCCCGGCAATGGCGCCAAAAACTTGATGCGCAAATCCGCAAGTATACGGGTCATATCAAGTAATAAAGTGGATTATGAAGTCAAGTATCGATCCTCAGGGAGAAGGAAGTACTAGTACCCACTACTCGTCTATTATCTAGTCGATCTAATAGGTGAGTGATTTCTAAGGTTCTTGATAGAATCTTGGCCAAGGATTCCTAAGGTGCTTTCACTCCCTTTCTCGAGGTGAATTACTAATTCTAGTGCCCTTACCGATGATGTTCTAGGGAACCTAATTCTTGGAAGGATTGTGGGAATAAGACATCTTAAAGACTCAGCCTCCTTAGTACCCGGGTTCCAAGTATACTTACAATCCTCTCTATTGAAGAAGGTCTACACATGGGGTGGCGTTCGCTTCTTTCCCTATATGGACTACGAAAATCTCTCCGGGCTCTCAAAACATAGAGGGATTAAAAAATATTAAAATTTCCAATAGACAATAGATTGAACCAAGCATTCAACATAGAAAGACAACATCAATTAAACCATAATCCAAGTGTTCAACATACACAAGTATCGACAAGATTAGCTCTCCATGAAATGAGAGTAATAATCCATTGTAAAGATAAAGGAAATCAAAAGGTTCATGTTTAGAAAGGCTACTACATACATAGTTGTTGGATCTCTTGATTTCTCTAAGCTTTTTCCCCCTCTCTTCCTCCAAGTCTTGGTGATGAAAATCCCCAAAGCCCTAATTATGGTTTCCTCTCTCCCAAGCTAGCTATTCCTCTAAAGCTCTAATTAATCAGATTTTATACCCCTCCTTTAGGGCTTTAGAGCATTATTTACCATTCTGCCCATCGCTGGGTCTGCAGATTGGTGGAAACTTACGACATATGGGCATTCATATGGCCCGTATAGATATCTGGTTGACTTGTATGACAGTATGTTAGATTGTATAAGAGCCCATATAGCCTCATATGGGGTGGTGTACGGCCCTAGGAGATTGACTGCAGAGACCCCCAATTCTCCATGTCTATGCGGACCGTATGAAAGCCCGTATATCTTGTTACTTTCTCTAAAAATCCTCCATTTTTTGTCTCTATTTCCCTTGAAAAGCTTCCTTTCTCCGGGCATCTCGATATTTTGCCCTATTTATCAAATTAAACACTTTTGAAGTAACCATGGACCATAATTCCCCAAAATCACATGAAAATATATATGAATATAGTATAAAATTACGCTTAAATGAACACTTATCAATATGTCAAGACCACAAGAAACCCACCCAAACACAGTGAACCGATTGTTCGCTTAGGGATTTGATGACTAAGTCTCATCTCATAAACTTTTTTTTTAGGCTTGAACGGAATTTCTTTTGCCGAGTCGAGTATCCACTTTGTTCTTTCTTTTTCCTGGCCAAAATCATAACAATGTTCTCTTGATTAAAGAGCCCATTCTAGAACCTATGGCAAAAAAAATAACAGAGAAACCAAACCGTCAGGGTCTGGCACCTTCAATTCCTCCAGGTGATGTTGAGGTAGAGTTAGCCATGGGTAAGAAAAAGAAAGAACCCTCGGTGGCAGAGTATAAACTCTAGATACCTTACCTAGCCAAGTTGAAAAAAGACCAACAAGATGAGTAGTTAAGGAAATTCTTGGATGTTATCAAGGCGTTACACATTAATGTTTTGTTCGTGGAGGCACTTGCACAGTAATCGATTGTCTTTACCAATAAGTTACTAAAGAAAGAAAAAGACCCAGGTAGTTACATAGTTCCATGTACTATTGGAGGATTGGTGGATGAAAATGCCTTGGTTGACATTGGAGCAAGTAACAATCTTATGCCATACAAGATACTCCAGACACTAAGGGTTGGAGAGCCGAAACCAACCAAGGTAACACTTCAAATGGAAGATAGATTGATTCATCACCCTCGAAGGATAGTTGAGGACATGTTAGTAAAAGTCGATAAGTTCATCTTCCCGGGGGACTTCTATATCTTGGAATTGGATGATCAAGAAGAGGTGCCCCTCATCTTGGGAAGGTCATTTCTTAAAACTGCATAGGTGATGTGATACAACCGCAAGTGTATGGATCGTCACATGTAATAAAGTAGACTTGAAAGTCGGGTTATCGATCCTCAAGGAGATGGAAGTACTAGTACCCACTATTCATCTACTGTCTAGTCGATCCAAAGGTGGTTGATTATGCTAATTCTAAACTAATAAATTAAAAACACAAACAAGGGAATCAAGTTGCTCTTAAGGTTAAACAATCATAAAAGGTGGATGCTCGGACAATTGAATCCCCCTTGGACTTCTAAAAGATTAATGCCATTCTCTATCTTGACACTTGGTTGATCCTTGGCCAAGGGTTTCTATGGTACTTCCACTCCCTCTCTCGAGGCGAATTATTAATCCAAGTACCCTTACCGATGATGATCTAGGGAACCTAAGTCTTGGAAGGAATATAAGAATAATACATCTAAAGGTCTCGCTCTCCATAGTACCCGAGTTACCGGTATACTCACAACTCCCTCTATTGGAGATGGTCTACAAATGGGGAGGTGTTCGCTTCTTCCCCTATATGGACTAGGAAAATCCCTCTGGGCTCTTGCAACGTAGAGGGATTCACTTACATTGAAACATCCAATAGACTCAATGAAATTCAACCAAACAATCAAAGATAGAGAAATAACATTAATTAAAACATGTCCAAAGGTTCATCAATCGTCTAAGCATCTACAAGATTAGCCCTCCATGAAAGGGGGGCAACAATCCAAAGCATAGATGAAGACAAACAAGGAAATCATAAGGGATAATACTAATACGTACACCGTTGATGGCTTCCTTGATCCTCTTCCAATGATTTCCCCTCTTCTTGCTCCAATAGCTTCAAGATGAGAATCTCCAATCTTTCCACAAGATTAAGCTCTCTCCCCAAGTTGTTGGCCTCCTTCCCTAAACCCTCATTAGTCGTCTTTTATACCTTTAGGGTTTAAGGGGTGAGAATTACCAATTTGCCCCCTTCTACGTCTGCAGATTCGTTGAAATCTCACGATGTACAGGCCCATATACTGGTGTATATCAGCCCGTATGGGCCCTAATGGGTGCTCTGAGGTCCCGGTTTCTCTCGAAATGCTTTCTTTCTTCCCGAGTCCTGGTATTTTGCCATGTTTATCAAAATGAATACATTTTAAGTATCAGTGGGCAAAAAGTCTTCAAAATTACATGCCAAGCATATAAGAATATGATATAAAATTATGCTCAAATGAACATTTATCAAATATCTCCGCACTTGAAGGTTTTCTTGTCCCCAAGCAAAGAAAAGAAATTAATACAAGAAAAAATATAAGTGTTCATCCTCTTGGCCATGAAATATATGGCTCAACTCTTTTCAAGTTCACTACCCATGTGTTTTGTTCTCCCATTTCCATGCCAGGGCCTAAATAGATCTCATGCAAGATATCATTATAGTTCTAGACAAAGCTTATTCATTCCACATGCCATGTTCTAAAAAAAACTTTGCAAGACAAACACCTCCTCAAGGGGCTCTAGAGGGTTCTTTAGGCCCTATGATCAATGAGATCCCCTTAGATTAGATAAGTAGTGGACAAATAGGAAGACACCTTTTGTTTTTTTATAGGGCATCCCTAATGGATCCGACTTTCCTGTATTAAAGATCAATGTAGAGTGTAGTTCCTCCTCTTCGCAGAGTTCTCATGCTGATTAGGCACCGGGGAACTTAGCTACTAAGATGGTAACAACTCTGCATGGTTGTGTTCATGCTAAGTAATGATTTTTCGAATTGAGGGACACTTTTATAGGGTGCCGGGAAACTACTTCATCAAAATAAACAGCGGAACACTGTCTTTATTTCTTCGCGACTATTATGTACAACTATTTTATTCTGTCTCTACTTTTCCACTAGGTCATATTATGAGGGGTTAATGAATTTAATTAGTGCCATGAGATCTCTTGGAGCAATTGAAAATGTGTTTAGCTATTAAAGTAAAAAGAACATGGCAATGGGTTATCTATTGTCTCTAAAGATCATTCGTGTCACAGAGATGTTCTTTAAATGCCCATGGTGTTTCATAGGAGAGTTTAACAAAATAATGTGCCAAGATGGTGCCCTAGAAATAAAGTGCGTCAACATGTTTCCTTAAGGCCTTTGTCGAGGCATGCTAGTCATTAAAAATTTAAAAATTTGCAATGAATTTCACTAATAGCTACCTATCTCCACACTTAAACTTTTACTATGGATGTACAAAGATAAAGGATAGGTTGCTACCCATCTCTACACTTAAAATTGTACATTGTCCTGAATGTACGCAATAATTCCAAAATTAACTATGCATGGAGAAAGGTGAACTAAAACTTCCCTGTTTAATTTTGTGTGCCAATTAGTTTTCATAAAGTTGGTGCTTGGTGACTATCGGGGGATATTGATACAAGTTCTACTCATTTAAAGTAAGGGAAAGATCATCATAACTCCATAGAAAAGAATAGGAAATCAGAGGAGTCCATAGAAAATAAACAAAAGGATAAGTGTAGCAGGGCGATGCCCTTGCTATCCATACACGATGCAAAAAAAAACAAAAAAAAGTGTCTTCCTATTTGTCCACCACTTATCTAATCTAAGGGGATCTCATTGATCATAGGGCCTAAAGAACCCTCTAGAGCCCATTGAGGAGGTGTTTGTCTTGTAAAGTTTTTTTAGAACATGGCATGTGGAGTGAATAAGCTTTGTCTAGAACTATAATGATATCTTGCATGAGATCTATTTAGGCCCTAGCGTGGAAATGGGAGAACAAAACACATGGGTAGTGAACTTGAAAAGAGTTGAGCCATATATTTCATGGCCAAGAGGATGAACACTTATATTTTTTCTTGTATTAATTTCTTTTTTTTTTTGCTTAGGGACAAGCAAACCTTTTAAGTGTGGAGATATTTGATAAGTGTTCATTTGAGCATAATTTTATATCATATTCTTATATATTTGGCATGTAATTTTGAATACTTTTTGCCCACCGATACCTAAAATGTATTCATTTGATAAACATGGCAAAATACCAGGACCTCAGAAGAAAGAAAGCATTTCGAGAGAAACCGGGACCTCAGAGCACCTAGAAGGGCCCATACGGCTATCCATATAGGCTGATATACTTATAACCCCACCTGGGAGTCATACGGGTTTTATACGGGTTGTATATCAGTCCGTATAGGTATACCTGATGGCCATACGGGCTACTATACAGCCCGTATACACCTGGGAGTGGCGGTGCCGACCCCTAACGACACACACATCCTCATTTACATGTCATTCACCCCCATTTATCTTCCTAAACTCTAAACATGCCTTAAATAAACACATTCCCATAAAAATTTGACGCAAAAAAGCATATAATCATCTCAAATCCATTCATGCAATCCCTAGGAGTCTAAACATGGTGATGATGGATCAAATCGACAAATCAAGGCATTAAAGGTCATACCTAGAGAGAACGAGTGCCCAAATGAAGAGTATAGGCTGCGTTGATGAGGAGAGGACTCGAGTTGACATGGAGGAGAGTGGGGTCGGCTAGGGTTTGAAAAAGAAATGGGGAAAGTTGTATTTATAACGCCCCAAACCGGTCGTATATGGGCCCTTATTCATACGGCCCTGTGTACGGGCCGTATGACATCCCGTATACCCCACTGGAGGGGTCATACGGCCGTATGACACCCCGTATAGGCCTAGGTTTGGCTTATACAACCAATCCAGGGCACCATTCGAATCCTCCTCATGCTACCTAATTACAATTATGAATCTTGGGCAATGAATAAATCGACAACCAGTAAGATGGTACAATATACTATGAAAACGGATATGAAACATCTCATTCATTTATTCCAAACATATACAATATAACTAATCAAAAGAAATTGTAACTAAAGAAAATTTCTAGGACTTGGCCGGGTTGCCTCCCAAGAAGCGCTTGTTTAACGTCACTAGCTTGACTTACCTTCATCTTACCTCATGGGAGTTCAAATACCTTGAAACTTTCATTGGCTACTCCCTTAAAGTTTGCATTATGGTATAGCTTGAGCCGATAGCCGTCTACCTTGAATGTACCCGTCTCATGGTGATGAATTTCCACCGCACCATGAGAATGAACCTTGGTGACGGTGAAAGGTTCGAACCACCTAGATCGCAACTTTACTGGGAAAAGTTTGAGTATTGAGTTGAATAACAATACATGATCTCCTTTCTTGAATTGTTTGGGATGCTTTAGTGTTTGATCATGATGCTTCTTCATCCTCTCCTTGTATAACCTTGAATTTCATATGCAAACAATCTCCATTCTTCGAGCTCATTCAATTGGAGCTTCCGTTCAGCGCCAACGAGTGAGGTGTCAAAATTCAAGAATTTGGTTGCCTAGTAAGCCTTGTACTCAACTTTGACTAGTAGATGACATGCTTTGCCATAGACAAGCATATAAGGGGTACTACCAATTTTTGCCTTGTATGCGGTGGGATAGGCCCAAAGAGCAGCATCCAATTTATCCGCCCAATCCTTCCGATTATGTGTGACCGTCTATTCAAGGATCCTCTTCAGTTGTCGGTTGGATACTTCCACTTGCCCGCTTGTTTGAGGGTGATATGGAGTAGAGGTGCGGTAGACTACATTGTATCGCTTTAGGATCTTAGCAAATTGAGCGTTACAAAAATGTGTCCCTCGGTCACTAATGATTGCTCTTGGGGTCCCGAAACGAGAAACAATCTTTTGAGGAATCCCACAACTCCCCTTGCATCACTAGTAGGTAAGGCTTCTGCTTCTACCCACTTCGAAACACAATCCACCGCAACTAAGATAAATCTATTTCCGCAAGAGGCAGGAAAAGGCCCCATAAAATCAATTCCCCACACATCAAATACTTCGCACACTTGAACAGAATTCTGAGCATCTCATCTTGCTTAGATATATTGCCAAATCGTTGACACCTATCATAGGATTGGATATATCTTTGTGCATCGTGGAATAAAGTTGGCCAATAAAACCCCACATTGAGAATCTTCATTGCCGTTTTGTTTGCACTGTAATGCCCACCAGCATGTTCTGCGTGACAATGCTCCAAAATTTTTAGCCCTTCTTCCTTCGAGACATTCCTACTTATGACTTCATTGGCACAAATATAAAATAGGTAAGTATCATCTCATGTATAGTATGTTAGTTCCGAGAAAAACTTTTTTTTTTGTGAATAGTTATAGGACTTTGGAAGAGACCCAACGACTAGATAATTTGCAATGTCAGTGAACCAAGGTGTTTTCTTCTCCTCACTAATCACCTGCGTTTGCTCTTATATCACTTGAAGGTTGTATAAGTACTCCTCCTGGAACTCTTCCTTGATATCCCTCTGCTTCAACAAGTCTCTATTTGAGTTTTCCAATCGGGATAAGTGATTAGCAGCTAGATTCTCAGCACCTCGTTTATCCTTTATTTCCAGATCAAATTATTACAATAGTAGTACCCAACGGATCAATCTTGGTTTAGCGTCCGGTTTAGTCATAAGATAGCGCAGTGCTAAATGATCGGTGTACACCACAACCTTATAAAGCACCAAGTAAGGTCGGAACTTATCAAATGCAAACACTATGGCAAGAAGCTCCTTTTCGGTCGGAGTATAATTTGCTTGGGCATTCGTCAAAGTCTTGCTAGCGTAATAGATGGGTTGGAAGTGCTTGTTCTTCCGTTGTCCCAAACTGCGCCGACTGCATGATCACTTGCATCGCACATGAGCTCGAATGGATGGTTCCAATCTGGGGTGGTCATGATCGGAGCTTGTACAAGCTTCTCCTTCAAGATAGTGAAAGCCACTCGGCATCCTTCTTCAAACTCAAAGGGAGCATCTCTTTCTAGCAATTTTGTCAATGGTTTGGCTATTTTAGAGAAGTCCTTTATAAATCTCCTATAGAACGTGGCATGCCCCAAAAAGCTTCTAATGGCTTTCACTGAAGTTGGTGGAGGTAGCTTTTTGATAGTGTTAACTGTTGCTTTATCCACCTCAATACCCTTGCTCGAAATCTTGTAACCCAGAACAATTCCTTCTTGGACCATGAAGTGACATTTCTCCCAACTTAGCACCAAGTTAGTTTATTCATATCTAATTAACACCTTCTCTAGGTTTGCGAGGCAAAAGTCAAATGAATCTCCAAAGACCAAGAAGTCATCCATAATACCTCCATAATGTTCTCCACAAAGTCTTCGAAAATAGCTAGCATACATTGTTGAAAAGTGGCCGGTGCATTGCATAACTCAAAAGGCATACGGCGGTAAGCAAAAGTACCGTAGGGGCAAGTAAATGTGGTTTTCTCTTGATCTTCGGGAGCGATGGGAATTTGGAGGTATCCGAAAAAACCATCTAGGAAACAATAATAGGAGTAACCGTCTAGTCTCTCAAGAATTTGATCAATAAATGGTAAAGGAAGATGATCCTTCCTTGTGGCATCATTCAATTTCCTATAATCAATACTTACTCTCCAGCCGATGACCGTTCTTGTAGGGATCAATTTATCCTTTTAATTGGTGACTACCGTCATTCCTCCCTTCTTTGGTACCACTTGGACCGGGCTCACCCATGCATTGTCAGAGATGGGGTAAATGACTCTGACATCCAAGAGCTTGAGCATTTCTGACTTGACTACCTCCTGCATATTTGGGTTTAGCCTCCTTTGAGGTTTGATAGAAGGTCGGTAGTTGTCCTCTATAAGAATTTTGTGGGTACAGAATGATAGACTGATCCCTTTGATGTTGGATATTTTCCATGCTATGGCCCTCTTGTGTCTCTTGAGGACTTGTAGTAATTTCTCCTTCTGTAGACTTGTCCGGTTAGATGCAATGATAACCGGGAGCTTTGAGTCTTAGCCTAAAAAGGCGTACTCGAGATGACTAGGTAATTCTTTGAACTCCAACTGTGGGGGCTCATCTACTGGCGGTTTTAACTTTTTCAAGTTCTCATCCAATTCTTCCAATTCTTCATCTGATTCTATGATGGACTCTTCTTCTGAATCTGAGGGTGTATTGTTGTGCTTCGCATCTTATATGAGGTCAATGTTCATAGCTACTCGATCTTCATGATTTGGATTCTCTTCTTTGGCCCTTGAATGCAAGAAGACTTCATTCTGTCTATGTAAGAGTTCCATTAGAAAGTCATGATTGCATTGTGCATCTTCATCATATGATCCTCCTTGAGATGTCTCCCTTGGTATCGGGCTAGTTTCTGACCCCTATAAAGCGTACACCTCCTCAAATTGGATAGCTTCCAACAATTGTTCCCGTGATGAACTCGTGGATTGATTGGCTAGCTTTTCCTCAATCCATCGATCTAGTGCCTCCAACATTTTAAATAATTCATTCCTGGATATAACCAAGTGACCCCCTCACAATATATTCAAAAAGTGAAGATTAGTATCCAAAATTTCAATGGAATGAAAGACAACAAAGAAAGAAAGTAAAGAAATAAAAATAAAAATGACTACAGTAGTAAATTCCTAGCTTTCCTAGTAATCCAATTCTCCCCAAAAACGGCGCCAAAAACTTGATGCGATACAACCGCAAGTGTACGAGTCGTCAGAAGTAATAAAGTGGACTTCAAAGTCGGGTTATCGATCTTCATGGAGATGGAAGTACTAGTACCCACTATTCATCTACTATCTAGTCTATCCAAAGGTGGTTGATTATGCTAATTCTAAACTAATCAATTGAAAACACAAACAAGGGAATCGAGCTGCTCTTAAGGTTAAACAATCGTAAAAGGGGGATGCTCGGACAATTGAATCCCTCTTGGACTTCTAAAAGATGAATGCTATTCTCTATCTCGACACTTGGTTGATCCTTGGCCAAGGGTTTCTATGGTGTTTTCACTCCCTCTCTCGAGGCGAATTACTAATCCTAGTGCCCTTACCGATAATGATCTAGGGAACCTAAGTCTTAAAAGGGTTATGGGAATAATACGTCTAAAAGGCTCACTCTCCTTAGAACCCGTGTTCCCGGTATACTCACAACCCCCTCTATTGGAGATGGTCTACACATGGGGAGGCCTTCGCTTCTTCCCCCATATGGACTACGAAAATCTCTTCGGGCTCTCGCAACCTAGAGGGATTCACTTATATTGAAACATAAAGAAATAACAATCAAAGATAGAGAAATAACATTAATTAAAACATGTCCAAGGGTTCATCAATCATCCAAGAATTTACAAGATTAGCCCTCCATAAAAGGGGGGGCAACAATCCAAAACAAAGATGAAGACAAACAAAGAAATCATAAGGGATAATACTAATGCGTACACCGTTTATGGCTTCCTTGATCCTCTTCCAATGATTTCCCCTCTTCTTGCTCCAATAGCTTCAAGATGAGAATCACCAATCTTTCCCCAAGATTAAGCTCTCTCCCCAAGTTGTTGGCCTCCTTCCCTAAACCCTCATTAGTTTCCTTTTATACGTCTAGAGTTTTAGGGGTGAGAATTACCAGTTTGCCCCGTTCTAGGTCTGCAGATTCGCTGAAATCTCATGATTTACGGGCCCGTATATGAGTGTATATCAGCCCGTATGGCTTTCAGCCACCTCCATACGATCTATTATAGGGGCCGTAAGATGGCCCGTATGCCTTTCAGGTGCCAGTATACGGCCGTATATCAACCCGTATGGATGCCCGTACGGGCCCATCATGGTGCTCCGAGGTCCCGGTTTCTCTCGAAATGCTTTCTTTCTTCCGGGGGCCTGGTATTTTGCCCTTTTTATCAAAATGAATTCATTTTAAGTATCGGTGGGCAAAAAGTCTTCAAAATTACATGCTAAGCATATAAGAATATGATATAAAATTATGCTCAAATGAACACTTATCAATAGGCATCATTCGATGTAAAAGATGGCTAGATGACCCTGAGGTTTGGGGAAGAAGCAATAGTCATCAGACTCAAGGACGCCATGCGACATCCCATAGAGCTTGATGACTCTTGTTATTTTATTGCTAACATCGATGACTGTGTTTTTCAATTTGTGCAGGGTGATTTGCTAAAGGACCACCTCGAGGATCTATTTGAGAATGAACCACCACCTTAAGAAGACCCCATTGAGGCGGCAAAGGAACCTGGGGAAGCAAATTCAATCTTTCACATACAGTAAAGAAGAGTATTGTGGAGAAAATTTATAAAGAAACTGTTCACAATCTCCTACAATGCTGGAATCAAGCACACTCAAGAAAAAAAAATTCTTTGTGTTTGAATTCATCTCCTCTTTAAGTGAACAATTTGTAGGACGTAACCCTCATAGTAAGGAAGGCGAGCGGTTCCATTTCTTCGAACCTCCCTAAGCTTAAAAGGTATGTCAAGCTAGTGACGTTAAATATGCGCTTCTCTGGAGGCAACCCAAGTTCAATTTGTTCTATGGTTTCCTCTCTAACATGACTTAGGATTCTACTTAGGTATACATAAGTGGTGAATTCCATTCATTTGATGATATTTACTCGATTAAGTGCGTTCCAAAGTGTTTAACAACTAATTTCTCATCTTTGGAGCCACTAACACACAGGTAAGGAAGAGAAAAGGGTAAAACAAGATGTCCAACATCTAACAAAGAGATGCAAGAGGTGAAGCATGACCATGTTCCAGGCTGTGCACATCTCGGGAATATATAATTGAAAGCAAGCAAACATCGACACGGTCGTGCTCTTGAGTTACATGGGCGTGCACTTTTTACAGAGGGAAGCATGCACGAGCATAACAATGGTATGTTCTAGAACGTGCACATCTCGAGATCAAAAGCTAAAGAACACGACGGTACAACTGAGAAGCATGGCAAGCTCGATTAATACTCCCATGTTTAAAGGCGGGCTCAGGATGACGAACTGAGCATTTGTTTTTATTATTTGGATGAACTGCGCCACCGTACCCATTCATCGTCGTGGATCATCTTCCAATTAACTCTGACACCTCGCCCGAGCCTCTCAGGCAAGATCTCAGCGTATCTCGTCGAGCTACCCTTTGAAATCAATAACTCTTGGAAGAGAGCCATTTTAGTAAAGATTTATTAACTGTTTAGGGTTGAAATACCTGCCATTGAATGAATATTATGTTGTCTTGACCCTAAAATGTATTATATGGCCCCATTAGTTGTCTAAAGTGCTTTAACAGTGATTTATACCTGTTTGAGGTTGATAGATGCTAAAATGAGTGAAATTTCTATACAACAGGTGAACTGGAGGAGTTAAATGGTATACATCGCGAAGTGCGTGGATCACATCGTGATGTCAATTTCAGATAGAGTACGTTTTCAAGGGATAAATTAACATCTCGATTTTCAAGGAACACAACGAGATGTCAAAACATTATGGATTCTCTGGACTATGGGCAACATCACGATGTGCTTCGAGGATATCACGATGTTCATGCGATAAAGCTTCTAGGGAGATCAAGTTACATCGTGATGCCCTTAAGGGCACATCGCAATGACATTTGCAAAAGGTCGCGACATCGCGCTGCAGGCTCTGACATCACGATGTATAGTGTGGGTACTATATAAAGAAGGGCTGAGCTCTTAGGTTTTTTTATCTTTGGTCTCAATGGCGGCTATGGGAGAGAGCACTGGGCCTAAGACTTCACCCAACATTATGGAGTCAGGTTACTCATTCATGAGGGGGACTATTTAGACTTTAATATTTTGATGTTTATTGACTTCTCTTTAACCTTGACATGGATGTTTATGTGAATGTTGCAATTGTTTTGGATTTACCTTTTTTAATGGCATTGTAAACACCCTTTCTAAGATTATATGGACTTGAATTAATTATTGTCCTTTGCTTTGCATTGATATCATACTTGTGTGTATGCTTATGAATCTACATTGCTAGTTATTGTTTGCCGATAGGCAACAACCATCTCAATCCCTTGGCATATAGGCATATGAGCTTTAGGGAAGTGTGGAAACATAGAGTGGGCGGACCTTTCACTTAGGTATAAGTATTGGCATTCCACGATAGTGATAGAGTTTAGCCCTATAATGCTTCTCATTATCATCGTAGATATATGGGAGTAAGAGTATGTACATTAGAGATAAGGTCCAATAGGATGCATCCGGAGTGCACATAAGTGCAATCTCTACCATTGGAAACCCATATCCACAACACTGATATCTTAGCAAGCTAAGGAGAAAACATTTACAATTCAATTGAACCCATACAACTCTAAAGCCTTACAATAGAGATTTTACCCTTAGTGACCCTTGAAATCTACTTGATAGCTCTTTGAAAAGAGCTATTTTAGTTGAAGTTTCTTAAGTGTTTAGAGTTGAAAAGTTAGCTATGGAATAAATATTATGTTTTTTCTGGCTCTAAAATGGATCACTTGACAACAATTGTTGTCTTGGATGCTTTAATAGTGGTTTACACCTGTTTGTAATCGATAGATGGTAAAATGAGTGAAGTTTTATGCAACAGGTGAAATAAAGTATCAAAGTGGTCAACATAGCAATGTGAATTATGGACAGAGCGCCTATGTCCATAGATAAATTGAGATCGCGATATCGCTATTTAACATCGCGATGTGAGGTTCTATGGAAATGTTGGACTGAAGGCAATATCTCGATGTGCTTTTTGACATCGTGATGATAATTACAAGCTGAGAGCACCTTAAATTCACATCACGATTTTGCTGTTGGGCATCGCGGTGTAAGGATTTTGAGAAATCTTATATTAAGTTGAACATCGTGATATTACTTTTACACATCACGATATCCAGGGCATTGAGTATAAAAGGAGGCTGAATTGTTAGGATTTGTTATCTTTGGTCTTGGTGGTCGCTACACGCGAAAGCACCAATCTGGAGGACTTCTTCTAGCACCTTGGAGCTGGAAATCACACACTTATGAGGGGGAATCTTTAGATTTTCATCTTTGATGTTATTGAACTCTTATCTAGCTTGATTATGGATTATTTTGTGAATGATGCCATTACTTTGGATGCATCTTTTATGATGGTAGCTTAAATACCCTTTCCAGGGTTGTATGGATGTTTTGACTTGAATCAATATTATGCCATCGCTTTGGATGTTATTGAACACTTATCTAGCTTGATTATGGATGTTTTTGTGAATGATGTCATTGCTTTGGATGCATATTTTGTAATGGTAGTTTAAACACCCTTTCGAAGTTGTATGGATGTTTTGACTTGAAATCAATATTATGCCATTGCTTTGGATGCTATTGAACTCTTATCTAGCTTAATTATGGATATTTTTGTGAATGATGCTATTGCTTTGGATGGATCTTTTGTAATGGTAGCTTAAACACCCTTTCTAGGGTTGTATGGATGTTTTGACTTGAAATCAACATTATCTTTGGCTTAACTTTGTTATCATCTGTGTGGATGTGCCTATGAATCTCTCATATTAATCCTTGTTCGTCGAAAGGTGACAAGTATCTTAAGCTTCAAGCACATAGACATATGAGATTGAAGGTAGAGTAGAAACATAGGGTGGACGGAGTGACACCGATTTGGCCTATAACTTAGACATAAGTTTAGGCATATCCATGGTAGTGGTAGAGATTATCCTATAATGCCTCTAATGCTCCCATAGTCATTTGGAAATTAGAGCACGCACCTTAGATGTAAGGTCTTGTAGGATGCACCCAGAGTGTACATAAGTGCAATCTCGATAACCATAATCCCATATCCACAACCTTAATAACATAGTAGGTCAAGGAGAGAATCATAACAAGTCATAAAACACTATACAACCCTAGATCTTCATCTCTGAGAGTTTCCCCTCTACAACTTTTGTTTTTCACACAACTCATATGGTACGTAAATACAACCTTAACTACTTCATAATAATCTCCACAATCATCTAAAACATTAGTTTAAGAAATCTAATATCCTTTCTCTGACGAATTTGACCCAGTACTCACCGGTTTATTACTAGCGACCACGTATGCTTGCGTGCGGAGGCTTGAGTGCCTGCACTCATAGCTGACGGTCAACACTACTCACTTCACTCAAAACTTAATCACAACTTTCACTACTTTACAAACACATCTCTTTATGCAATTAGTGCACTAGTTTATAAAACCTAGTTATTAGTTCTCTGAGGAAGCTTTAGTACTTGCGTGTGGAGGCTTGAGTGCTTGTACTCATAGCTGATGGTCAACAAGTTTTTGGCACCATTGCCAGGGAACGGCATAGGTTTTCCTCTACTTAATAGAGCAGGAGGTAGATTACTTTAGCTTAGTTCTTGTGTTTTGTTTGCCTAATCAATATTGTGTATAATTGCTTTGTGTTAAATTTGTTAGTAGTTGTTTACATATTTAAAATTAATCCTTTTCTTTGTTTTCTTTGTGTTTGGTTGCGCTCAATTGTGCACTAATTCAATGCTCTTTGGTTGCCTTGCAGTCTGTGAACTAGATCTCCTCAATACGTTCAAGGCGTGTACGATGGAAGGGCTCTCAAAAGTACAACTAGATACAACTGGAATAATTTCAGAAACAGGAGGAAGTGAGTCTGACGAGGAGTATGTAGATGCTGTGGAAATTGAGCAAGACATTATCAATGCCATTTGGGGATCAATTCAATTCAAAGGAAACCCCTTTGAGGATTCGTATTTTCATATTAGGTCATTTTTAGAATTGAGTGTCACAATATTACCAGCCAAGGAACCGACAAGCACAATAAGAGCAAGACTTTTCCCATTTTCATTGAGGGGGGAAGCAAAGAAATGGTACCAATCGTTGGTATCTAAGGTGATGGCCACTTGGGAGCTTATAGAGAAGACATTCTATAAGAAGTACTTTCCGTTGAAGAAGATAATGAAGTTGAGGGCTGACATCATTGCATTGACAGAAGCATCATCTGAATCAATTTGTGAATCAGGGAGGAGAATTAAGTTGATGCCCACGGCATGACCTCTAGCAGTGGCTTTAGCTTCAACACTTTTATCATGGGCTAAAGGAAGAAGCTAGAACTCATGTAGATATGGCGGCAAGGGGAGTTCTATTAGAGAGGTCAATGGATGAGGCTTTCACGTTGTTTGAATGTATAGAAACCAATGAGCAAGGTTGGCAACAAGGCAAATAATCACGCATCTATACAAAAAGTCTTAGTGACAAGCCAAAGCGGTTGGTACGGATTATTTCAAATGGTGGATATCATCGAGAAGAGTGGGTGAGATAATCTCTCTTGTATAAGAGAAAGTGTAAAATGTGTGGGCAAACAAGCAGTTAAATGTAGCAGGGTCTGATGGCCAAGAACCATTAAGGACCCAACAGTATGAGGAACTAGATATAGGCGAGCAAGACATGGAGTTAGACTACAATATAGAATGGTATTACGCGCGAGAGCTCATGGAATAGTTGAATTAGTAACCTTGGAAAATTGGGATAGTGAATCAGAGGAAGAACAAGGATCAGTAGAGCTGAGAATCTCCCACATGGAATCAGTCAGAGCTTTTGATGCCTTCGGGTGGGAAGGTAGACTACCCCCAAGAAATGAAATCCTCATGGGATGTACCACCTCAAATAGAATTGAAGCCCCTATCAGGACATTTGAAATATTCATTTATTGGTGTGGGAGAAACACTACCTGATCTCATTTCTAATACACTATCATCTATAAAGAGCACCAACTCATCGAGGTACTTAGGAGACAGAAATAAGCATTGGGGTGGTCAATCAATGACATAAAGGGCATTAGTCTCTCTATATGAATGCATAAAATACTCTTGGAAGATGGAGACAAGCCAACAATAGAACACCAATGGAGGTTCAACCCAGTTATGAAAGAAGTAGTGAAGAAAGAAATTCGAAAATTGCTAGATGCATGAACCATTTACAATATCTCTGACAATGCTTGGGTCAGCGCAGTGCAGTGTGCCTCGAAGAAGGTAAGCAACACAATAATCACAAATGTTGCGAATGAGGGAATTTCACAAGGACAGTGATGGGATGGAAAATTTGCATGGACTACCGAAAACTAAATAATGCAACACGAAAGTATCATTTTCCCTTACCCTTTATCGATCATATGTTAGATAGATTGGCGAGGCAAGATTATTATTGCTTTTTGGACGGATATTCTGGATATAATCAGATTTCAATAGCACCTAAGGATCAAGAGAAGACTACATTCACTTGCCCATACAGGACATTTGCTTTTAGAAGAATGTCTTTTGAGCTATGCAATGCTCCAACAACCTTTTAACGGTGTATGATGGCAATATTTTCAGACATGATTGAGAGGAGTGTGGAAGTTTTCATGGATGACTTCTAGATGTTTGGAGAATCATATGACCACTGCTTGACGAATTCGGAACAAATCTTGAGTAGATGTGAGGAGACAAATTTTAAACTCAATTGGTGGAAGTGTCATTTTATGGTAAGAGAAGGAATTGTATCGGGAGACGGAATTTGAAAATCGGCATTGAAGAGGATAAACCTAAGGTTGAAGTAATTGATAAGCTACTACCACCAACATCTGTTTGAGAGCGAGTTTCCTTGGACATGAAAGATTTTATTGGCGGATCATCAAGGACATCTCTTCAATAACAAAGCCAATGAGCAAGCTCTTGGAACAAGATGTGCCTTTCTATTTTGATAAAGAATACATGAAGGTATTTCTAGAAATCAAGTGTCGGCTAACCACAGCTCCCATAATCATTAACTCTGATTGGAAGGAACCATTTGAATTGATGTGTAATGCTAGTGATGTGGCTGTAGGGCAGTGTTGGGTTAGAGACAGAATGGAGTGTAAATCTATATAATATGCTAGCAAGGCTTTGAACAACACCCAATCAAATTACACCACTACAGAAAAGGAACTATTAGAGATGGTATACGCTTTTGACAAATTCAAAGAATATTTGGTAGGCACAAAGATAGTGGTGCATACGGACCATTCAACCATTAAATACCTTATGGAGAAAAAAGACACGAAAGTTAGGTTGATGCGTTGGGTTTTGCTTCTTCAAAAATTTGATCTCGAAGTGAGAGATAAAAAAGGAACAGAAAACCAAGTGGCTGACCACCAATTCCGACTAGAGAGTAGTACTCAATGTTCTAATCCTCTGGTTATTAGTGAGGTATTTTCTGATGAGCACCTATTGGTAATAAAGGCATAACATCTACTATGGTATGCCAATACTGCAAACTATCATATCAACAAGATTGTTCTCGAGGGCCTCAACTATCAACAACGCAAGAAGTTTCTACATAAGGTCAAGAGGTATGTTTGGGATGAGCCTTATCTGTTCAGAGTGGGAGCTGATCAAATTATTTTATGTTGCATACCCGAAGAAGAGTAGAGTAACATTCTAGAATAATGTCACTCCTCACCATATGTTGGTCATTACATAGGGGATAGGGCCACATCGAAAGTTCTACAAGCTGGATTTTATTGGCCGACTCTATTTAAAGATGCTCATCAATTCGTTAGGTTGTGTGACTAATATCAATGCACGGGAAGCTTAACAAGACACCATGAGATGCCTTTACAAAACATCTTGGAGGTGGAGTTGTTTGATGTGTGGGGAATAGATTTCATCAGTCTATTTGTCTCATTATTCAAAAATGTATACATTTTGGTAACGGCGAATTTTGTGTCTAAATGGGTGAAAGTTGTGGTGTTACCTTCCAATGATTCACAAACAGTGATTAAATTCCTTAAGAAAAAAATATTCACCCGATTTGGCATCCCTCGAGCTATTATCAGTGATGATGGATCACACTTCTGTAATAGGAGTTTCAATAAACTCCTAGAGAAGTATGGTTTCGTATAGGGTAACCACACCCTATCATCCACAAGACAACGGTCAAGCTGAAGTATCTAACAAAGAAATTAAGAATATATTGGAGAAAACGGTCAGCCCTTCCCGAAAAGATTGGTCTCTTAGATTGGATGATGTGTTATGGGCATATAGAAAAGCCTTTAAAACACCTCTAGGCATGTCTCCGTATTAGCTGGTATTTGGGAATATAAGGCTTACTGGGCCATCAAGCAGTTAAATTTAGACCCACAAGCTGCAGGGGAGAAACGAATATTACAATTAAATGAATTAGATGAATTATGGATGCAAGCATATGAGAATGCAAAGTTACATAAAGCGAAAGTCAAGAAATAGCATGATCGTTGGCTCATCCATCGCGAATTAGTACTAGGACAACAATTTCTATTGTTCAATTCTAGGTTGAAACTATTTCCCGACAAGTTGAAATCCCGGTAGTCAGGCCTATTTTGAATACCCAAGGTTTATGTTAATGGAGTTGTGGAATTGGAGGATGACAGTACAAAAAAGACATTTGTGGTTAATTGACAACTAGTGAAACCGTACTTTGGTTACCAAGTGGATTGGGACAAAGTCGTAGCAACGCTCGAACCACCTAGCATCAACTCTAGTTAAAGACTATAAATTCAGCGCTGCTTCGGAGGCAACCCAAGATTTGGTTAGCTTTTATTCTAGCTAGTTTTCGTATTTTCCATGTGTTTCGTGAATAAAGTTAATTCCCTCGTATGTATTGTATAGCCTGAGTTTGGGGGAACCCATAGAGACTTAACAACCATCGGGCAGTTTTCGCATGCTGTAGAATAAGGCAACTATCATTTCGAGAGCACTCTGGTATGAGTTATATTTCCAAAGACGTTGTAAACTCCAAGGATTTTAGGGGTTATTTTTTTAGATATCTACTTTAATTATGTGGTTTATAAGGGAAGTCTCCCAAGTTGGACTTAATTGAATTTTTAATTTTTTTTATTATTTTTTATTATGTGGAAGAATTCCCTAAAATGGGTTTACTTGAAAAAGGGGATTCAATGGATTTTAAAAAAACCTTAATTATAGTTGATTAAGTGGAAAAGGAAGATTAAATTAATTTAAAATCTTAAATCGGGTTTATGTAGAAAGAAGGATTAAAGGGAATAAATGAATAAATATTTTATTTCTAGTCAATTAAAGTTATGAATCCATGGTTAAAAATGAAAACCAGATTTGATTTAATATATATAAATTTATATTTATGATAAAGAGGTGATGTGAAAGATGAGTTGATTGATGGGATAAGATGTTGGTTTGGAATTCAAGGAAAAATAAGTAATGATAGAAATGAAATTCTAATATATATGTCATAATGAGACATACATGGCAGCCATTAACAAGGTTGAAGTTTTGGTGGGTGAAAACGCGTGGATACCATTTAAACAGATGGCCATGATTAAATGTTGGATTTAATTACTCATCCGACTGCTGCAACACTACCACGTGGATATATTGTGAGATATTTTATACTTAATATGAATGAGCATATAGTGAGATATTCTATATTCATGTTTTAAATAAGTGAGAGTTAGAGAGAGAGAGACATCTCTCTAACCCGATTTTCTCCGCTGATTATAGCGTCCGGCCAGCTATAGGGGAATTTTAAACAAATAGATAATTCCTATCTCGTTGGGCGAATCTTATCCAATAGCCTCTGCAACTTCTATAAGAAAGGGGGGGGGGGGGGGAGGGGGAAGGGGGAAGTCTCAAACCCAAGAAAGGAATCGATCTGGACTACAGCGGCCTACTCTTTCGTGGGAGAAGAGGGGGGGTCGGCCTGAGCTATCATCAGGTTGTCATTAACTCCGGTAAGCCCCTACTTTCTGATTTTTCTTCTTTTCCAGTTATGCATGCACAAGTAGTAAAGGGAGCTAATAGGATTCTCTGAAACTAATGGTGGGTTTTGTCATGCTCCTGGTAGCATGGTTTGGGGAAAGAAGAAGTAATCTTTTGTTATTTGAGGTTTCTTTAATGCATGGGTTTCCCCTCAGTGACTAAGACGTAGACAGGGGCTTGGTTTCGAGGATCAAGTGAAGGTTTGGTTAACCTACAGGTTTGACAAGGCTTAGGTAGTCCTTTAGGAGTCTACATGTGATCATGAGAGGGAATGAGAAAGGGTAATTCATGTTAGAATACCCTAGGATAGTACTTGTTTTAAGACCATGTTTCAATGTTCAGATGGAGATGTTTGTAGAGATGGTATTGATGGTTTGATAGTAAATCAAGAGTTTCTTCCTGATTGTTTTTTGGCTTTAAACCATTGTTATGAGAGGCTTGCTAATCTAATGGTATTATGATTTTATGTGGATGAGTAGTCATGTTTAGCATGTCCTATAAGAGTAGTGATTTGTGTATGAATAGAAGTGTTAGATCTGTGAATGTTTATATAGGTTTCTATGCTATCATACTGGGTGATATATACGTGATTTCATGTGATGAAGGAACTGGTTTGTGGCACTTTGAGGATTGATAATGAGAGGCTGTGTTTTTATTATTGTGAAGTTGTTTGAGGATGTAGTTACTAATGAAGTATGGAGTTCATTTGATTTATAAATATTGTTTGGGCCGGTAGTGTAGGCTCTAGTAAGCTTGAGTGGGTTCTTTTGGTGGGTTCATGTTATGGGCCGGACCCATTTAACTATTTTGCTTCGTATAGATATTATTATTTATAGGAAAGTAAATAATAGTAATAATACGGAATACTCGAGCGTGTGTTAAGTATAGATCTTTGTGTACTAGATATCGGCGTGGAGCGTTGAGCTTCATCGGGACGGATACGACGCAGTAGTGGGATTGCGTTTAGAGGTAAGGTACTCTTGCCTCGCTTCTACCCATTGTTTGGGGTTTTCTTGATTTGTTCGATGCTATTTGTTGGCATGTTCTTGATTAATACCTGTTGTTTGATCTATGCACATACATGCTCATTTGTTATCTTTCCTCATATGTGTATGTGTGATATGCTTGTGGTAGTGTTAAGACTACCTTTTTTGTTGGATTACTCTATTGGACTTACCCACCTGTGGGCTGACACTTGACCACGACCATGGTCTTGTGTGCTGGCCGGGAGGTATGTGTCAACTGAGTTTTGATCTTCCGCCCGGTTGCAGTGGAGTTTGAGGCTCCATTTCCCTGTCAGTGGGGTTGATTCGCTGGCCGTGTCGACACGTGGAGAGGTGGCGCTACCTAGTGCGACAGGTTCATCGCCATGTACCGAGGTACATTGTCTGCCGATCGAGGTCGCGTTTCATGGTTCTGACACGAGGCTAGCTGTCCGAGGGATTCTTTGCTGAGCTGTTGTTGGACTTCTTATCCAGGGCTCCGAGGGCTATAGCTGGATTCTAGGATCTGATTACATGGGGTGTAGCCCCTTTTCTTGATGATTCATTGATTATGATGTCTTGTTTCATCTTACTGTTTGAGATCCTTGCAAGGTACTTACTAGGCTTTCCATTTGAAAGCTCGATATTTCTTCTTCTCTCATTTCAGGTCCTGAGGAGTAGGTTGACTCAAGCTCAGGGACGCGCGAGAGTTGGTTGGGGTTTTTGCAGAGGTCGTAGGATCTCTCTAGTTTATGTTTCTGTGTGAGAGACATTCTATTTAGGACCCATGTAGGGCCTATATTATCTTAGGGCACATGGACCCTTGTTATTTTTTTATTTGCGCTGAGATATTTGAGGATATTGTTCTTTATTATTGATGGTTTTTGAATATTTATGTTATCTTCTTATCATTATTTAGGCCTTGTATTCGGTTGGAGCTTGTCTCCTATCGAGTACGGCCGATCTGTTGACGTTCCCGAGATCCCTAGATCCGGGTCGAGGCGTTATAGATTAAAGTGGTATCAGAGCAAAGGCCTATAAATGACACCCTAGTAGCCCTAGCGACATAGTCATTTAAGTTTAATTGAGTGTTGGGTCGTGTAGACCAGGATTTGAATCAAGTAACTAACATGTGATTTACTTGGCAGGCATTATGGTGGGTTGGGGAGGCATGCGGGGATGACCTAGACATGAGTATGTGCTTCAGCCTCTAGTGTGGGACATGCCCCAGGCAGAGGAGGTTCCCCCACCTCCAGCAGAGATGGAGATTGAGTCCTGCTCAATCAGGGAATATAGGGCCACAAGCTTCGGGCCCGGATCCGAGGGGGGAGGTACCCCCTAGTACTATGTTAGGGCTGACACGAGAGATGGCGGAGTACATACAGGAGCAACGGCAGTAGCATCAGGCACCACCATCGCCACCTCCACCTACATCACCGCCTGCAGCACTAACCACCAGAGGTATACTGGGTGAGATTAGGAGGCCTGCTCCCAGATCGTTTGAGGGGACTACCGACCCTCATGTAGCAGAGGCCTGGATCAGAGAACTTGAGAAGGCTTTTGAGATTCATCAGACTGACGATGCGGAGAGTATCAGGACTGTTACCTACTTGATGTTGGGTGCTGCTGAGGATTGGCACCTCGGGGAGGTACGGCTCAAGAATGGAAACCCTTTCCAGACCTGGGATGAGTTTAAGAAGGCCTTTCTCGCCAAATACTTTTCACGAGAGAGGTTACTACAGATGGAGAGATAATTGATGCATCTGACTAAGGGCACCCGGACAGTTGAGCAGTATGAGGCAGAGTTTGACAGGTTGGCCCGGTTTGCACCTAACCTTGTCTCCACGGAGGAGAGCAAGGTACTGAGATTTGTGGAAGGACTACATCCATTACTGAGGGATATTGTTGCTGGACACATGTGCGCTACATACAGTGATGTGGTGTCCCGGGCAAAGTTCATTGAGGCGATCAGACAGGGCAGCATACAGGGGCCATCACATGAGAAGCAAGATAAAAGTCAGAACAGTCAAGGGCAGTTCTCCGGCAAGAGTTCTGGACACAAGAAGTCAGGCAACAAGTACAGACCGTATGGTAGACCATCTGGGTCTTCAGCCTCATCTGGAGGCGGTGGTTCATCAGCTGGTGGCTCGCAGACATTGAGGTGCTATGAGTGCAAGGGGCTGCACAAGAGATCGCAGTGTCCGAGGATTACTGGAGGGTGCTTTACCTGTGGCAGCTTGGAGCACAGGAAAGTATAGTGTCCCAAGAGGCAGTCTGGACAGAGCACAGGTGGAGGAGCACAAAGCCAGCAGCAGCAGTCTTTTGGGGCCTCCAGGCAGTTTGTCGCATTTCTACCGAGGCCACCGGGGGGTGACAAGAAGGGGAAGGGCACGGCTGGACAGCCTTCCACTTCTGGTCAGCCACAGCAGCAGCAACAGAGGCCCATGACTCAGGGGCGAGTCTACCACCTCACTACCGAGGAGGCACAGGCATCAGCTGACGTAGTCGCAGGTACCATTTCAGTCAGCTCTTTTTATGCTTGCACATTATTTGATCCGGGTGCCACGCATTCTTTCGTTTCTGCTTTATTTGCACGCCGTCATTCTTTGCCTGTTGTGGAGTTGTCATATGATTTGAGGGTAGATACCCCAGTAGGAGCTGCCAGGGTTGTGAGTAGGATGTCACCGGCATGCCCAGTGGTGATTGAGGGGCGGGAGCTGCCTGTCGACCTACATGTGATGGACCTGAGGGATTACGATGTGATCCTCGGGATGGATTGGCTCTCTTAAGCCTATGCGGTGGTGGGGGAAGAGAGTGATGTTCAGGATGCCGGGTGACAAGGAGTTTACTTTCCATGGTAGCAAGGATTGCTCGTTGGTACGGGAGATTTCAGCTCTTCAGGCACGGAGGTTACTGGACGAAGGATGTATTGGGTATCAGGCCTCGATCTCGGAGGCTAAGCAGGAGAGTGGACCCGTGGTAGCGTGCAACGGTAGCCGGTAGTGAGGAGTTTCCGGATGTGTTCCCGGATGATTTGCGGGACTACCTCCGGGCGGAGGTGGAGTTCTTTATTGACTTGGTCCCCGTACGGCCCCAAAGATCTAGAGCTCTTTCTGAGGATGGCACCAGCTGAATTGAAGGAGCTGAAGGCACAGTTGGAGGAGTTATTAGAGAAGGGATTCATTAGACCCAGTATGTCACCTTGGGGAGCACCGGTGTTGTTTGTGAAGAAGAAGGATGGGTGGATGAGGTTGTGCATCGACTACAGAGAGTTGAACAAGGTGACAATGAAGAAAAAGTTTTCAAAGGTAGACTTGAGGTCTGGATACCACCAGGTGCAGATCCGAAGAGAGCCTTTCGGATAAGATATGGACATTATGAGTTCAGGGTGATGCCTTTTGGGCTTACTAATGCCCCTGCGGTGTTTATGGATATGATGAATAGGGTCTTTAGGCAATACCTAGACCGGTTCATGGTAGTCTTCATTGACGACATACTGATTTATTCCAGGAGTCGCCAAGTACACGAGGAGCACTTGAGGACAGTGTTGGGAAGCTTGAGGCAGAATTAGCTGTATGCCAAGTCCTCCAAGTGTGAGTTCGGGTTGGATAGTGTGGCATTCTTAGGGCATGTGATCAGTGGTGCTGGAGTTTCTGTAGACCCCAAGAAGATTGAGGCAGTCTTCGATTGGAGGAGACCGACCACAGTCAGGGAGATCAGGAGTTTCTTGGGATTAGCCTGGTACTACAGGAGGTTTGTTGAGGGTTTTTCCCGGCTGGCAGCACCCTTGACTAGATTGACAAGGAAGGGCACCAAGTTTGTGTGGTCAGAGGCATGTGAGAAGAGCTTCCTGGAGTTGAAGAAGAGATTGGTGTCCGCACCCTTTCTGGCACTACCACATAGTGGACGTGGTTATACAGTATATAGTGATGCTTGCAAGACTGGCCTGGGGTGTGTGTTGATGCAGGACGGGCGAGTGATTGCTTATGTTTCCCGTCAGTTGAAGCCCTATGAGGAGAACTATCCCACACACGATCTGGAGCTTGCAGCGATCGTGTTTGCTTTGAAGATATGGCGGCATTTCCTCTACGGTGTACCATGTGAGATTTACATAGATCACAAGAGCCTCAAGTACATTTTTACACAGAAGGAACTGAATATGAGACAGCAGCGGTGGTTGGAGTTGATCAAGGATTATGATCTGAGTGTTCACTACCACCCGGGGAAGGCTAATGTGGTGGCAGATGCTTTGAGTAGGAAGTCCAACTATGGAGTTGCCGCATTATTGACAACTGAGAGGCCCTTGTTGGAGGAGATGAGGAGACTGGAGTTAGAGGTGATATTGCCGCACATGGAGGTTAGTTTGGCCAGCTTGCATGTTCGACCCTCAGTGTTGGGCAGGATCAGAGATGCTCAGAGGCAGGATCCAGATCTGGAGGAGATCAGGGGTCAGGTTGGTCAGGGTGAACCATCACGGTTCAGGATTCATGAGGATGGTACACTGAGGTTCGATGACAGACTTTGTGTCCCTAGTATCCCAGAGTTGAGGAAGGAGATCCTTGAGGAGGCACATTATTCAGGCTATGCTATTCATCCCTGAGGTACCAAGATGTACAAGGGTTTGAAGGACCATTTTTGGTGGAAGGGTATGAAGCAGGATATTGCGGAGTTTGTATCGAAGTACATCACTTGTCAGTTGGTGAAGGCCTAGCATCAGAGACCAGCTGGGACATTACAACCCTTACCCATTCCGGAGTGGAAATGGGAGCACATCAACATGGACTTTGTGACAGGGCTACCCCGTACTCAGAGGGGTAAGGAGTCAATCTGGGTCATAGTGGACCTGTTGACTAAGTCCGAGCATTTCATACATCTGAGGACGGGTGCGTCATTGGAGAAGTTGGTACAGCTGTATATTGATGAGATTGTGAGACTGCATGGAGTACCAGTGTCGATCACTTCTGATCGGGATTCTAGGTTTGCCTCGAGGTTCTGGGAGAGTTTGCATGAGGCTTTGGGGACTGGTTTGGCATTCAATGCAACTTTTCACCCACAGACGGATGGACAGTCTGAGAGGACCATCCAGGTTTTGGAGGACATGCTGCGGGCACGTGCATTGGACTTCACAGGGTCTTGGGATGAGCGTCTGAGCTTGGTGGAGTTCGCCTACAACAACAGTTATCAGGCGAGCATTCAGATGGCTCCGTATGAGGCACTTTATGGGAGGAAGTGCCGGACACCGATTTGTTAGGGAGATGTGGGTGAGAGAAAGCTGGTGACCGAGAAGACACTTAAGCAGCCAAAGTTCGTTCAGCGCCAGTATTGCAGGAGAACAGTCGATGATCGACAAAGGCTGAAGGTTGCCGGAAGCGCATGTAAGAGTTATGCTGACAAGAAGAGATCTGATCGGGAATTCCCTGTAGGTGACGAACTGTTCCTGAAGGTGTCGCCTATGAAGGGTGTTGTGAGGTTTGGAAGGCGTGGGAAGCTTGCTCCACACTATATTGGACCATTTGAGGTTTTGAGACGGGTAGGGACTGTGGGTTATAGGTTGGCTCCACCCCCAAACCTGGCACAGGTCCATGATGCGTTTCACATCTCTATGTTGAAGAAATGTATTCAGGATCCATCTCGAGTGATTCCACAGGTTCCAGTGGAGATCCAGGAGGATATGTCATATAAGGAGCACCCAGTGGAGATTTTGGGCAGAGGGGTGAAGCAGTTGAGGAACCGGGCCATTCCCTATGTGAAAGTAAGATGGAACCATCATTCTGATCGAGAGGCGATATGGGAGCGCGAAGAAGACATGAGGGAGCGCTACCCGGAGTTATTTGTTTGCGGATTTTTCTTGACTTATTTGATTGTTAAATTTCAAGGACGGAGATCTTTTAAGGTGGGAGGATTGTAAAATCCAAAGATTTTAGGGGTTATTTTTTTAGATATCTACTTTAATTATGTGCTTTATAAGGGAAGTCTCCCAAGTTGGACTTAATTGAATTTTTAATTTTTTTGATTAATTTATGTGGAAGAATTCCCAAAAATGGGTTATCTTGAAAAAGGGGATTCGATGGATTTTAAAAAAAAAACCTTAATTATAGTTGATTAAGTGGAAAAGGAAGATTAAATTAATTTAAAATCTTAAATCGGGTTTATGTAGAAAGAAGGATTAAAGGGAATAAATGAATAAATATTTTATTTCTAGTCAATTAAAGTTATGAATCCATGGTTAAAAATGAAAACCAGATTTGATTTAATATATATAAATTTATATTTATGAGGTGATGTGAAAGATGAGTTGATTGATGGGATAAGATGTTGGTTTGGAATTCAAGGAAAAATTAGTAATGATTGAAATGAAATTCTAATATATATGTCATAATGAGACATACATGGCAGCCATTGACGAGGTTGATGTTTTGGTGGGTGAAAACCCGAGGGTACCGTTTAAACAGATGGCCATGATTAAATGCGGGATTTAATTACTCATCCGACGGTTGCAACACTACCACGTGGATATATTGTGAGATATTTTATACTTAATATGAATGAGCATATAGTGAGATATTCTATATTCATGTTTTAAATAAGTGAGAGTTAGAGAGAGAGAGACATCTCTCTAACCCGATTTTCTCCGCTGATTATAGCGTCCGGCCAGCTATAGGGGAATTTTAAACAAATAGATAATTCCTATCTCGTTGGGCGAATCTTTTCCAATAGCCTCTGCAACTTCTATAAGAAAAAGTCTCAAACCCTAGAAAGGAATCGATCTGGACGACAACGGCCTACTCTTTCGTGGGAGAAGAGGAGGGATCGGCCTGAGCTATCATCAGGTTGTCATTAACTCCGGTAAGCCCCCACTTTCTGATTTTTCTTCTTTTCCAGTCATGCTTGCACAAGTAGTAAAGGGAGCTAATAGGATTCTCTGAAACTAATGGTGGGTTTTGTCATGCTCCTGGTAGCATGATTTGGGGAAAGAAGAAGTAATCTTTTGTTATTTGAGGTTTCTTTAATGTATGGGTTTCCCCTCAGTGACTAAGACGTAGACAGGGGCTTGGTTTCGAGGATCAAATGAAGGTTTGGTTAACCTGCAGGTTGGACAGGGCTTAGGTAGTCCTTTAGGAGTCTACATGTGATCATGAGAGGGAATGAGAAAGGGTAATTCATGTTAGAATACCCTAGGATAGTACTTGTTTTATGACCATGTTTCAATGTTCAGATGGAGATGTTTGTAGAGATGGTATTGATGGTTTGATAGTAAATCAAGAGTTTCTTCCTGATTGTTTTTTGGCTTTAAACCATTGTTATGAGAGGCTTGCTGATCTAATGGTATTATGATTTTATGTGGATGAGTAGTCATGTTTAGCATGTCCTATAAGAGTAGTGATTTGTGTATGAATAGAAGTGTTAGATCTGTGAATGTTTATATAGGTTTCTATGCTATCATGCTGGGTGATATATACGTGATTTCATGTGATGAAGGAACTGGTTTGTGGCACTGTGAGGATTGATAATGAGAGGCTATGTTTTTATTATTGTGAATTTTTTTGAGGATGTGGTTACTAATGAAGTATAGAGTTCATTTGATTTATAAATATTGTTTGGGCTTGACTAGTGGGCCTTGGGCCGGTAGTGTAGGCCCTAAGTAAAGACGAGCCCCACTCAGATACAAGGACTGTGTAATCAAAAGCATATAACAAATAATATCCAAATATCTCGAATAATATAAAACATTATCAGAATCCAACGGCGGAAAATAGTCAAAAGGGTCTATAAGTCCTATACAATGTCGGACCCTATAAAGGTCCTAATAACACAGGTCTCTTATACAGAAGGAAAATATAGACAACGTCCTTAGACCTCAGCAGAATCAACTCAGCCTTCGCCTAACTCAGCTCCCGAGCTCGAGTCATCTACTCCTCAGGATCTGAAAAAGAAGGAAACAAGAGAATGAGTTTTCGAATGGAAAGCTCAGTAAGCAGTACGCAGAGATCATAATAAAACAGGATATAACAAAGAACATATCATCAATCAAAACCAACAAACAAGTAGGAATCATGTCCCATATCATCAAACCCTAGGGATCTCAAACCTACCACAAAGACCAAGTCAATGGTAGGGACCCCTAAACTATCAGTAGCCCTCAGTCTCTGAGATTGGTAGTGTCCCTTGGTCAGCGATCAACAGCCTCGGCTGGAAACGACCCTCCGGTCGTAAGTCGGTAGCGCCACCTCCCGTGCATGTCAACATGGTCAACGTATCAATCCCATTGACTGGCCGGACAACCAGAGTATAACTCCCACTCTGGAATGGAATGCCAAACCGCCGGGGTTTCCTCGTCTCCACACATCCTACAATCGAAGCCCTCATGCTCCCCTGATTCGGGCGAAATACTAACCATAAACTAGGGATACCAACATCCCGAAAATAATCATACATGCTCAAGATTCCAAACCAACAAGGAAATAACATATATGTATGACAAACAATAATCCAAGATATAACCGAGGAATGATAACAATAAAATCATGCTACAATCAAGCAGAATAAAATCAAAGCCAAAGAAACCCAAAACCTGGTGGAAACTAGGCAAGTATACTTTCCTCAACTAGTAAACCAACCGACTAACCCGTGTCCCTCCTGACGTTGCTCAGCGATCTACGTCGATATCTGGTAACGATAACTATGACTCAGTACTATCACCAAACAAAATGGTCTGTTAATATCAATAATAATATTAATAATATTATTATTGCAGAATCCCTGAATCTGTTGCGCAGTCCCAAATACTAGCTCACAACTTTTGATCCAAAAACCCAATCGAGCTGATTTAATGATCGTTGGAAAGATCTTTTCCTCATCTTTCCATCGGTATATTATACGTCCCTATCGGGTAATCACAGGCTGCCAAGGTATCCCTCGAAGGGGACAGCCAGATAGCAGACCACTACTCAACCTCAAACTTGATTTACCTAGCTCTAAGTTTTTATCTCACTCATTAATATTAGTCTTCAACATTGGCCTATACTAGACAACAATTATTATTAGTTAGGTCAAAGTCCACTAATAACCATTCCAAAAATCAGTCAGACAGTCACAGATCTTTCCCTTTCCACATCATCAAACCTTTAACCATGCTTCTATAAATATGACTACTCCTGCTTTCATTTTCCATTAGCAAACATTATTAAAAATTCAAACCATTATCATTCCTTTATAAACCCAAAAGAAGACTCCTGGACAATTCTTAATCTATCTATTTATTTCTTAGCCAACTTTAACATTCACAAGATTCATCTCCAGCCGTGTAAGTCTATAACTAATGTCAACTATGTTCATCAAGCATAAATGTTTTTATTTTATTTACTTAGAAAGTAACACTTGTTCCTTTGTAGCACCAGGCTCCATCTATGAACCTTCACTTTCCATCAACAAAGATTCTTAATATCACTCACATGTTGCATACCAATGGAAAACTATAACAAAGCAAGTATACAAACCCATGCAACTCATCAACACATGCATAAACCTATCACCTAGACACACACCATTATCATACCTATTTTCAAAAAATTAATATGTATAGTTTCTTCTAATATGACAGCATGCAACAGCCACCATCATCCAACCCTCACAAACTCATCCAAGTAGCCATTCAAGCTCTGATGACCAATTAGAAATCTCAGTATGAACCCTTTGCTATTAAGAGTGATTAATCCCCTTACTAACTTCACCTAATAAACTACAGCCACATGGAAACCCTCTGAACATCAGCACACAAACCTTCAAACAATCACTAGTTATCCTCTTCCACTCATCATTACACTAATAACCATCAACACTAACTCACTACCGACCACAACATTTGCACAACCCCAGGACACCTATGCATGTACCTATCTTCATTACTTCTTTATCTAACTTCCTGTTTATCATTCTAAATCCTTCCATACTGGACTGGGTACAAAGATCAAAGAGTAGGCGGCTCAAAGAGGTCTCTGAACGTACCTTGCGCTCTCAGATACCTCTTTGACGATAGGCTGTAGCAGGTGGTCAACTGCTCCGATCACCCAACAACTTCATTAGTACTCAATCACTTCAAAGGAATGGTTCTAGTAGTTTAGCGGTATCCTAGAGAATACGAACTTACCAGTGACCATTGTCCGGTGCACTGCGACCTTATCCGTCCGTGTCCGGCGCTGGGAGGAGAACTCGATCACACGGTGGCATTAGGGATCCCAAACACCTCTATTCATATAGCACACCCCAACTACGGATTTGGCCTTATCACCATCCCTGTGAATGCGGAACGATGCGCGTGAGATTACCGTCATCCTAGTGAGGAAGGTCCAACGATCATGGAGGGGTGGACGAAGTCATGCTGCGCGTGCGTTGGCGAAGAAGGAACTCCCTGTATGTGCCTTGGGATCTGGTCGTGCTTAGGTCCCAGCCGTCCAATTCTAGAAATCTACTCTCGTGCATGGGTTTAGAGTGAAACTGTCCATTTTAGTAAGTAGCCCCTCTATTTATCTCTATTCACACTCAGGTCCTTAGTTGATAAAAGTTGAAGGAAGGCAACCTTACTATTATGTCCTCCAATTTTTCATAATTTACCTATGAGTCCTTAATAACTCCAATTAATCACTAATTAAATCATTAATCCATTTGATCATTCTTTTCCCTCCAAAATCCATCCTTGGGGAATCCTTCTATTAATAAAAAAAAAATTTAAACACCATTTATTCATGAAAATTTTTAAATTTTATAGATAGACCAGCAGGAGAGACACTAGAGTCTTGTTGGAAGAGGTTGAGCAAAGATCCAGTCTATAACACACGGCTGTCAAAGGCCTCCTTACTACGGTCCCCCATTCTCAGGTATATCCATACCATCCTTAGTCACTCAATCATAGGGCTTAGGAGACAAGACGGAGTCAGCCAAGACCATAGGAAGGGTTGCACACACACACGTAGGGAGTTTGATTGTAGGGTAAGACCAGTGGCGAAGCCACACTGGGGTAAGAGGGGGCACGTGCCACCCTGATTTTTTTTTAATTTATATATATATATATATATATATATATATATATATATATATATATTTTGTGGACCCCACTTTTTTATAATATATAATATATTTATATAAAAACAAAACAAATACACTCTCATAATCTCTCTCTCTCTCTCTCTCTCTCTCTCTCTCTCTCTCTCTCTTTATTGTCATAATGAATGGTTTTATCCATATTCTTCTCCAATTTTTATTTTTCCACTTATACTCTATAATCATAACCATTTAATCTTCCAAAATATAGCTTTTACAAGGGCCAAATAGAATAAAAAGTAAGTCATTCATCTTTATATATATTTTATTTTATTTTAATTAGTTAAAATTATTATTTTAAATATAATAAATGTAAATAGATATTAGATTTTGAGTTTCATATTTTGATAATTATTGATAGAAAGTAATTATTTATGGCATGTGGATTTTAGAATTTTTTGTTGAATTTAATTATAATTAGTTATATAAGTTTTGATTGTAAATACATGCATGCTAAGTATTTGATAAAAGACTTATGAGAGAATTAACTTGCTAATCAAATATAAGTTGTATGAAAATACCTATAAGTTGTATATCCCCTACTC
The DNA here is from genome assembly GCA_026586065.1 of Dioscorea zingiberensis. Lineage (NCBI taxonomy): Eukaryota > Viridiplantae > Streptophyta > Magnoliopsida > Dioscoreales > Dioscoreaceae > Dioscorea > Dioscorea zingiberensis. The sequence goes on from CM048827.1 coordinate 33,965,700, forward strand.
TATCGATTACTGATATTACCACTAATTTTGTCTGGTTCTACGGCCACTGTTGAAAGAGTATTTTCTGTAATGTATTTTGTGAAGACCAAATTGCGTAATCGTATTGGGGATCAATAGTTGAATGACAAGTTAGTTATTTTCATTGAGAAAGAAATTTTTGATAATATTGATAATGAAGCGTAAGGGCGGAGGCAAAGGTGTGGGTAATGGAATAGAAACAAACATGAAGTTATTATACTCTTTAAAATTGAAAACTCTAAAATTTTAAGAAAATTTCAAAATCTCAATCTATTTTTTTTAATTTTTTAAATTAAAATTATATATAATTGATATACTTATAGATAATTTTAAAAATTAAAAATACTCGGCTTAGTAATAAAGATAGACCTTTTAAAATTAAAACATCCAATGAAAAAATTTCAAAATCCCGCTCTAGTTTTTTTGAATTCAAAATTAAAATTATATATTCTTATAAATATATAGATAGATAGATAGCTTTTAAAATTTAAAATACTCTTTTAAAATTTAAAAAATCCAAAATTGTGATAAAATTTCAAAATCCTAATCTCATATTTTTTGAAATTATAGATAAATGGGTACTTTTTAAATTAAAAATACTCTCGTTTAGTAATATAGATAACAATAACAACAACAACTAAGCCTTAATCTCATACTAGATGGGGTCGGCTATATGGATTCTCTGTCTTCATGTCGTTCTCAAATATGAAATAAAAATAAAATAAAATGAAATGAAATAAACTGAAATAAAATGAAATAAAATTAAAAATAAAAATACATAAATAAATAATAATAACAACAACGTCTAGTAATATAGATAGATTTTTAAAATTAAAAAAAATCTAAATTTCCCAGAAAATTTCAAAATACTACCCTAATTTTCTATTTTTTTTGGATTTCTAAAAATTAAAATTAGACTCACTTTTGTTTAGATAGATTTGTGAAATTTTATAGTTTGGCCCCTTAGCTTTTTATAAACTAGTATATAGTATAAAAAAATATATATTTTTCAGAAAATATTTGTAAAAATCTTTAGTTTTGCTTGGTCTTTTACAAATTAGTATATATAGTATAAAAGAATTATAAATTTATAAAAATATTTGTAAAAAATCTATTGTTTAGCACCAAAAATAATTCCTTTTTATTTGGCCCCTAAAAAAAATCCTGTTAGCTAGTGGGATTTTTATTGACAACAATGTTAGTCACAAAAAGTAATGGATCATGTGACGAACAACTTTCCAGTCACAATAATTGAAAATAATAGTGATTAAAATATTATTGGTCATAATTACATTTCGTAACAAAAATTTGTCACAAAAGATTATTATATTGAGTGACATACAACTTTCTCATCACAATAAATAAAAATAATAGTGTCAAAAATATGTTTTGTCACAAATATACTTCATTAATGTCAATATTTCTCAATCACAAAAGTATCTACATTATCAGTGACAATTTTATTGTAACAAAACAATTTTCAACACAATTAGTATATAATTGTGATAATTCATTTGTGAAAAACTTTAAATTGTCACAATTATTAATATATTAGTGACACATAAATAAGGCATCACAATTAAATCTAACAATTATGCTATATAATTATTTTGTCACAATAAACTTTATAGTTGTGACAAAATGATTTGGAGTCACAAAAAAATCGTCACTATATGTCTTCATTCTTGTAGCGGAAGTTATTATGTGATGTTTTTCAAAACATGAAAACTTGTCGTGGAAACCTATAACTTTTTTTTATTAAGTTTAGTATTTTCATATTTTTTGTGTTGTTAATTTTATTGGAAATTTGTATGGTACCCCCTTTGAACTCAAATCCGGGCTTCGCCACTATGTAAGACCTATTTTCCATAAAACCCTCATGGCACCTAACACTATGTTTTCCCGGACACCAAAGGGACTCCCAACTATTTTCAGATCAAAGATCATTTACTCATCTATTATTTTATTATCTTTTCTTGAGGACAAGCAAAAGTTCATGTGTGGGGGTATTTTATAAGTACATAACTATACATATATTCTTATTGTATTTACATGCACTTATCCCGTTCCTTGCATCTATTTCTCTATTTTGGTCTCATTTGGGTTTGTTTTTTTGATTGAATAGGTAAATAGGTATCCAGAGCAAAAGGAACAGGAAACAGGACCTTCCAGGATGAAAGGAGCTGAAAAGGACACTCTCAAAGAGATGCACGACCGTGCAAATGATCTAAATGGGTGTGTTAAAGAGCACGGATATGTGAAATCGCGTAAACTACATCGTGGAATGATTAACATGGGCATGCTTCAGATCAACATGCTCTTGCTTCACAACATTAAAAGCTTATAAATAATCGTCCACTTAACTGATAAGAGGGACTTTTTGGTGAATACGACGGCTAGGGTTTCGGGAGAAGATTGAAAGCGGAGGAGACATTGAGTAGGGGATTATTTCTATGTTTTTCCTTATGTCTTCCTCTTGTATCTTTATTATAATTTTTCATAGTATGAGAGACTAAACCTTCTATGGTGCCTTGGATTGATGAACCCTAGGGTGAATGTATTATTGACTTTCTTTATTTGTTAGTTCCCTCTTTATTGATAGTTTTTGTGCATTATCTTTGTATGCCTATGCTTGTGATGTCTATGGTTTCATGTGCATGAGCCCCTGATCATATACCTAATTAGGTCGTAGTGCAGCAAAAAAGTGTTATCGCTAGTGATTAGTGCGGTTATTATTGCATTAGTCTAGATTCCATACCTTGTAGGTCTCACTTCGGCATAGGTGATAGTGTATGATTAGCCCTTCGAGAGGTCGGGTGCTACATCTAATTAAAAGGTGTCTTCCATCATAAGCTCCTAGAACTAGTCTCCAGATAACTGTATCAGGAAGTCAATCATTAGCAAGGAATTCCTAGGGGATTGTGATTCGAGGTGCCACGTCTCATCTCTGATTACCTGCAATTTACCAATTGTTTGTGTTAGATTCCCTCTTTAGTAACATTATTTAGATTACCACAACACCTACCATACTTTAGACTAGATAATAAAGTATAGTTAGTACTAGTGTTTCGGTCCCTGTGGATTCGACTACCCTATCCTTAGGTACTTTACTACTTGAGCGACCTCATATACTTGTGGGAGAGATACAACACACCTTGTTCCGTTCATCAGACCCGAGGCTTCTTTTGCAGGAAAAGGAGGAGACTTCACCGCTGGCTACTTCTCAATATCTACGCCCAACGGCAGTCTGACGTTGTCAGGAAGCTCATTGTCCCAAACTTATACTACCACACACATCTTTCTTTATTGATCTTTGGGTGGAAGGCGGATCCCGAGGTTCCGTCCATTTAGCATCAACAAGTACAATTTTGAGAAAAGTTATTTGTCCCGACGAGTTTTCCCGAAAACGCGTCCCGGCACCAATGATTCCATCTCGGGATCATGATGTTCATGATCCCGAGACAGAATCATTGGTGTCAGGACGCGTTTTTGGGAAAACGCATCGGGACAAACAGCACGGGTCTACAATTTTCCATCCAAGATTTTGTATATACTACTAAAATTTCATAAATTAGAAGCATACAATATACTGCTACAAGTTTTTTAACTTGAGTAAAAAAAATCATGTATTTTCAAAAAATATTCAATAATATTTTTCTTTTTTTAAAAATATATATTTTTTATTTTAAAATTTTTTTTAGTTATTATTTTCCCGAAATTCAGACCGGCACAATGACCGGCCCAATGACCGGCCCGTCTCGCGCCGCGCGACCAGGAAAAACAGCACTACCATTATTTGTGGAGAGACAGACAGACGACATCCATCGGCATCCAAGTTTCCAAATCCATCCCTAAGCATAAGCCGCCCTCGCCTTCCCTGGTATTCTATCCGACAGAGGGATAACGATCCCACGAGAGATGACTCGCTTCTTCACTCTCAACACTGGGGCAAAGATCCCTTCCATAGGCCTCGGCACCTGGCAGGCCGACCCCGGGCTTGTGGCCGATGCTGTCATCGCTGCTGTCAATGTTTTTCCATTCCCATTCTCTTTTCATTCTTTCTTTCTTTCTTTTTCTCATTCTCCTCTTGTGATGATATTCCTGTAGATTTTTTGATGCTCACTGTGTCTCTTCTCTGTTCCTAAAATTCTTATTTGAGCGTTCTCGTCACTTTCGGTGTAGGCTGGTTATAGGCATATCGATTGTGCTCGGGCTTACGACAATGAGAAAGAGGTATGTAGCACCAGCCCTTTCCAATCAACCTCAACTTAATACGGATTGCTTCTTTCCTTTCTATATCTATGTATTTTTTTTTTTTTTTTATTTATTCTTCTTATAATGCTAATTTAGTCTTTTAAAAGTTTGTCATATAATATATATGTTTTGTTGTCTATCTTTATTTGTCCACTCTTCCTTAAAAAGAAGAAGAAAAAAGAAAATTGTATGGTTTGGTAATGAGAAAAGGGTTCTATACTTGTATTGCATGATGTCTTCCTTTCATTGAGCTCTTTTTGAATAAACTAACTAGATGTTTTGCTGGTAATTTATCTTGTTGCTTTGCTAATAAAATTGATATACTCATGGTATATCCAAATATGTGCATGAATGAGCAAAATGCAGGTCGGCTTGGCTTTGAAGAAGCTGTTTGAAGATGGTGTGGTGAAGCGTGAAGATTTATTCATCACCTCTAAACTATGGTTTGTATTATTTTTACAATCTGTGAGTATTTGAAATGTTTTAAAAAAATAAATAAAAAAAGACTAGTATCATCTGTTATCTTATGTTTTATTTTCCTTCTGAAAAGAAAAAAAAAAAAAAAACATTTTACCGCATCTGAAGGTTGATAACAGTCATTCCAATGCAGATGCATTATTTGAAAAAAGATAAAAATATTTTGCAGGTGTAGCCATCATGCGCCTGAGGATGTACCAGAGGCTATGGACTTAACCCTGAAAGAATTGCAGCTTGATTATGTGGATCTTTACCTTGTAAGTTTCTTGCTTAAAATCAAACCGCTTCCTGGATTAAGTTACTATTGTATCATATAGAAGTGAAAAGCAAGTGACCTAATGTTCAACTCTATTGTTTATAATGTATCTAGTTCCTGTTACCATTCTGTTATTAATTTGTGCTCGATCTCTATGACTCTGCTCCTCTACTTGCTTGAGATATAAAATGCAGCAAAAGTGGTATGTTGTCTATGTTTTCTCCCTTATTTGTCAGATTTGTTTAGTTTGCATATGTTAAGAGTTATTGAGAATTAATTTTATGCAATCAGTTTTCTGTGTAGATCTGACTCCATTTATATGTTTTGCCTCAAATGTCTCAAAGATTCACTGGCCGTTCCGGGTTAAGAAGGGAAGTAGCATTAGCCCTGAAAATTTCATTGAACCTGATATACCTGGTACATGGAGTGCGATGGAAAAGCTGTATGATGCTGGAAAAGCTCGAGCAATTGGTGTTAGCAATTTTTCTTCTAAGAAATTGGAGGATTTGCTTGCTGTTGCATGCATTCCTCCAGCTGTAAACCAGGTTGAGTGTCACCCTGGTTGGCAGCAGGCCAAACTTCATGCGTTTTGTCAGTCAACGGGTGTTCATCTGTCTGTAAGTTTGCTACTTAGAGATAAATACTATTCTCCATATTATTTGTGCATGAGTTTAATTTGAAACCCTTCTTGCAGGCATATTCTCCATTAGGTTCACCTGGTACGACATGGATCAAGGGCAGCAATATTCTTACAAACTCTATTGTGAATATGGCTGCTGAGAAATTGGGCAAGACTCCTGCACATGTTGCTCTTCGATGGGGCCTTCAGATGGGTCATAGCATATTGCCTAAGAGCACGAGTACAGCCAGGATAAAAGAAAACTTTGAAATTTTTGATTGGTCAATTCCTGATGACCTGTTTGCGATGTTCTCTGAAATTGAACAGGCAAGTTTTTTCATTCTTTATTTCGTTCTTCTTTTTTTTTTTTTTTTTTTTTTTTTTTTTTTTTTGGTATCCAGATTATTCGAGTTTCCTCATTCTTTCCTAGTGTTTGACGTTTCCATTCAATATGCCTTAAAATGTTCACCACCTCCTGTTGCACAAGATGTTGCCTTTGCATCATAATTCTTTTCTGTACCTAACATAGTTAACATAAGAGTTGAGAATTTTTATAACTCAAATATTTAATGCTATAAAAAAGGGAAATGACAATAATTAGAAGTTACTTATAATCTAAATAGATTACTTAATTCTGAGATATTCTCTCTTGGAGCCAATTGCTGGGGTTAACTTCACATTTTCTGATGTTTAATATAAGGGGCGGTCACTTTCCATATTTTGTTTCAATCTCACAATTGAATCTCAACCATTCGATGATGATTTGAATTTGAATTTCAGTATTGCCCAACCTGGTGTCTATCAGTAATCTTGTGCAATGGTCTGATTTATTGCATTATTTTCCTGATAAAATAATTCCAAAGTGTTGTATTTTCAACCCAGAGTCATCTACCAAGTAATGAATATATGGGACATTATTCCAATATGATTTCAACATTTACGCCCTCATGCTGATAACTTAGCTTGTCTGTATTATAGTATCATTTATTAATGCAGGTGTGAGAAATGCTCTTTTATCTCCTTAATGTGCCTTAGTAGGATAATGATGAAAAGTAGTTTGATGACATTTGCTTGAGTGTGTGGTAATGCTTCACTAGGATGTCAAAGCAAATGGATGTTGGAAGTAGAAATCGGACGACACCCACAAAGGAGAGATATGATGAATAAAAAACTACTTCCAATGATGAAATACGTAAATTCCTAGATACATACATTAACCAAAGTAAATGTCTTTCACAAATTAAGTTTAATTTCCAACTATACATAGTGGAAAATTCTTGAATTCACCCTTTAGGGCATTTCTAACTCATATGTTATCTATTGATTTTTACATAGGCGAGGCTAATAAGGGGCAACTTTGTTGTTCATCCTCAAAGCATTTACAAAAGTGTGGAGGATCTCTGGGATGGCGAGGTCTGAACCTGGGTCATTTTTCTGGTGTCTCAGAAGGTGGCCATCTTTTACTATGCAGCATGAAGTAGAAGAAGCTGATTCCATGAAGGGACATTGAACATACTTCTCCTAATTTTCATGCATTTTGGACTCTGTTTCTTTCTTTGGATTTTATGAACTAAGAGTTACAGTTTGTGATAATAGAGCCAACACTAGGCATAAGTTTGGATGCTTTTGCAGTCTGAAATGAGATGCATGTGAAAGGTAGACCTGGTGGCTTTGTTTGTGCTTCTGTTTGTTGAAAAATAAGATGCATCTGGATCAAGGTTTAACTCTATAAACTGAATACTGAACTGTGTCTTTATTTTCTACTTCTTGTGATAGTAATGCCAAGGCCAGGCAGGAGCATCCCTATTTATTTATTTATTTATTATTATTATTATTATGGCTGCTGTGTGTGCGCATGTAGCCCTGTTTCCTTAGTTTATGGTTTTTTGTGTGTGCCAAAATGTACGCATCTGGATCAAGTTTTCACTCTATTTTTGCAGCACATGCTAGTAACCTCTGGCGTGCATTAATTGGATGGGCACATGTTTGTATTCACCAGGGGATCTAGTCTGTACTTATGTTTGACATGACTCGTAATGAATATTGTTGAAGCAAACATCTACTCTTCTTGGGAATCAAAGCAGATCATGATCAACTAGTGAAAAAGGTAGGTGAAGATTGAAGTGCTTTAATTGATTTTGAGATAAAGATTGGTTGGGATCGACGACTTCTCTAATTCGCTCCTTCAGCTTTGCAAGATCAACACCTTTTCTAAGGATCAAATCTCGCAACGAGAAGGAATTGCTGAGAAAGAAGATCCGAGTGCTCATGCTCGACAGGAGCCTCTGACGCTCAAGTTAGGGACTCAAAAAAGAAAGGAGAAAGAGAGTAGAAGGGAAAGAGGTCAAAGAGAAGCTCAATGAAGACCGATGTGATGCGGCTGGGGATCTTCGCCATTCAATGTTGAGGATTTAGAGAGAGAGATGCTCCAAGTAGCACTCAATTTTAGTGGGTTCTTAGTCTCTAGTTCAAGTTTTCCAATTACCTTCTTTGTGAGTTGTGGACCTTTTTTTATAGTCTAGAGTCCTTTAGTAGTCAGCTTTTAGCGCCTACTGGAATCCATCCTCCACTGTTGAATGACCAAATGGTTATTTTGACAATTGGACTCTCATTTTAGTGCTCATGATCATGCCACGTGTTTTCAGATATTTATCCCCATAACACTTGCCCACCAACTCTCTAGGCCGACTAATCTTTAGCTCGGTTCAGCCAGGAGAGTTTAGTTGTCGATTGATGGCACAATATGATCTGAGAGTTTTCAACTACTAGACTACTGCACAACTTTTTAAGATGTAGGCGGTGACAAGTTCGTTGCTCCTTTCAACCTCGATCGATGGGTCGCGATTTTCAAGGGACATAACATTCTAGCTTTTGAAGCATTGATATCACGAAAACTAATAACGAATTCAGGAGGAGATCATGGGCGTGGCTCCCGATAGGATCATCCCAAAGCTGCCATGAAGTAGTGGCCCATGTATGGCTCGGAGACCCCTTTAAGATATTAGATCTCAACTAATTACCCTCTGGGAAACACGCTCATTTTACTCACGCCCATAAATGGAGCTACAAAGGGCTAGAGTTTTACTTTTTGTGATCTCAGCCCGCCACTTAAGAAAGCCTTTAGGCTCTCTTCCGAGCAGTCATTTTTCTTCTTCTCAACTAAGCTAATGGAGTTTCTTCCTTTATCTTCTAGGGATAACGGTTTTAGTGTCGATTTGATCCCTTATTCTTTGAGTTTCACTGAGGTCGTTCAAGTAGTAGATGGCTTCATCATCCTGCAACCCTTTAGGTATAGCCTTTCAAACTCTGGAGAGTATAGTCCTTTTTGTCCGATTTCGTCTTTCAATTCTTCCCCTTTTGATAAATTTTGTTCTTCCACAACCTTATACTGCTCAACCTCTCTTAAACTCATGGAGAATCCTTTGTGGGTTTGTCATTACCTTTCTTCACCTCAACCTGGAACTTTCCCATCATTGGTTTCGCCTTCTCTTTTACCTAAAAAAGCATCCAAACTTTGCAGACTGGTACTACTTTGTCACCCGATTTGACAGAGCTTTCTTAGTCTTAGGTAAGGCCCCGTTTGCTATCCACTATTGGAAGATAGGGTTTTTCTTCATTACTTATGAGTCCGGGTGGACAATCTTGACTTCATGTCTACTTATTCCCTCATATCAATTCTTCCTTTAATTCCGAGATGTCACCTACTGAGGAGGAACAATTATTCTTCCTTAATTAGGATAGTCATAGTAGAAAACCTCCGTGAAGCCTGGCTTTTTCTTCCAACGGGTAGGACATCCTTCTATTTTGTACAATTTGTTCAGCTTTTTTACTTCAAATATAACTAATCAGCTTATCTGATATTTGTAGGGAACCCGATGGGTCGATGCCTTTTAATCCAAAGCTTAGAGGTGAAGTCAAGGGGTTCCTCCAACTAAGAGGCTCCGTACTCAGGAAAGCGTTCTTTGGGCGTCAGGATCAACCTGAGGCCTTGGCAGCACTAGTTGCCCCATCGGTCAAAGAGATAGGCATGGTAACCAACCTGGTTCTAAGACCTCAACATTGTTGAGTTATCTTGCCGGTGGACTCAGTTGTTAAGCCGAACATTCCAACCACCGCGGTCACAGCTATCGCCTCAAGTTCGAAAGGTCCTTCCAGTTCCAAGGGCGACCTACTGACTTCTAGTGTTGCTGAGGTGAAGTCACTCTTCATTGATGAAGTAGCTATTGTCGAGGTCTTCGATGCTATCTTCTTGGAGTCAAACCTCACAACCTTATGAGGTCTCAAAAAGGAGGAGAAGGCCTCATGGTTGACCTTGACAGGGATGAAGATACAACTTGTTAACTTTTTTTGGCATTCTCTATCTGATTAGTAACATGATGTTTTTTTTTTTTATCATGCGGTCCGGCCTTCTAATGGCCCATATAGCCAAGCAACTGCGAGAGGAAGTCATGCTTAAGAACCCCTCTAAGGAATTGCTAAAAAAGGCCGAGGCTGACCTGGCCTAGGCTAGAGAAGAAAACTTGGAGCTCCAACTCTGGAAGGTTGATCTTCAAAGAAAGTGTGAGACCAAGAGGAGGGAGAAGCTTCGAGCACAAGACAAAATAAAGTACAGTTGAGACCTCTTTCGAGCTTCCAAGTAGTACAACTGCTACCTTGATAAGGTGTTGGAGGTTGTGGCCCTCCGAGCTACTGAGAAGGCTTTGGAGAGGGTTGAGATTGAGTTTAAGTATCTCGAGGAGTATCACAAATAACTCCAAGATTTTGGCAAGGAAGTTGTGGAGAAGTTCAAGGACTCCTCAGAATACTTGAGTGAGCTCAAGGCCTTCACAAAGCAGAAGATAGCCAGCTTCAAGAACTAGAAAGAGTTCAAGGACAAGGTGGTTGACCGCACTGTCGGGGAAGCCAAGGAGGGTTTCAAACTGTTTAAGGAGATCATCCTCGATCATCCAGAGTTGGACTTAGTCACTCAGGATGTAAAACCCGCCCCGAAATAAATAAAGATTTTTCCCATAATTTATTAAATAGCAATTTAATATGATAAGCAGTGGAATTTGGGAAAATAATAGGGTTAATTACTTAAATAGTCCCTCAACTTTCACGAAATTTCACTTTCGTCCTTCAACTTCGTTTTGTAACAAAATCGTCCCCCAACTTTGAAAAAATAACAAAATCGTCCCTCCAGCCGGTTGCCGGTTATACATGGCCTGACTTGGCGGTCACCTGCTGACTCACCATGCCACCCTGGATCGCTAACGTGGCAGAAAATAGTGAACTTTTCGTTTGCAAGTGTGATGTTTTTCACGGAAGGTCCCTCAACTTTACTAAATTTCACGTATGGTCCCCCAACTTTAAATTATTGCATGAAAGGTCCCTAATCTTTATAAATTTTCAAAAAAAGTGCAGTTAACATATTTTTTATATTGGGATCACATTCTAATCAAAGTAGTGAACACATGAAACAACTGCAATCACATTTACAAATTCTTCTTATTATGATTTGGTAAAATATTTACAAATTAATAATAAAATTAAGACAATGTAATGAAAATTCATATTCACATTAAGATTACACATCCACAACATAATGAAAAGTCACAACAATTTAATCTTGCTTGCAAACCAAATTTCAAACCAAATTCACATTCATTGTACATTCACATTCAATGAAAATTCACATTCATTACATTTACATTCATGAAAATTCACATTCACATTCAATCAAAATAACAGAGCCAGAAATACATTCACACTCACATTCACATTTACATTCAATCAAAATAACAGAGCCAGAAATACATTCACATTCACATTCAATTATAAAACAAAGCCAGAAATACATTCACATTCACATTAAATTATAAAACAGAGCCAGAAATACATTCGCATTCACATTAACTTATAAAACAGAGCCATTTGTAATCACATAGTAACATTTGTCAGAACATAATTATAAAACATGGCTATGGCTATGAAGAAGTAGGTGGAATTAACCCTCCACTAGAGCCCTAAAAAATTAAAAAAGAGAGCCATTTGTCAGAACATAATTGGGCTGAGCAGGGGGAAAATATGGTTGAGCAAACAATTGTGCAGGATCAGGGGAGCAATTTGGCTAATTTGGATGATTAGTATATTGTTTCTAAGCAGGGCAAGTGATAAGTATTCAAATGTGCATCATTTATATATGAAATTCATGCATACTACTTTAAGTTTTGGAGGAATGTTGGCCCGCTTGCACTCAAAATAGCTTTGTTTTTGTAAACAGGGCTGAAAATAGCAATTCCAAGAGAAAGGAAGCGTTTTCAAGAGAATGCGGGCAAAAACAGGGGAAACCAAGCAAAGCACCGTCTATACGGAGTTCCATACGGACCCGTATGGACCTGGAAATTTCTACGGACCCCCGAACGGACTGACAGGACCCCGTATGAACTTGAGAAGTATACGACTCCGTATGGGAGTCCGTATACGGGGCCGTATGGGTCCGTATGGATCTTATCTTTGGGTCGAGTATATCGTAAAAAGTCATGACCTACGATTTCGGCCGAACCGAGGGTAAAATCAGAAAACACGCCCAAAACCCTAGTGTGGGGTATAAATACAAAGGTTAATGAGAGTTTTGGGTCATCTTGGAGTGGATTGGAGCCAAAGCACCAAGGTTGGAGGGGGATTTCCATCATCTTCTTCATCACTAAGGAGGAGGTGCTTGGAGGAGTTCTCCTATCGAAAGGGCTCAAGGAGATCTTCTTCATCACTAAGGAGGAGGTGCTTGGAAGAGTTCTCCTATCGAAAGGGCTCAAGGAGGAGAAGAAGGGGCAAGAGAGAAGCAATAAATCCACTAACGGTCATCATTAGGGGTTTTCTTCTCGTGAACTCTATGTTTGCTTTCTCTTTTAGCATGGATTGTTGCTCTCCATTAATGGAGAGCTAATTTCTTGATACTTGGGCGTTGATGAACCTTTGGATCATGTTTAATTGATATTGTCTTTTCTATGTTAATTGCTTGGTTGAATGCCTTGTAGTCTATTGAATGTTATGTATGGTGGTAGTATTAACCTCTCTATGTTGCGAGAGCCCGGAGAGGTTTCTATAGTCCACAAGGGGGAAGATACGAGCGCCTCCCCATGTGTAGACAAACTTCAATAGAGAGGGCTAGGAGTACACCGGGAGCCCGGGTACTAAGGCGAGCAACTCCTTTAGATGTCCTATTCCCTTAGCCCTTCCAAGAAATAGGTTCCCTAGAACTTAACTAGTAAGGGCACTAGGTTGAGTAATCACCCTCGAGCGAGGGGATGAAATCACATTAGGAACCCTTGGCCAATGATTCACCAAGAATTAGCATAGGAAGCATTATCCATATCTAAGGAAATCCAAGGGGGATTCAATCACCCAAGTATCCCCTTCATTGATTGATTGTCTTCAAGGTCAATTTTATTTGTTAATTTGCATTGGTAATTCTAGAATTAGGTTTAGTTATCACCAACCAAATCTTGATCGACTAGATAATAGATGAATAGCCATTACTAGTACTTCCTTTCTCCCTGAGGTTCCATACCCGACTTTTCAAGAGTCTACTTTATTACTTGATTCGACCCGTACACTTGCAGATTTAACGCATCAAGTTTTTGGCGCCGTTGTCGGGGAGATTTAGGACTACTAGGAAAACTAGGAGTTTATTAATTTAGTCATTACTTTCAGTTTTTACTTTGTTTTAATAATTGTTTTGATCTTTTGAATACTAATCCTTCATAATCTTTTTCTTGTAGGTGTTGGTGCATGACCCGAAAAATTCTAAGAACCTTGTTGAAGTGGATAGTGAAATTGATGGGAGAACCTTCCACGGGAGGTTAAGAGAAGTGGAGACATCAAACCCGTGACCCTCTTCGGGTCGAGAACACTTTGCCCATTGAGCGCAGAGTTGAAGTATTAGAAGAACCTATCATGGCAGGAAGAAGGCTTACACTCTCTGAGCATGAGAGATCCCATTACACAGGAGAAGAGTTCAGTGTGCACCCCCCGAATGTCAATTTGAACAACTTTGAAATCAAGGCAAGCACCAGCTGGATGATTGATTGAGAATACAACTCGGTTGACGGGAGGCGGATGAAGACCCTCATGCTCACATTGCTAAGTTTGTCCAGATTTGCAATATGTTCAAGATTAACGGGGCTCCCGATGATGCCATCCGATTAAGATTGTTTCCGTTCAGTTTGAGAGATGGAGCCTATAGATGGTTGAATTCACTTCCGGGGGGGTCTATTTGGACGTGGGCCGAAATGCTTGATAAGTTCCTTGGTCGATATTTTCCACCAAGCAAGGCCGCTAAGCTCAGATTGGATATCTCTTCATTCAAGCAAGGGCATATGGAAACATTTTTTGAAGCTTATGAAAGGTATAAGGATTTACTTTGGTGATGCCCCCAACATGGTTTGGATCCTTGTGCTAAGGTCCGTACATTCTACAATGGTTTGGATGACTCCACAAGACAATTGGTGGATGCGGCCGCCGGAGGTTCTTTGGGAAACAAATATCCGGATGAGGCTGAAAAGTATTTTGAAGATATGTCAAGCAATGAGGCACATTGGTCCACTAGAGGCAAGCAAGTCAAGGTAGTAGGCTCTTTAGATGGAACCAATCCGACTGATATAGTTCTCGCCGACCGGCTAGAAGCCTTGACAAGGAAGATTGATACTTTAACCACCGGCAGTAGCTCGAGGGCAACCCCGGTGATGGCTTGCAACACATGTGGAGGAGGGCATGATATGAATCTTTGTCCCATTGCGAACATTGACCCCATGCCTTTAGAGAAACTCCAATATTTGGCCAACAATCAAAGGCAACCGGATGGGCAATATAGAGCTTTTGTACCAAAATGGAATCATCCCGCTTTGTCTTATGGGAATCCTCAAGGAGCGCAATACCCACCGGGCTTCCAACACCCCCCAAAGCCACAAGAACGGAAGCCCAACATGGAGGAAATGATGTTTAAGATGCTACAAAACAATGAGGCATCTATTCGGAATTTGCAAGCCACGGTGCAGAATTTAGAGAACCAAATGGGCCAAATGGCCAAGACCCTTTCCGAGAGATCTCAAGGAAGCCTACCAAGCAACACCGAGGCAAACCCTCGCCAACAATGCAAGGCAATCACATTGAGAAGTGGAAAAGAAATCAGTCCTCCGATGCAAAAATCTCAAGAGAAGAAGGTGATTGAAGAAGAAGACTCGACACCATTGGCAAACTCTAGAGAAGGGGCGAAAGAAAGGGAAGAAGTACCGCCTTCCCCTCCATATCAACCAAAAATTCCAAAGCCACAATCAATGATTTTGTGTTTCCGGCGGATTTTGTACTTTTGGATGTGGACGATAATGTTGAGGTCCCCATCATCTTGGGGCGTCCTTTCCTTGCCACTGCTCAAGCACTTGAAGACCATGCCCAAGGCAAGCTTGCACTAAAGATAGGGGATCAAGAAGTTGTATTCAAGATCCCCGAGGCAATGCGGTATACCATGGCCCAAGATGACACGTCGTACAGTGTAGACGATGTTTATTTAATCACCTCCGCTTGTATAGAGGATCTCTTGATGATAGATCACTTGCATGGTGAGTTGGATGAAGAAAAGGACACCCTAGAAGGAACTCAGGAAAATTCAGTTGTACCAAGGAATGAAACTCGGGCCAAAGCTGAAAAGATCAAGAGGAGGAGGCTCATCCCAGCCTTGAAGAAGCGCTGGAGGAAAGTGCAAAAAGAAGGGGTAACTGCCACATCTTTCTACTCCACTCCTCCCACCGAAGACCCAGGTATGAAAACAAAAGATCATCCTATTTATGCACTCTTGGGTGAATGCTTGTTTGGATCATGCTTTAGAGGAAAGGCCGATGGAAGCTTCAAGGTATTTGAGCCTCCATAAGGTAAGATGAAGGTACGTCAAGCTAGTGACGTTAAACAAGCGCTTCTTGGGAGGCAACCCAAGTTCTAAAACTTTCTTCTCTTGTCTTTTGAAATCTTGTTTCTTTTGATTAGCTAGTGATGCTTGAAATAAGTTGAAAGTGTGTTTCCGTCCAATTCTTTTTGTTCTTGTGTTGGATATTGTCATTAGAGGTAATATATTGATTTCCATCAGGCCGCGTAAAGAGAAGGGGCATGAATGAACCCTAGAAAGGCTGTGTAAGCCTCTACCTAGATGTATACGGGGTCCATACGGACTTACAGCAGTCTGTATAAGGGAGACAGAAGCCTATACGACCCCGTATAAGACTCCGTATAGGAGTCCGTATGGAGTCTGTCAAGGGCACGAGTACGGGCGCTTTAAATAGCGCCCATTTCACCCCTTTTACTCAATCTTCACCCTTATCTCGTGCCCTAGAGACCCCACACCTTCTCTTTGCGACGCGGCGCCCATTCTTCTTCAAATTAAGGCCTGATCATCCCTAGGTATGCGCTAAACAATCGAATTCTCAAATGTATGCATCTTTGACACGATTTAGAAACCTAGGGTTGGTCGAAATGGATTATTTTTTATATATAGCATGAATGAACGAGATCTTGTGCTATTTTTGTGATAAACTTGCATTAGATGAATGTGGTATGTTTTGCAAGTGTTTGGATGCGAGAAATTGAGAAATGGGGGCCAAGATTCATCGCGGCCGCCGGTAAGCCTGCGGCCGGGTCCATACGGACTCCCATACGGAGTCCCATACGGACTCGTATAGGGGCCTGTTCCCATATATGGACTTCGGTCAATCCGTATGACACCCCATATAGGGGCAATTTAGGGCTTTTATGTGTAACCCCTTTAGCTTCATCGACACTAACATTTCTCATTTAGTTGCAGAGATGCCGAGGAAGCTGACAGCAACAAAGAAGCGCCGAATAGGGGCCGAGTCATCTTCCACCGAACCACACTTCACAGATGAAGCCCACCGCCTCCGTTATGTTCGTCTTTCATCCCGCCGATTCGGTCGGACCCGCGTCATAGATTGGGACACTCTGATTCAGCTCAACATCGTCGATCGAGTCCGGGAGTGATATCATTCGGCGGGTGGGACAAGATCTTCTCCCTCAGCCACGAGGTATTCCGCTGCCCGACTTTAAAGGTCTTGAGCACCTTCGAGGCTGACAGGAGTGCGGTGGGGGAGCAGAACCGCAGTGCGATTACCTTCCAGCTCTTCGAGAGACAGAGGGCGATGAGCTACACTCAGTTCGCGTTGTACATGGGACTATATGATCGCGAGTACATATTCGCGCGGGAGAACGCCGAGCTGCTCACAGCCTTCCTCGATCGCACTATTTCCTCTGTGAGCTTCTGGATACAGTTAGGCGGACGCCATGACAGCCACAAAGCGTCCTTCATGACGGATCCGGTGCACCGATACATACATGCACTCATCAGCCACACCATAGCAGCTCGCAGTGATAATTGTGGAGTGGTCATTGTCACTGATCGCCTGTTTCTATACAGCCTTATTGAGCGAGTCCCGATCCACCTGGGATATGTACTCGCCGACTACTTGGCGCATCAGGGGCAGAACACCCGACTCACCGACATCCACGCCGGACCCTACATCACACAACTTATCATGGGCATGGGTCTCGAGGCAGAGTTGGAGAGGGAGCAGCACCAGCAGTTAGTCTCCCCACTCAACATGACACTCCTCGCGCAATTGGACTGGTGCGGCGAGCTGGCGGACATTACACCCTTGTTGGCTATATATCCGATAGTTCGGAGGAGGAGGGATCCGACTCCGATGATTCCGATGCGGCCGACCCTTGACGGCTGCCCAGGCATCCGGTGGCCCTCGGCATCCGTGAGCCGATATACAAGGCTTAAGGAGCGGATCCGCGAGAGATGAGAGTGCGAGGACACTATCCTAGCGGAGCAGCGACGACTCGGGGAGCAGTTTTCCGAGCTCTCGCTATTCATTCGTAGACACGCCGCATTTGCACCTCCACCGCCTCCAGCACCAGCAGACGATGAGCTAGCACAGGACGCTTGACACACTACCTTTATATTTCATTTCTCTTTATGTGGAGCTTTATCATTTGCACTTGTTATTTTCTTTACTTTCACGTACATAGTATATTGAGCAAGGGCATCGCCATGCCACCCTATGTCGTACTTTCATTATGTGGATTCTCTTGTTTTGCATGTTATTGGAGTTGATTCCCTCTATATGTTCGCAGAGTTTAACTATTGGATCCACGATCCTCGATAAGCAAAGTATTCCTCTGCTCCCACAAAGGACTCTCGGCAATGATAATTAGGGGAGTTTCGTTCACCTTCCTTCACTAATTTCATATGTCTACTTTAATTTTCGTGCATTGAGGACAATGCAAAATTTTAGAGTGGGGATGGGTGGCTACCTATCTCTTTTTAGGGTTATTGCAAATCTTTAAGTGTGGAGATAGGTGGCTATTATGATCATTCATTGTAAATATTTTTGTGACAATTATGCTTGATAGGCATGACAACCTTGGGGATAGATAAATGTGACATGAATTTCTTTTCCAGTTACACAATTTGTGATTTGAAATGCCTCCAATTGAAACACCATGGGCATATAGAGGTCATCTTTGTAATAATCATGATTGTGAAAGACAATAGATAACCCATTGCCATGTTCTTTTGACTTGATTAGCTAAGCATTGTTTTTCAATGGCTCGAAGAAATTTCGTGGCACTGGTTCAAATTTGTTAACCCCCATAATACACGTAGTGGACAAGTACAATGGAAATAAAGTAGTTTAGCACATCATTTAAGTTAATAAAGATAGTGTTTCGCTGCTTTTAGTGATGAACTAGTTTGGAGTTCCGGCTCCTAACCAGAGTGTTCTTCATTTCAAAAAATCACTATTTAGCATGAACATCTATGGGCAAAGTTGTAACTACCTAAGTAGCTAAAAATTCGGGTGCCTAATCAGCATGAGTCCTCTGCAAAAGGGGGGAACTACACTCTACCCTGATCTCTAACATGGGAAAGTCGGATCTAATAGAGATGCCCTACCCAAATAAATGTCAAAAAAAAGTAATTGTCCACCATTCATCTAATAGGGAAGTAACTCTTTTGATCTTAGGGCCTCAAGGACTTCCTAGAGTCCACTAAGAGCATGCTTGCCTCATTAAGACTTTAGAACATGGCATGTAGAGTGAACAAGCTTTGTAGAGGACTTTATCGAAAAAGTTACAGAATCAATCCAAGCCCTGGTGTGGAGATAGGAAAACACAATGAGGTGGTGCACTTGGACTAGAATTCATGTATAGTGTGTAGAGCCCAAGGTTAAACACTTATCTTCTTTTGTTGATGTCCTTTATTTGCTTGAGGACAAGCAAACCTTTAAGTGTGGAGATATGTGATAAGTGTTCAAATGAGCATCATTTATATATGTAATTCATGCATACTACTTTACGTTTTGGAGGAATGTTGGCCTGCTTGCACTCAAAATGGCTTTGTTTTTGTAAACAGGGCAGAAAATAACAATTCCAAGAGAAAGGAAGCGTTTTCAAGAGAATGCGGGCCAAAACAGGGGAAACCAAACAAAGCACCGTCCATACGGAGTTCTATACGGACCCGTATGGACCTGGAGATTTCTACGGACCCCCAAACGGACTGACATGACCCCGTATACTGGAACCTGAGAAGTATACGACCACGTATGGGACTCCGTATGGGAGTCCGCATAATGCAGGCCGTCACGGGTCCAGTATGGATCTTATCTGGAGTGAGTATATGTGAAAGTTGCGGTCGATTTCGACCGAACCGAGGGTAAAATCGGAAAACACGCCCAAAACCCTAGTGTGGGGTATAAATACAAAGGTTAATGAGGGTTTTGGGTCATCTTGGAGTGGATTGGAGCCAAAGCACCAAGGTTGGAGGGGGGATTTCCATCATCTTCTTCATCACTAAGGAGGAGGTGCTTGGAGGAGTTCTCCTATCGAAAGGGCTCAAGGATGAGAAGAAGGGGCAAGAGAGAAGCAAGGAATCCACTAACGGTCATCATTAGGGGTTTTCTTCTCGTGAACTCTATGTTTGCTTTCTCTTTTAACATGGATTGTTGCTCTCTATTGATGGAGAGCTAATTTCTTGATACTTGGGTGTTGATGAACATTTGGATCATGTTTAATTGATATTGTCTTTTCTATGTTAATTGCTTGGTTGAATGCCTTGTAGTCTATTGAATGTTATGTATGGTGGTAGTATTAACCTCTCTACGTTGGGAGATCCCGGAGAGGTTTCTATAGTCCACAAGGGGGAAGATGCGAGCGCCTCCCCATGTGTAGACAACTTCAATAGAGAGGGCTAGGAGTACACCGGGAGCCCGAGTACTAAGGCGAGCAACTCCTTTAGATGTCCTATTCCCTTAGCCCTTCCAAGAAATAGGTTCCCTAGAACTTAACTAGTAAGGGCACTAGGTTGAGTAATCACACTCGAGCGAGGGGATGAAATCACATTAGGAACCCTTGGCCAATGATTCACCAAGAATTAATATAGGAAGCATTATCCATATCTAAGGAAATCCAAGGGGGATTCAATCACCCAAGTATCCCCTTCATTGATTGATTGTCTTCAAGGTCAATTTTATTTGTTAATTTGCATTGGTAATTCTAGAATTAGGTTTAGTTATCACCAACCAAATCTTGATCTACTAGATAATAGATGAATAGCCATTACTAGTACTTCCTTTCTCCCTGAGGTTCCATACCCGACTTTTCAAGAGTCTACTTTATTACTTGATTCGACCCATATACTTGCGGATTTAACGATCGCCAGCGTAGGGAAAATATTTGGGGTGGGGAGTATGGGGAAATCCAGATGATATTAGTGCTAGTATAGCTGCTATTATTGCTGATATTACTGATATTACTAATCAGAGAATGTCTAAGCAGGAGGAATATATTGCTGAGCAGACAATTATGCCTTAGCAAGGGGAGAAAGAGGAGTAGGGGAAGCAGGGGAAGCAGGGGAAGTAGGGGAAAATGTGGATGAGCAGGGGGAGCAGGGGGAACATGTGGGTACACAATCCGATGGGATAAGTGCAGCAGATGTTGAATTGCCTGATTTTCATGACTCTGATAATAAATTAGTTGATGGGGATGAAGATCTTCAGAGGAATATTGAACAAGGTCAGTCCGATGTTGAAAAGACCAGTAGTGTTGGAGGAAACTCTCAACCCATTCCTTCTTATGTTCCAGATAATGCCTTGATAGGTGCCTCTGGTGGTGATGATTCAAATTTAGCTCCTTCTGATGAGTTACATAGTGGGAGTGACTCTGGAAGTGATGCTGCTGAAAGACCTAGAAGGATGAGGCTTTCGAGTTTGGATGTTGAAAGGGACATGAATGATCCTTTATTGAAGGTTGGGATGTTATTTAGAAAGCGAGAGAGGACTTCAAGAATGCAGTTGAGTCACAAAGATAAAACACATGATTTAAAATAAGGTTTGTGAAGAATGACAATAGAAGAGTAATTGTGCAATGCTACTCCAAATGTGGATTCAGGATACATGCTTCTCCACAACTTATGAAATAGAAAAACAATCCCACATAGATGATTATGACATGTAATTTGGTCCATACTTAATTTCTGTAAGGTGCATAAGAACTATCACTTGAGTTATAAGAGGTTGGCCACTATGTATTTGGAAAAGTTCGTAAGTCAGCCCAATATGAAGCATTGAGGGACTGATACATTCCGTGAAGGAGGATTTGGGTTATTCAATTACAAAGATGAAAGCATGGAGAGCCAAAGATTTGGCATTGAAAACCATTTATGGTGATGCTGCTCCGCAGTACACAATTTTATACAGGTATAGGGCTGAATTGTTGAAGACAAACTCAGGGAGCACTGTTAATTTAAATGGGAAGAGGGCAGATGGAGGGGAATATATATATATGCTTGAAAGCATTGAGAGATGTTTTTCTATGTGGGTGCAGGCCCTTAATATGTTTGGATGGTGCTTGGCTGAAAGGTGCATATGGTGGTGTGTTGCTATCTGCTATGGGCATAGATCCCAATGTTTGCATTTTCCCCATTGCTTGGGCTGTTGTGGAGAAAGAGAATACTGACACATGGAGATGGTTTTTGCTTAATTTACTCAGAGATTTAGACCTATTTGATAGCTCACAGTAGACATTTATGAGTGATAAACAAAAGGTAAATTTAATATTTGTAATCTTTTGATAGCTCACAGTGGAACTCTTTTATTGAACAATTGTTGTATTTTCTTGAAGGGATTAATGAACACTGTTAGAGATCTATTCCTAAACTCAGAGCATAGAATATGTGTTAGACACATGTATCAACACTTTCGAGAGAAATTCAATGGGAAAGAGCTGAAGGATCTTCTCTGGAATATTGCTAGGGCCAGCTATCCTGAGAGAATGGAGTATTACTTGGATAAGATGGAGAAGAAGTCAAGAGAAGCAAGACAGTGGGTAAGAGAAAGGCATTGTGAGAATTGGTGCAGATTTGTATTCAAAACCAAGACCAAGTGTGACATTTTGTTGAATAACATGTGTGAATTTTTCAACAAATATGTACTTGATTCTAGAACAAAACCTATTGTTACAATGCTGGAAATTATAAGGACAAAGTTGATGACAAGACTATGGAAGAAAAAAGAAGAAATGCAAAGAAAGGAAGGCTTGTTGTGCCCCAAAATTCAGAAGAAATTGGATAAGAATGAGGACCACGCCATATTATTGGAACCTGTGTTCTCAAGAGGCCCCAAGGTGCAAGTGAGAGGGTGTGGATCACAATTTGTTGTTGATATGGTAGAAAAGACCTGCAGCTGCAAAAGATGGGACCTCACTGGTATCCCATGTATGCATGCCATTGCATGTATACATGGCAACAATAAGGTGCCTGAAAATTATGTTGATGCATGTTACTATGTGATGACATATGCCAAAGTGTATAGGCATATTATTCAGCCAACTGATGGGTAGACATGTTGCCTCATCTACAAGAACGAGTCCCTATAGTTCCCCCCGATCCATTAGAAAGGAAAAAAGGAAGGAAGATCTTGGCTAGAAGGAAAGAAAGAGAGAAGCTTGAGATTGCTGCAGCTGCAGCAAAGGGAAGGGTTACTAAGCATGGCAGAGTCCAAATGACATGTTCTTCTTGTGGACAAATAGGGCATAACAAAAGGAGTTGTCAAAGAAAGAGGGCAAGGGTTGGGGAATTATCAACTGCCCCTACTACAGAGCAACCCATGAAGGATGTAAGTATTTGATTTATAATTTAATGGCTTTGTTAAAAAAATTATGTTCTGACAAATGGCTCTGTTTTTTTAATTTTTCAGGGCTTTAGTGGAGGATTAATTCCACCTACTACTTCATAACCATGGCCCTGTTTTATAATTATGTTTTGACAAATGTTACTATTTGATGACAAATGACTCTGTTTTATAATTTAATGTGAATGTGAATGTATTTCTGGCTCTGTTTTATAATTTAATGTGAACTTGAATGTGAATGTGAATATATTTCTGGCTTTGTTTTATAAGTGAATGTGAATGTGAATGTATAATTTCTGGCTCCGTTATTTTGATTGAATATGAATGTGAATGTGAATGTGAATGTATTTCTGGCTCTGTTATTTTGATTGAATGTGAATGTGAATTTTCATTGAATGTGAACGTACAATGAATGTGAATTTGGTTTGCAAGCAGGATTAGATTGTTGTGAATTTTCATTATGTTGTGGATGTGTAATGTTAATGTGAATATGAATTTTCATTACATTGTCTTAATTTTATTATTAATTTGTAAATATTTTGCTAAATCATAATAAGAAGAATTTGTAAATGTGTTTGCAGTTGTTTCATGTGTTCACTTCTTTGATTGGAATGTGATCCCAATATAAAAAATTTGTTAACTGCACTTTTTTTTTGAAAATTTATAAAGATTAGGGATCTTTCATGCAATAACATAAAGTTGGGGGACCATACGGGAAATTTTGTAAAGTTGAGGGACCTTCCGTGAAACAACATCACACTTGCGGACTAAAAGCCGATATTCTCGGATCTAGTCTGACGAGAGACAGAAGCGTGATATTACAGTGCACCCGTGCCACTTGGATCATTGACCCCTGATTCATGGATCCAGGTGAGGCATGAGGACGAGAGAATCATGACAATGGACCCTGGTATGAAATAATTCAAAAACCCATGAGTGAATGGTAAACATGTGACACTATAGGGTTTTTAAATAATTAATTAATAAAAAGGAAATTATGTTATTATATATAACTTTAGAGGAGAAAGAGAATGAAATATCATTCATCTCTCTCTCTCGTGCTGAAGAATAGAAACCTAGAGACAAAACCCCACCTCCTTCTGCACGCCGGCGAGGTCTTACTCACGCTCATTTTCCCACCGACGCGCCTAGCCCCACCACACAGGCGCCACTGCCACAACGCAGCTTCGCTGACCCGAGGCGGCGCCGCCAGCCAGCGGCCCAGCCCAAGGCCCGTGCCCGTAGCCAGCCGCCGCCGTGCCGCCCTTGCCCCCAGCCGGCCATGCCCCCTATAGCCCGACTTTGAGCGCAGGCGCGCCTGTCCCTTTTCCACACACGTGTAGGCCCAGATATGGCCACATAGATGTTCCTTTTGTCCTGCCAGCCCACCGACGAGTTTCCTTACAATTTCTCTTCTCCGGCGAGTGGCCAACACTTGGAGAACCAAGGTACGAAGAGTTAAGAAAATGATGGGGAATAGGAAGGATTTCATAAACTTAATTGGAGGAGCATAAGGGCTAATGATATTAATGTTAACATGAAGGATAGAGGCTGGGACAGATTTCTAAAATGATGTTAATTTGATGGAATGTTGCTGTTAAAGTAGCCATGTATATCACGAGGTTAATTAAGTGCTAAACTTGGTGCATGTTTGTATATTTTGGGGCCCTATAAATAGGGGAGGTGCCGTTGAATTTTCATGAAAATCTCTAAGTATAAATGCCCTATTAGTGTTCATGTTAACGTGCTTAAGTGTGATTTATTTTCATGATTAACATGCTTGATGAGTTCATGCTTTAGATTAATTAATCTTGGCCAATTAAGCATGCTTAGGAGCATTCTAAGAATCTTAAAAGCATGAAATTCTTGTTAAGTAAGAAAGCAAGCTTTGAGTGAGTTTAATGTCTTTCAAGCATGATAAGTTTAGGGATTCATGTGTAATCGTATTTCATATTTAGATAGGAGATTGCTTAAGTGTAGAGACACTGAGATCTACTATCTATTTATTAGATCCTGATCCGGACGCGTGAGACGCGACGAGGGTTAGAGGATTATTCTCTAGACCAGGTAGGTTCTCGCACTCCGTGCCTTGTGAGTATCTCATACTCCTACCTTGCTTGTGGATCCTTTTACAAATATCTCTTTGAGACTTTTAACATGTATTCGAGTGATTTGCTTTTCCTTGAATACGTGTTATTATTTGGCTCTCTACATCTCTCTGAGATGGTTGTTTGATTATATATTCGAGTTGTTTATTATCTTAAATATATATATATATATATATATATAGGAATACCTGTTCTTAGGTATTCGGTGCTGGTAGTCTTTTCATGATAGGCATGATACATTAGGCGGAGGCCCAAGCAAAGCAAACGTTGCTCACATACAGCCTCAATCAAGGAGCATTATTTCCTGACCGATACATTGGGTGGAGGCCCAGGCAGAGCAGACATTGCTCATATACCGGCTCAGTCAGGGAGCAGTATCTCCTAACCATGTATACATGTTTGCTATAGTATTATCCGGTGTAGGCCAAAGACGGTATGGGAGATACCGTAGTATCGTATATGCCGGAGACCTAGTACATCTGTGAATTTATTTCACTTACTTGAATTGTGCCTTTGGCTTATGATTGGGTTTTCATTTGCCTTTGCACTTCACTCCTTCCTATTCTTTGCTTATGGTTTCCTTACCATATTCATTGCTTTACTAGCGATCCTAATGGGCCTTTTTCTTTGGCTCATGCACATAATTGATGTCTTCTCAGGTGACGACGAGGAGTAGGGTCGAGAGTAGACAGGAGCCCTCCAAGTAGCTAACTCAGACTTTCTTTAATTTCTCTTGAGGTCTGCGCACCACTTTTCATTTGTGTGTGTATGTGAGAGTTGTATTCTATTTGTTGTATGGATACTAGTGGTGACTTGGATGGATCTTTGTTTGGGTTGTGTAGACCCTAGTATTTTACTTGTGGAGTTGTGTAAACTCCCCTCTTCTTACTTTATCAATTCCGCTCTTATATTTATCTTTGGAAATTGAATGTACAGGAGACTCTGAGGCCTTGCGCTTGAATGGGGACTCGTCCTTGTTTGGGTGCGGGTGGTCTGTCCATGTACCCGGGCCGGGTTCGGGGCGTGACACAGGATTTCCATGGTGCTCTCCAATATCTTTCCTTAGAGCTATCAAAACGGGCCGACATGGCGGGCCGACTCGCAGCCTGCCAAAACCCGTCAATTGGTAGGACGGGGCGGGCGGGCCGGCCATTTCGGTGGGCAAGCAAAATGCTAATCCAACCTGACCCACCATGGGTTGTGGGTTGGGCGGGCTAGCCAGCCAAAAATTTAAAAAAAAATTTGAAAATTAGTGAATTTTCTCATAACGTAGGTGATACAGCCCATCATCCTTTCCACACTCTATACTCCATCAACATCCATCCCCTTGGCCTCCTCTCATTAGTACTCTCTCCTCCCTCTCTTCCTCTCTTCAGTACTCTTTCCTTTCTCCCTCTCTCTCAACATACATGGTCCAAGTTAATCATAGTGACACAAAGAAACAATGTAAAGTTAAACTAAATTACTTTTGGAAAGCAAATAATCCATCTCCAAAATAACCCAAAATTCATCAAAGATCTAAAAAAATAAACTAAGTGAAAAATGTATAAAAAAAATACTCTTGCATAAGGAAAAAAGGTGGTTTTTTTCCCTTTCAAAACTAACAAGAAACAATATGAATGAAGAGAATAAGAAACATTATATGGATAAATTCATGAATCCATCACAAGAACTCCCATTCAAAATCAAATTTTTCATCTTGCACGATGATCAGGTAGTATTGTTGGACGAATGGCCTCTAGAGATTGAGGTTCTGGATTGTCAGAATGACGATTTTGAGCTCATCGTTGAGAAGCACCATACTTGGGATGATCTATCCGCCCGCCATAGATGCCAAAGTTGAGAGCTTTCAAGAGAGAGAGAGAGAGAGAGAGAGAGAGAGAGAGAGAGAGAGAGAGAGAGAGAGATCTGAGAAGGGGGTGCTTATAGAATGATATGGACTCTATGGACATCCCCAACAACCATCCAAACACCCTCCTCTCCTTCTCCTCAACCGGCGCTTCCACTATCATCGATATCTCGACACCGGCATCCGCCTCTCTCACAGGAGGTTCCACGGGACCACGACGACAGCCTCTGCCCCATCCCTTCTCACTGGACCAGCTACCCCATTCGGAGTTTGGATTTTCAGATTTTTTAAATTTTTTTTTAATAAATTAAGGGACAGGTTGGTTTGCCCAAAGTTCGCCCCGCCCCGCCTTGCCCAAACCCATGACCAGACGTGAGCTGGCCCATTTAGGCCTGCTCTAAGGCGGGCTTGCAAAAGGCCAACCCAATCCACCGACTTTTTTTGGCGGGGCGTACCAGCCCGGTAGGCTAGACCTGAATTGACAACGTTATCTTCTCTCTTGAGGAGTGCATAATTATACATATTTTCATACTATATTTGTAGGTACTTTGCATGCTTTTTCGCATGAATTCCTCTATTTTCGTGCTCTGTTGAGTATTTCATTGTAATTAAACAGGTAAATAGGTATTCAAGACAAAAGAAGCGAAACTCTATTCAGTTTGGAGCAAAATAGCTAAAAGGACATATTTAGAAAAGAGTGCTAGCTCTCAAAGATGGTGACAAAATTAACATTAAATAGGTGGCAATTGGAAGGGGTGTTCTATGATAAAGCAGAAAAAACGAGAAAAGGAGATTGAGCTAGGAGCATCATGAATGAGCTCCAAGGTTAAGAATTTATTACAAGAACAGTGAGACTCTAAAGTTGATCTCCACGTTCAGATTTAAGAACAAAGAGTCAGGAACACCTAGTTAAATTTTAAGGGCAATCCAAGATGAAATGGTTATTTGATCAAAATTTTGATGAAGAGTGTGTAGACCTAGAAAAGAGCATGGCCGTGAACACGGCTATATCATGTGTTACGCCCTGAACCCGGGGGTCCGAGCACGCCGACAGACCAACCGCACCCAAATAAGGACAAGCCCCGCTTGAATTCAAGGCCTTAGATTTCCTGTACAGAAAATATGCAGAGGTAACATAGCAAAAATAATATTAAAAGGGAATTTACCCACATAAATACATAGTCGCCCCTGGTGTCATACAAGATAAGAATAGATGATAGAGTATCTACATAAGTATGAGCCTAAATAACAGGTTCAATAGGATCACATGAAAATAATAAGGCATATGGCTAGCTCGAATAGCATAATAAAACTGTAAGCAAAGCAGAGATGAAGTAGTAGCAAGTAAAGTCAAACAACAAGGCTCAGATCAGAGAAGCAAATAAATAACCAAATATCTGCGAACATCCAGAAATACGTCTCTTGCCAAGCGCCTCAGAACATACATCTCATCGGTCCAGCCCGGTATCACTAGTGGTAATGGCAACGATCCAGCCTAGTATCGTCCTAGTGACGATCGACTCAGCGTCGACCTCGGTCCACCCCTGCATCGAGAGAAATCGTGGAAGATGTACACAAAGCAAGGTGACAACAGAAATGCACCATAACAAATATATATCCAAGGAACCAAGCATCTCGAATATATAAACAAGTAGAAATCTCAAAGAGATACAAAAAGTCAATCCACGACATATATTCAAGGGAAAACAATCAAGTCGAATATATGATCAACACCTCAAAGAAATATAAAAGGAGAAGTCACAAACAACGTAGGAGTAGAAATACTCACAGAACACAGAGTACGAGAACCTACATTTTTAGAAGTTATATAGATCCCGTGCTTCCCGGTTCGCAAGTCACACGCCCCCATCAAGATCTATATATGTATGTATAAAATATTGATATCATTAATCATACTACAACTCTTTATCCCTGCAAAAATAAAAAATAAAAATGTTTCAAGAGACCAAAATACCCCGATTTGCAGATTTTGACTGTGCTCGTAGTCGGAGAGGACTGCCCATATCTCTCAATCCGTAAGTTGGATTTTGTTGATCTAGGATTTATTAGAAAGATATCTTCATGAAATTTCTAACGATATGTCGTACATCCAAATCAAGAGAGTGTAAGGGAGTCAACTGTCCCTCGAAGGGAATGCAGACTCAGATGTAGTTATGTTCTCTAATTCCTATACCTCAATTAATAACTTACTCCACGTATCATCTTCTGGGTATATGAACCCATATCAGTCAAGTAACTTATATGTGTCCTGTCTGTCTTATGTGTATCCATTCGTGAGCAAGCATTCATGTCTATTATTTATATAGCCCAATTTCCCTCACTTATGGTCATGCTTCAAGATATTATGGTCTCTTAATATAATCCTTGTCTTTTAAGAACAACAATAACTATAACTACAACAAAACAAGATCTACTATATAAGATTAAATTCCACTACTAATAGTAAGAAAAAAGGTTTACAGGGTTGTTACTATGTTCATATTCCTTTGAGACATTAAGCCAAACAGTTGGCATACATACTAATTTATAACTGGGTCCTATAAAAAAAATGGTCATCGAACTCTTGATAAATACAATCAATCACTATCAAGATGTTATTGACTCTATTTCCAGTCCACCTGAACCTTAAATGGCAACACTAGTCCTATGTGACATTTCATCAGGCACATCACAATTCTACATGGCAGAATAAGAGTTCAATCTCTAACTTTGAATTATACAAACATACATCCATTTAATCCAGAGATTCTTCAGTTCTAAGCCCAAACCCACATTCAATTCATTCATCAACAATTCAAACATTAACACGAAAGTAACCTGCAAAACAGTGCCGGATTTTTGGAGGTATTCCCTCTAATTTGACTTACCAGGTGTGTAGCTATCCACCGGTGTGAGGGGGATCGCCCGGCGATGTGAGATAGTAATTTGAGGGTGGGAAGGTCGCCGGATTAGAGAACTCGATGACCTTCTGAACGTAGAAGCGAAGTGCAGTCCAGCTTGGCGCTCTAGGCCTGGAGTAAGTTGGTCGCCAAACTCATGTCGGTGGATCGCTGCCGGTGTTCACAGGAGAAGGGCATGAGAGAAGAGATGAAACTCGGGGGAGAAAAGAAATATGTATTTTAAAGGAAAGATGTTCTCCACTTTAATTGTCACGTTTACTTATAGGGTTAATTTTTTTTACCCACCTCAACAATGTTGCTTTTTCGATCCGGTACCTCAACTTTTTTAACACTATAAAACCATAACTTTTTCTAAGTTTCAAATAGGCACCTTCGTCATCATTTAGGAGACATCTGTAAGGTTAACTCGTCAATTTTTTTTATTAACTCATTAATTTTTTTATAAACTCTATTATAACGTTATTATAATCCTATTATAATAATATTATTTTGATATTATAACCGTGAAGCAGCCCAACCTTTCTCTCCCTCCCGGCGGCCCTCATCACGTTATTGACAGCGATAGTATGCTCCACTCCCTCTTCCTCACCACCTCAGGTGAATCCCATCCTCCTCTCCTCTCCCCCGCAACAGTCCTATCCCTAATCTCCCTCCCGACGGCCCTCACCACGTCATCGACGGCTACGGCATGCTCCACTCCTTCTTCCCAATCTCCAGTGACTCCCGTCCTCAACTCCTCTCCTCTCTACCTGCAACAGCCCCAACCCTTCTCTCACTGATGGTGGCCCTATCCACCTTCGATCATCCATCTCTATAACCAACCTCACGATTAAGAGAGAGAGAGAGAGAGAGAGAGAGAGAGAGAGAGAGAGAGAGAGTAGAACCACCTCAGTGCTAGTACTAGCCCACCCGGTTTGTGTCTCCGCCGGTAAGCACACCCCAATGGAGCACCCGACAACAAACTTCATCAAAGCCTCTTGTCGTTCCACAACATACTAGAGCTCTGCGTCTAGTGCTTTCTTCTCTACTCCTTGGGCCATCCCCATAGCTTCCAAGTTCTCTATCTCATGTGCTTTCTTCTCTGTCTTCACTACTTCTCTCCTAACTTTCATAAGAACCCCCCATAGCTCACTATCGGAAAAGGCTCCTGAGGCACGTCGGAGAACTTCACTGTCATGCCGGCATGGATCTCTTTCCTTTCTAAGCTTGCTTACTCTTTCTATGGTACAAGGGATCTAATGGTTCTCTAAGAGAACAATATTTTTGATCTCTCTGATGCTTGTCGGTACCGTATGAGTGTTCAAGGTTGAAAGGCTTTGGCTCCGCATGGAAGTGGAAGGTGACTTGGTGGAGCTTCTAGAAGATCTCTATTAGAAGCCTGTTCTTCCATTAGGGTTACTATCACCTGTACCACCGACAAAAGATTAAGTAAAAGTTGATGTGGAGAAGCACAAGGAGATCTTTGCATAGTTGGATGGGCAAAGGGAAAAGTCTGTGGTTTATGTTGCATCTGGGAGTGAGGCTACATTGACTGTGGAGTTGCTGCATCAGCTTTGCGTTAGGGTTGGAGTTGCCAACCTGCCATTTGTGTGGGTTTTTAGGAAGCCATTAGAATTGGGAGATGGAGTGGAGGTTTTACCATTATGGTTTAAGGAGAGAGTGAGAGGATGTGGGGTAGTTGTTAATGGATGGGTGCCACAATTTGGGGTGGCCATTGAGGAGTTGGAGGGTTTTTTAGTCACTCTAGATGGAGTTCCATTGTTGAAGGTTTGCAGTGTGGGTTGCCATTCATGCTCTTGCCTATATATATAGATCAAGAGGCTAATGCAAGGATGGTGGAGGATAGAGGGTTTGGGGTTGAGGTGGAGATAAGAGGGGAAAATGGGTTTTTTAGAGGTAGCTAGGGTTTTGATGAAGTCCCTCGTCTTCGTCCTCACAGTCACCAGCCCTTCATACCTCTTGCTTGTTGCCCTCACCGTCACATCGTCCCCCATCGTGTTCGTGCTCGCACTCGCACTCACCATCCTTTTCTCTCACTCTTCCTTTCTATCTTTCCATCTCACTCCCTTCCGCTGGCGCCAACGCATTCAACCTCAGAACACTATCCAACCAACAAAAGTAGTGAACACTTGAGAAGTAGTGGCAAGTGTCAAAGTGTGAAGTGTTTCACTATAACTCACTGGAACTCAACTCAAGTTGCCTTCTTCTTTGAAATCTCTAAACTGTAGAAGCTATTTGTTTCTTTTTGGAATTGGATGTGGGGACTGGGAGCAACTAAAATAATTCTTGCTTTTTAGGCTTTTACTACTCATGAGCCTTATTATTCTTATGTAGTAGTAGTAGTGAGATGAAAGAATATAAGTGATGAACAACAAGAGATGAACTCATGGACTCTTCTCTGCCTACATATAGTCATATAGAGAGAAGAGAGAGAGGCTTTCTATAACACCCATCTCGCTCATGAGGCAGATGGCACACCAGCTGGGCCGGGAGTACACCAAGCCCATAAGCTGTGCAAAATAAGCCTTAAATCAAGAAGCATGTACTCCGAATAAGGTTCATATGACATAGCATATCCGATTACACACTGGGAGTCACATACAAATAAAAGTCATAGTAAAGTACAACACACAGAGTTATGGGCAACTACGGCCCCAAATACAGCGGAAAGGAACATAACTAAAGTTTAATACAACCCAATGAAATTAGACATAGAAACAGGTACGCTAGAGCCAGCTAGACCTCAATCCATGCTCGAGACATGAGCTACTATCCCGATCCTAGTCTAGATCCTGTAACAGAAAAATAGTATAGAAAGGGGCTGAGCTATACAAGCTCAGTGAGTAAAGACTACTCTGCCAGGTATTACACATACTTGTCATCTGTGCTGAAATACTGGAACATAAGCAATGCAAGTCTAATTCATGAAGGTCAACATAGTTATCTTTAATCTTGATAAGCATGCTAATTTGATCAGAATTTCGAGGATAAACACATAAGCAGTCTCATATCATATCACGCATATAGTAAATATGTATATGCAATGGCCTCATATCATACAAGCGTGCACCCCTAGTTAAAATGTCTCCATAAGGACTCCAATAATCACCAGGAACAGACGCATACATCTACATGATCCTAATGCCGTGAATAGAGGCATACATCTACATGAACCAGACGCCTGACGACCAGAGGCATACATCTACATGTGTACGTTAAGCGAGCATCTCGTATCTGATACGGGCTCTCTCAAGGGACAGGAAAGGGGTTTTTATAAAGGAACGACTTTCGCAAACATTTTTTAGTTTTGAGAAAAACGATTGAAAACAAATCCCTCCTTAGCCCGGTCTCATCTATTCAAATATCTGGGCTCTATCCCGAGCTCTCCTGCTGGGTCCCCCATACATAACTAACTGAGGTGCAGCTTATGATACATGAATTAATCTTTAACTACCCCTTAGGGTTTCCTTAATCATTTCTAATGCTCTTTAAAGTCAAATCAATTATACAAGAATAAAAATACTATGCAAGTATAACCATAAATCAATCGACATCCACAAACCGAAATAAAATTCATAGGAATACGATAAAGCTGAAATTCCGATAAACACATGAAATAACTCTAGATCTACGGTGAAGTCCCCTCACCTTAAGTCCTTGCAAATTCCTAGGAATCGCTCGGTCCTTCGGCGGCTTTTGTTGGACCTTTTCCCCTTCGTAGAATCAATGAAAGTACTAATTAAATACAGAGTCCGTATTTTCCATAACATCGTCCTATTGCTTAAGAATACGAAGATTTAAGAATACGGTTCCATATTCTTAACTTAGACTCCTATTTAACTCAAATGTGCATATAAGGGCCATTAAACTCATAAGACCATGTTTTCATACTTAACATGTATAACATGTCTTTAAATTCTTAGATTACCCTGAAGCAGCAGATATTAATCAATCTAAAGCATGTGTCCCTTAAACATGACAATCATGGAAACTAATTATACATAAGCATGTTAATATAATAGCTAGTAGAGTATTTATGTTTAGGGATTTTAAGAAAATCCAGGCAGCACCTCCTCTATTCAGAGGGCCCCGAAAATTATACAAACAATCACGTTAATTAAAATACAAACTAAATCATGCTTCTATGTCATCATTCAAGCCTCTAATCTCTTTAATCCCCCTCTTAATCCTTCTCTAATCAGAGCCCTACAATTCTTACATCCAAACTTAGGGTTTTTCCCCAATCAAGTATTAATCTTAATAATCCCTCCAACCATTCATAGCTAGGGTTCTCACTTTGCCGTTCGACGATAATCCAAGCTCGCCAGTGTCGTAACTGGCCGGAGCTACAAGGGGGTCGCCGGGTCTGCGCTGGGTAGAGGGCAGCAGGACAACAGAGAGGTGGCGAGGGGTGGCACTGTAAGCGTGGTGAGTGGCGTACGGACCGAGCCACTGTCTGGAGCCGGTTCAACAAAAGGCTGGCTGACCCGGCTAGCCAGTGGCGCCGGACTAAGGCTGGATGGCTGCAGGAAAAGGCGGGGCACGCCTACAAGGGTGGTGGCAAGCGTGAGGCCAAGGAGGCGGTGGGCGCAAACAAGGTGGATCGCAAGTGAGAGAGGGAGAGAGAGTCGATAAAATTAAATCGATTTCAATCTCCTCCTCTAAGTAGTCTGCCTATATATAAATATATATTTATAACTTCTAATATTATATTTTATTCTATCATTTAGATAAATGACTAACTTTATTATTGAGACTCCAATAATTTAACTTATCATTAACATGATTTCCCCCTTTAATTATTTAAACCTTATCATCTAAATTATTTCCCCCATTTTATGTCCCATCACCCATTTAATTTAATATTATCTTTTTAGTAACTTACCGACCCAGATCCGGAAATCCCGGGTCAATGATTCCATTCATCACGGGGGTACTATTGCTTCACGGGGTCTGTCTCTCATTAGACCAGATCCACGAATACCAGCTTTTGACTCGCCCAATCTACTTTATCGGAACTCTAATATTTTTTCGGTTCCCCTACTTAATTAATCTTGGTTAATTAACACTTACGAACTTTCCCAATTAATTGATCGAGGTTATCTATACCGTCCACCTCAAACTATTCCAAGTGTAAGCGGCCTGGCCTAATGAGGCCTTCCCTATGCCCATTAGTTGCGAGGCTGAATTTTAATATATTATTCCTCATTTTTTCCTTTAATTAGGCTTTAAAATAATTGATGTATTTTCCGTATTAATTAATCTCATTAATTATGGAATAGTTTCTAATTTATTTACTTTGAAAATTCGGGGAGTTACACTTTCCGTTAGCAGTCAAATGGCTGATGTTCCTCCGCCGGAGATTAGGACGATGAGTTCCAATGGTGGCGACGGGTCCATGTTCCAGAAGACAAATATATAGGTTGGTTGTTGACGTGGAAGAAAAGGAAAGAGGGCCACTCTTAAATCTATGTTATTTAACGAAAAGGTATCCTGTGGCTGTCACGTGCCTTTATTAATCTCATTCTTTGTCTCCCGTGATGATACTTGAGGTGCCTATTTGAAACATAGAAAAAGTTGTAGTTGTTTTATAGAGTTAAAAAAGTTGAGGTGCCGAATCGAAAAAACAACATTGTTCAAGTGGGTAAAAAAAAATTAACCCTTACTTATTGTTACATGGGTTTTATTAACCAAGCTTCACTTGGATCAATTTGTTTGTTTGGTTTTATTTTTAATTAAATTGAAACTATGCTTCCATTGTCCCATTGAGTCCATTTAATGTCACACCTAAGCTTTATTTCATTTCATATGCTTACCAAAATTAAATACAACCCATCCTTTACATTGTCATCCTCTTCAAGTTTAAAGTCCATGGGCTAGGCCCAACACACCAAAACATTGGCCCATCTCCTCAAACAATGATTTTCCTTTTATTCATTTGTCTTAAATCATTTAACTATCATACTTAATTCCATTACTAGAATTTTCCAGTAAATTGCAAATCAGCTCCCGAAAATCAAAACATCGTCTGGTCATTAGTATTAATCGAACAAAGAAAAATACTAAACAGAACAAAATAAACCATGTACGAAAGTTTTAAAATTTCCCCAAAATTCAGGAAGTGGTTATTACATCATGATCGTGTAACTCTCTAGATTCATGGAAAACGCGTTGAATCAACTTCAACGCTTCAACACGGGCGTGTCACCACTTGCACAACCATGAGGCATAAATTTCAAGTCAACAAAGGCAATCAAATGTGACTTATGGAGGGGACATTTGATGGATCGACTGTCGGCGATTCTTGCTCCTTTGGCTTGGGTTTCGGAGAGGAGATTGAATGCCAAGAAGGCATGGAATGAGGGAGTTTCTATTATTTTATTATGTCTTCTTCCTTAGATCTTGTTAGGGATTCCCATAGTTTGAGAGACTAAACCTTCTATGGTGCCACGGGTCCTTGATCCCTAATATTATCCTTTCTTTTAATACTAGGTTTTTCTTTTTGATTATTCATATTAATCGTGTATACGTGCTTAATACATGTGGTTTGTTAGTGCAAAAATGCCGATAACTTAACTGTAGTTGCTTGATGTATGGAGAAATCTCGGTCAAGCTAGATCTGAGCATAAATGATAAGGGGTGCACGCATGTTGAGAGATCAAGTGATCCTGGTAATTACACAACACACTCTTCAGATTTGCGTAAAAACTAATAGTAGGAACCATAGAACACTAATAATAATAATAATACTGATGCATACGGTCGTCAGTATGGGACTAGGGTTTGGCTGCTCGAGAGATCGGGGTCAAACTAATTTAGGGCTCTGCATGGTCCAAGAACATATTAACTAGATAGTCAGTATTAGAAAACTAGTTAACAAGGTATTCTTAGGGGGATAGAGATCAGGGGTGCCATGTCCTCTTGACTGATAACCCTAGATTTCTCAACTGTTCACTTCAGTTTTAGTTTTTTTTTAGATTACTTAGTTAGGATAAAAAAAACACACAAAAAATAGGCTAGATAATAGAAGATAAACTAGTACTAGCTTTGTCCTTCCCTATAGATTCGATTATCCTACACTCAAGATACTTTACTACTTAAGCGACCCTGTACACTTGCGTGCCCAGATAAGACATCATGTTTTTGGTTCAGTTGCAAGGGACTTGCATTCAAGGAACATTAGGATTTTGTTATTCTTGCCATTGCAATTTTT
Source organism: Dioscorea zingiberensis (assembly GCA_026586065.1). Classification (NCBI taxonomy): domain Eukaryota; kingdom Viridiplantae; phylum Streptophyta; class Magnoliopsida; order Dioscoreales; family Dioscoreaceae; genus Dioscorea; species Dioscorea zingiberensis. The sequence goes on from CM048827.1 coordinate 34,002,643, forward strand.
ATTTTAAATTTGTATTATCTCCTCTTCCTATTTGACTATTTGTATTGGACTAATAATGTCTTTTCCCTACAGTAACGAGGATTGTCATCAGCTCGAGGTGTCACATTATGGGTGATAAGTGCACATATATACATATATTTCCATGATATTCACATGCACTTGTCTCGTTTTTTCCTATCAATTCCTCTATTTTTATGCTTCTCTAGGTTTGTTTAGTGAATGAGCAGGTAAAATAGGTACCCAGAGCGAAAGAAACAAGAAACAAGACAAACCAGGATAAAACAAGCTAGAAAAGACCTTCACAGAGGTGCGCACGGTCCTAGTAGATCATTGTGCACTCCCATGCACACGCCTGTGCACACGCCCATGCAACTCACTGATTCTAGAATGCGTAAAGATTGCAGTATCAGAGCTGGTACAGGTGTGCGTTAGATGCATACGGCTGTGCCAAATCAGATAAAATTCTAAATAAAACTTCCGAAGACACAGATTTCGGGGACTTTTGGGCAGAATAGACTTCGGCGGGTGTTCGGAGTGACGTTAGGGTTTCAAAGAAGAGCGAAGGCGGAGAAGACATCAAGCAAAGGACATATGAACCCTAGGATGATTTATTAATTGAATTCTTTTATTTATTGGTTTTCCTTTATTGATAATTTTTGTGAGTCTGTGCTTGATTTATGTGATTATACCTTGCATGAGCCATGGTCATATAACTTGTTATATTCTAGCAACGCACAGGTGTGCTTAGGGCTTTGACTTGCATGTCTCTTTTATGGATAGATCCATATCTCTCTTAGTTAGGTTACAAATAGGCATATGTAAGTAGTTCGATCTACATATCGAGAGATCGGATGTGGCATCAAGATGTTGCAATTGTCGAACTCCCAAGAATTAATCATAGATAACCAATATTTAGAATTCAATATTAATAAACGAATCCTAGGGGATTGAGATCCAAGGTGCCACGTTTCATCTCTGATTGTTCACAATCTGCCAATTGTTCACGTTAGTTTCCTTTAGGATAATCAACCAATCACAACTACTTCCATAGTTTTGAACTAGATAACAAGGATAGTTAGTACTAGTATTCTAGTCCCTGTGGATTCGATAACTCTACCTTCGGGTACTTTATTACTTGATCCACCACATACACTTGTGGGTAGTTGTCACGCACCCTGTGCGTGCATTTAACTTCATCACCTAGCTCGACTCAAACAGAACTCGATAAAGGCACATTAAGTCCGTTAATATCTAAGTATTTGCAAATAATACTACAAAAGGTTACCAATGAAACCATAATGTTATTGGCTAATCTAGCTCAACAGGTAGCTGGTAAAGACTTATCAAATCATGTGACGGGTGTGGCTTTCCCAAAAAGCCAATCAGATAAAACATAAGGAACAGAAAATATATATAGAGAAAAAGAAGATCTAAAACAATTACAATAACAAATATTAAAATAAACTTTGCAAAAAGAAAAAGAGAGAGAATTTAGCAGTATTCCAGATTCATTAAAGTCATATTGTCCATCAAACTCAGAATTACAAGATTGTAGCCAAACAATAGAAGAAATGGATTAGGAAGAAACACAAAAATTATTTAAATAGATAGAAGCCGATAAGAAAGAATCTAGTGGCCATCCAGATTCAAGAGATTAGCTATACCATATGTCTTCTATTATAGAACAACCATAACAACTAGAAAGAATCCTATTTCATAGCCATTATAAGAATCTTTAATTTTAGCCACGAGTTTAGAATCCAAGAAAACTTTAAGGACAAAAATTTTCTAGAGACATTATACTTCTATCCTCTCAAACAAGAATCTTTAAGTCAGCAACCTTTCTCTTCTTGTAAGAACAATAATTTACTAACAAGAAAAACAATGATTTATCCTTCTATAAATATCTCTCTTCTTTCAAGCTTCTTCATCAAAAATCCACTACCAAGATCATCTTTCCCAGTAAGCATATACTCCCAAATGGCCCCTCCAGTTCCTTCTCTTTCCTCTCCCATTGAAGACCTCACCCATAACAACTCTCAGATAAAGCAACTTACATATCCTCAATGAAATATTCTTTCCTATCTTGTATGTGTAGCAACACCTATCATAGACCTTCTTGTTAAAGAATTTCTTGAACTCAATGATGAAAATAAATCATCACGGACATACTATAAATAGTACACTCATTAATACTACCATGAATAGTATTGATGATGTGGTGAAATCAGGATCTGTCATGAAGAATGAACAAAGGAGATGCCACATCACCACTTTTATCTTCTCATGATCTCTCATGATGAAGAAGATAAGATATTCTCATTCTCTTTTATCTCTTAAGCAATAATGCCATGTAGTCAATTACTTACTTGCCTCTTATATCTTCTATAAGTAAGGGCTATGAGTGTTTTGTAGGAGTTAGAACAAGATCTAAGGTGGAGTTAGGTCTTCTGTCCACTCTTTATAGGGTCTCTCAAGATAGGAGTTTTCTCCCACTTATTAATAAAAAGACTGTTTCTTTGTTTTTACTTCTTATTTGTAATATCCAATATGTTCTTCCACTGATCTACTAAATACTTGAATAACTTGACTTGTTCTTTTCAAGGTTGTGGAGCTTCACAAGATAGTCATCTTTCTCATGCTGTACCTCTTTAAGTTGATCTTAAAACTTCAACACTTCTTAATCAAATAGCAGAAAACCATATTCTTATGCATACCACTTCTCATAAACATGTTTATATATTTCCCCATTTTAGATTTTATAAAATATTATTATGCAATGTTTTAAAAGATGGTGCGTTACTATTTTGGTTTATATGTTTTTTAAATACAATTTTGCACAATTGAATTTTTATAAATTATATACTGTTTACTATGTTACAAAGCTGATGGAGTTTTTACCATAATTTCAAAGTAGGAGTAATTTGCTGAGTAGGTGAAGCTAGGGGGGAAACATTTTTGTTTTCTAATATCTTTTGAGTTTTAATTTGTAAAACTTGTTGTAAAATCAAAGATTTTATTGGAATAAATGAAATTTGAATTCTATTTAAATATTTTTTAATTAAAGAAAATTCCCCAAATATGGACTTATTTTGAAAAGGAGGGTTTAATGAGTTAAAACCCTAATTAGGGTTGATGGAGGCTGCCAGGGACCTTTTGGTAATTTTAGAAGTTTTTGGGGACGTAGAGGAAATTTTACCCTGTCTCTGATTGGAGGATCTTCATGTAACGTAGAAAAAAGAAGAAGGGTGTTTACAAATTTCCATGGGAACCATACAGGTTGAGTGATTTACAACAATCAACGGTTATGATTAGAAGATCATGAGATATGAGTAAGTTTGAGGCAAACCAAGGTGAATCATGGCCCCTCATCTATTCTTTGTATTTGGAATTATCACAGCCGCACATCTGATGGATTGTGTTAAGTTCTAAGCAGAGGGTTGAATCTAAGCCACCCAATGGTTTCCATCGGATGGAATGGATGTAGGGTGTCCATCATGGATCTTCGATTAAGTTCTAGGCAAGGGGAGAACATCTAACTGTCCATCTACAAATAATCTTGGCCGCTCAATAACTCAGAGTGATGGATCCTATGGTTTAAGATGTGTCTCCACCGGTTGATCCCGTACCCAAATCTCCACCATTCGATAGAGAACAGAGGATCACGAGGCACGAATTGTACCCTCCCCTCTACGCGTGCGCCACTGGGTGGACAGCCAGCTCTCCTTCTCAGTTATCGCCGTGATCAGTGAACGACCTGGAATGGAAAGAGCGCGATCGCGATCGCGTTTCCTCCCGCAGTTACCGAGATCTTGATCTTGTTCTACTTCCACCACGAGGCCTATAAGGAGGAGCAGAAAACCCTAGTATCTCTCAGAGATCAGCACAGCCTCCTCCTTCATTTGAACAGAGAAAGAAGAGGAGCACTAGACCTCTTTTGGACAGGTGCGGGCTGCCAAGGCTGAGAAGCATCATGGATAGGGAAGCACATTTGAGCCCCAGCCAGCCGAGAGTACACCACCATTCCCTCCTGTGTGTTTGGTCATGCTAAAGACCCCCCTTGAAGTTGTGTCAACCGCGGTCAATCTTCCCGGAAGCTCGTTGCATGCCAGCTATGACTGGTGAGCCTCTTCTTCTCCATTCTTGCTCGTTTATGACCATCATGCATGCTGGTAGGAAGTTAGGCCAGGTTGGGAGAAGAGAAACCTGACTCCGGTCCTGGATATATACTCCGACAGAGAAGAAGAAGGAACTCAGGAACCGGGGTGTCCAGATGTAGCTGTCCTTCCATCCGCCGTGAGGAAACCACCGTGTGCTCGATCGGCGAAGATCCTGATGCAGGGATGGATCCAGCCACCACGTAGTCGACAACGGCCTTCGTGCCCGACCGGGACGTGTCTTCATTCTGGGCCAGGGCGGGGGGATGAGGCAGGACCCCGATAGGTTAGTGCGTCATGTTTGATCAACTGAAAGTGAAACCGAATCTAACCAGAAGGGAATCGATTTGGCTAAGTGGCTATTGTGGTTTAGTTTCAAATAGGGTGGCTAAGTCTAACCAACTTTGATTAGGATTTGGTCAGGTGTGATCAAGAGGTTATGCTCAATCAGAATTTATAAGTGGGTGGACCATGTAAGTTAAGTCAAATCAGTAGAGGATTAATTTGAACCCAGTTACTAATTGATAGATGTGGTCCATTTAGATTAAATAAGAGATTAAGATGATTAGGATTAGTCAATCAGAACCGTACTTGGTTCAATTGAGTGAAGGAATATGGGTTGAGGCTAACTAACTAGATTGCCCCCCAATCAATTAAACCAATCATTCGTAGCAAAATAAAAAGTTGGTTCAACCAACTAAACAGATTAAACCAAGTCAATTAAAGAGGTTTGGGCTGGTCTAACAAGATTAAGAGATAAAAAGAAAAGAACTAAAAAGGATAAGAAAGGGGAATAGAACCAGGGACCCTTCACTTATTCTTGACGGGCCTTAGCCACAATGTTCCTTAGTTCTTTTTGGACTGAACAGGGAAATTAAATTAATAAAGGCACAAGAATTAAAAGACTAAAATTGGCAAGTAAGGAGAATAGAACCCATGACCTCCAAAACTTTAGCTTAGTGGGCCTTAGCCACCACCAGGCCATCTTAGATTATCTATTGAAACATTCAAGTTTGGTAAATTAAGGTTAATGACATAGGAAAAAAAAAGGAAGGGCCACACAACTGGACTTGGGCAGTTTAGAGCATCTTGCATGTACTACTAGGGACATTAAGATGTTGCAGGTGCTGATATAGTTTTCCATTGTCAAATTTTGGCATAGAGATGACGGGAGGGATTCCCGAGTTATTCAAACACTGTTAGTAAAGGTAAGTGCTTCTGCCTAGTACCGTTATCATTAATTGATCTTTGATACTTGTGTAAGTACACTTGCCTCGTATCCACTCTTCAGAGTTTTCTTTGGCTTATTTACTATCATGTTTGATGATATTATTGCCTTGAGCTTATTCATGTTTTTATGATTGTTTGGATTCTTGTTGAGCTTGTTTGACTATTTTAGGATGTTGGTATCCCTGATTTGTTGTTGGTCTTCCGCCTGGATTTAGTGGAGTGTGGGGACTCCGTTTGGGGAACCCTTAGGGACGAGACACCCTGGCTTTTTGGCTTGCCACGTTAGAGGGACGATACTCTAGTTGTCATAGCCGTCAGTGGGGATGTTTTGCTAGCCGTGTCGACACGTACGAGAGGTGGTGCTACCGCCATACGACCTGAGGGTCGTACAACCGGAGGGTTAAATTCCAATAAGTTGCTGATGATGCTGGTCGGGGGTGACGTTTAACGAGTTTTCCTTTGGAACTCGTTGCAGAGCTTGAGAGCTACTATAGTTAGGAGTCGTTACCGTTGTGATTGTTTGTGGTAGACTCCTAGAGATATCTTTGGAGGGGCATGTCCCCGTTATATTATTTGTTGATAATATTATTATTTTTATGATGGCTTTTTGATCCCAACACGGGTAGTTATTGGGCTTTACATTTGAAAGCTCACGCACTTGTTCTATTTTTTTTTTCTTTTTTCATATCCTAAGGAGTAGGAGACTCGAGCTCAAGAGCTGATCGAGGGTCGGGTTATCTTTTAGAGGTCCGAGGAAATCTTTTATTTTCTATGTGTGTGAGAGACGTTTATTATAGGACCCTTATATGACCTGGTATTTGTAGGGTAGCTGGACCCTTTTGCTTTTATTTCCGTTGAGACTTTGTTATGATTTTTGAGACTTGATTATAATTATGTTATTTTGTTATCTTCTATTGATTACACAGGCCTTGTATCCGAGTGAGGTGCGCCTTACATGGTTACGGCCAGTCTGCTCATGTGTCCGAGATCCCAGAATCCAGGTCTGGGCGTGACAGATTAAGGTTGTATCATAACAATACATATAATGGATATCCTTGTTGCCCTAGTGACTTAGTCAAATATCTGAACTGAATGCTGGGTCGAATAGACAAATTGCGAAAAAAAATAAACTGACGTTTTTTGCTTTAATGCAGAGAAAGCGAAGATATCTGGAGTTGTATATCGTGGACGAAGATATTTCCATGTGTCATCACCATCTGATGAGGTGGAGTCGGTATATGAGAACACTCCACCGCCACGAACCGAGGACTTTCTAGTGTATGAAGGTATCTTCACTAAGTTGACGATGGCTATCGAAGCTACTAATCTGCGCATCGATAGGATTCAAGCTGTGGTGGAGATACTTGTCCAACGACAGCTGTTGGAGGGCCAGAGAGTTCACCGGTGTGTAAGCAGGGCCTGTGATTATCGCATAAGCCTTGCGGCTCCATACTGTACCAGGAAAGGAGGCCCAGTGACTAGGGACCTTCCAGGACCAAGCAGAGGGCTGGCGGCCATGAAATGGTTTTTACCGCCAGAGGATGAACCACATGTCACTAATACCCCGTTGCTCCCGGATAGGGAGGATTGAGTCGAGTTCTTGCCGTTAGTAATAATTTTGTAGTCTTACAAACTGTTTGAGTTGTATGAACTATAAATGTTATTTTCAAATTTATGGAATAAAATAAAACTATTCTTTAATTCTTGTCTGCGTGTTGTTTTCTAAGCTAACTCTACAAGTTGTTTGACAATTACCAGGATGAGTGGTCGAGGCAGGTGTTGAAGGCCTGGTAGATGGCCTCGCCGCACAGCGATGCCTAAGCCTCCGGTAGGCGAGGTACCCCAACTGCTGGTGGAAGAGGTTCTCCCACCGCCGGTAGAGATGGAGGTGGAGCAGGAGTTGGCTACTCAATCAGGAAATGTAGGGCTATATGCTATGGGCCCAAATCCGAGGGGGTAGGTACCCCCTATTTCTATGACAGAGCCACAGGCTGCGGGCCCAAATTCGAGGGGGGGGGGGGGAGGGGGTACCCGTTGTTTATATGATGGATCTCATGAGAGAGATGATATGGTATATACAGGAGCAGAGGCAGCAGCAGCAGGCACCACCTCCGCCCCCGCTTACCATACCTGTTGCTAGTAGAGGCTTGATTAGGGAGATTCGGAGGCCCTCTTCCGCCTGTTCGATGGTACTACTGCGGCTGAGCTTTGGATCTGGGAACTGGAGAGGACATTTGATATGTACCAGGAAAAAGACCTGGATAGAGTAAGAACAACCACATATCTAATGCAGGGTTATGCTGAGGACTTGTACATCGGAGAGGTACGACTGAGGAAGGATGTGCCCTTCCAAAACTGGGATGAGTTTAAGAAAGCCTTCTTTGGAAAGTGTTTCTCCAGGGGAAGACTCCTTCTGATGGCACAGGAGTTCAATAATCTTTTTTTTTAAGGAGGAATGACAGTAGAACAGTATGAAATTGAATTTGACAGACTTGCTCGCTTCCTCCCAGATATGGTTCCCACAGAGGAATATAAGGTCAATAAATTTGTGACCCTGCGGCCATCCCTGAAGAAAGTATTTGGACACATATGTTCTAGTTATGCTGAAGTGGTGGCCTGAGCCAAGTACATCTATACATCCTGTCATAGTGACTCTCAGGGGCCGTCTAAGAAAGACAAGCAAGAGAAAGGGCAAAGTAATGAACAAAGTAAGTCTTTTGGAAAGAGCTCGGGACGACAGAGATCCAGCCACATGTCCAAGCCGTATAATAAGCCAGCAAGATCATCAGCCTCATCTAGAGGCAAGGGTTCTTCAGCTGGTGGGTCACAAACGATGAGGTACTATGAATGCAAGGGCCCCCCCAAGAAATCACAGTATCCAAGACTTACTGGTGGGTGTTTTGTATGCTGTAGTTTGGATCATAAGAAGGCACAATGCCCATAGAACCAAAGCCGGGTCGAAAGTGTGAGGAAGAGCACGTGGTCCTCGCTAGTCATTTGGTGCCTCCAAGCAGTCAGCAGCATTAGTGCCGAAGCCACAGGGGGGTGATAGGAAAGGAAAGGCGACAATGACAGGGCAGCCTTCCACATCTGATCTGCCATCATCCCAGCAGAGGACCATGACTCACGGACGCGTCTATCACCTAACCACAGAGGAGGACATGAATCAACTGACTTCATTGCAGGTAGGATTATTATTAGCTTTTTTTATACCTACACCTTGCTTGATCCGGGTGCCATACACTTCTTTGTATCTTCATTGGCTGCAATGAGAAATGTATTGTTAGTATTGGAGTTACCATATAAACTGAGTGTAGACACCCAGTAGGAGCTGCCAGGTTAGTGAACAGGATGATTCCTGCATGCCCGGTGATGATCGAGGGTCGGGAGTTACCCGCAGAGCTACACATGATGGACATGAGAGATTACAACGTGATGCTCGGGATGGATTGGCTCTCTTCGGTATACACTGTGGTGGATTTCCGCAGGAAGAGAGTGCACTTCAGGATGCAGGGTGATGAGGAGTTCACCTTTCGTGGCAGCCAGTATTGTTCTCTAGTTCGGGAGATCTCAGCTTTCCAGGCCAGGAGGTTACTTGACGGAGGATGCGTCGGTTGCTTGGCCTCGATCTCAGAGGTGAAGCAGGGGAGTGGACCCGCGATCACAGATGTTCCAGTAGTGAGTGAATACCTAGATGTGTTCCCCGATGATCTTCCTGGACTACCCCCGGAGAGAGAGTTGGAGTTCACCATCGACTTAATTCCTGACACGGATCCTATGTGTAAGGTACCATACAGAATAGCCCCCGCTTATCTGGAGGAACTGATAGTCGGCTAGTCCCAAGAAACTTCGTATCTCTCTGACGGTGGTCAGTCTCTTCGAATCAACTACTGGCTCTATCTTCTTGGGGTCCACTAATACTCCAATACTGCTGATGACATGCCCCAAGAAGGCCACACTGTCCATCCAGAACTCACACTTGGAGAACTTCGTATAAAGCTGGTGTTGTCTCAAAGTCTCCATGATGATCCTCAGGTGCTCCATGTGTGCTTGGCGACTAGGAGAATAGATCAGAATGTCGTCGATGAAGACCACCACAAACCAATCTAGATATTGTTGAAAGACCCGATTCATCATGTCCATGAATACCACTGGAGCATATGTAAGCCCAAAAGGTATCACAAGGAACTCATAGTATCCATATCTGGTCCAGAAAGACCTCTTCGGGATATCCTCCTCCCTGATCCGCACCTGATGGTATTCGGACCTTAAATCAATCTTCAATGTACCTTGGGCTCCTTCAGAATCGATCCATAAGATCATCAATCCTCAGTAACGGGTACTTATTCTTGATCGTTACTTTGTTCAGCTCTCTGTAATCAATGCACAGCCTCATCGATCAATCCTTCTTCTTGACGAAGAACACCTGGGCTCCTCGTAACTGATATAGTTTTCCATTGTCAGATTTCGGCATAGAGACGACGGGAGGGATTCCCGAGTGATTTCAGAAACTGTTAGTATAGATAAGTGCTTCTGCCTAGTACCATTATCATTGATTAATCTTAGATACTTGTGTAAGTACACTTGCCTCATATCCACTCTTCGTAGTTTTTTTGGCTTATTTACTAGCATATTTTATGATATTATTGAGTTGAGCTCATTCATGCTTTCATGATTGTTTGGATTCCTATTGACCATGTTTGACTGTTTCGGGATGTTAAGATCCTTTATTTGTTGTTTGTCTTCTGCCCAGATTTAATAGAGCTTGGGGGCTCCGTTTGGGGAAAGCTCAGGGACGGGACACCCTGGCGTTTCGGCTTGCCATGCCAGAGGGATGATACTTTACGTCCCGCCTGGCCGCTGGGGATGATTCACCGAATCGTATTGACACATACGAGAGGTTGCCCTACCGACATACGACCTGAGAGTCATACGACGGGAGGGTCGAGTTCAAGAAAGTTGCTAATGATGCTGGCTAGGGGAGACGTTTACCGAGTTTTCCTTTGGAACTCGTTGCAAAGCTTGAGAGCTACTATAGTTAGGAGTCGTTACCGTTGTGATTGTTTGTGGTAGACTCCTAGAGATATCTTTGGAGGGCGTGTCCCTGTTATTTGATTTGTTTATTATATTATTATTTTTATAATTTCTTTTTGATCCCCGTACGTATACTTACTGGGCTTTCCATTCAAAAGCTCAAGCACTTATTATATTTTTTCTTCAGATCCTGAGTAGGAGACTCGAGCTCAGGAGCCGATCGAGGGTCGGGTTATCTTGAAGAGGTTTGAGGATCTCTTTTATTTTCCATGTGTGTGAGAGACATTAATTATAGGACCCTTATAGGGCTTGGCATTTGTAGGGCATCTGGACCCTTTTGCTTTTATTTCCGCTGAGACTATGTACATGATACTTGAGACTTCATTATCATTATAATATTTTGTTATCTTTGTTTGAGTACACAGGCCTTGTATCCGAGTGAGGTGGGCTTTACTTGATTCGCAATGGTTTTGCTCACGTGTTCAAGGTCCCTAATCCGGCTCTAGGGCGTGGCAATTTGTAGTGGATTAGTATTAAAGAACTAAACTTGTGAGTAATGGAAGGTGAAACCTATCTTTTTTATCTTATTTATTATGAGATTATTATTTTTTTTTAGAAAAAGGATAAAACACATTCTTTTATTTAATAATTCCGAAAAGGTCTATAAGGATTCGGTACATATGTAGCGCCTTGATTACTAGATAATCGTAATCTCCCTTTCATTAGGTGTGGTAACCCAATGAGGTGATGATACCCGCTAACACTGAGTGTCTTCGAAGTCGCTCCCTGGAGAGTATTGCGGCTCTTCTTCTCAGGTAAACACAAAGCTTCTCTTGACAATAGACTCTATAGCGATGAGCTTTGGCTTTTTCGTAGCATTACCCACATCAAACCAAGAGAGGGTTAGGAAGTTAATATCGTGAATCGTTTTTGTGTAAATGCATTGTTTGTCTTCCAAACATCTACGATTGCATTCCAACTACACCGTCTAGGCTATGGCCATTGTTAGGAGGTTCTACCCGTATCGGGCCTCCTTTGGAGGGAGTTTTGCGGTCACCATTCTTCCCCAAAGGTCTTGTATCCGTTGGGGGTGGGGCCCAGCTAAAATAGCTATATGAAGTGGCTCCAGATGTTTGCTGAGTAGTGACAACCCATGAGTAGGTGTTTCACTATTTCGTCCACATCCTCACACAGGTAGCACAAAGTTCTGGTGCCGCTCCAGCCGCGCTTCCTTAGGTATTCTAGAGTCAAGATTTATTGTGAGACTATAAATATAAAGATTTTTAGAGATTTTAAAATTTGAAATTATTTTTTTTATTGTGTATTTTTAGTTAACTAGGTTTCATGGGAATGGACAAGTGTTTACTTGGGATAAGAAAAGTCAACTATTCTAATTTGAGTAGGAGGCTTTCTACTACATGTGAAGGCTATACTTATCCCTTAGCAATATAAAAACTTTGATTAGGGTTACAACTGATCATATTAAATTCTAACTTAATCTTAACAAATTATGATGATGATTGATTTGATCCAAAGATCTAATTTAACCAAGCTTGGGATGGATTGTCCCTTATACCAGGGGTGACACACGTACTACAATGAGCGGGACAAAGGGATAAGTGCTACAAGATCTCATGCACAGGAACCCAAGGTTATGGACTCGAATCCGTTAGTATTGAACATTTGAGAATCCAAGACATGGTCATGGCGGGATGAGCCATTCCGACTAGGGAAAACGAGCGATTCTACATGATGAAAGGGTGATCCATATCGTATCATCTTGACTTGATTGTGCTTCCCCTCTTTTTTTTTAACAAAACTGAGTCGGGTTCTTCGATCTACGCCCAAAAAATTATAATTAAGTAAATCGGTAAAATTAGAAAATCTTCAAATATATAATTTTAGAAAGAGTTTGACAGTAGTAGAAAATAGGTTAAATTTTGTTTAGCACACCTGAACTTTATCAATTTTTGCACTTTGGTGAATAACATACCCTGCAACTTTTTTAAGTGCCTAAATGGCACCTATGGTGAATTTCATTTACATACATTTGTTTAGCTAAGTTAATTAAATTATAATGAAATTCCTAATTTTTAAAACCCTCTTTTTCCCGAATAGTCGTTGTCGTCTTCCTTAGCTCATGTAAAAACAAACATTTCTAGGGTTTCCAGCCACAATCCCCGAACCTTAACCTGGTCGCCGACGTCACCGTGGCTGTCGGGCCGACGAAGCGGTTCTCCGTTGATTCAGCAGCAGGCGGTCGTGCGTGGTTTGTCAGCAGCGCCACCTGCGCCACCTATCTTCGGTCCAAGGTCCAACACCCGACCATAAAAAATGATTGGTACTATCAGGCCCTCCCCATCACTTCAAGATCCCCAATCCCAGGATTGTTCCCAAGGTTCTGCTTTAATTTACCATCCACTGCTCACTTGAAGAGTAATTTCTATTTCTGAGAATTTTCTTTTCTGGTTTCAGGATCCTGAGCCTTTTTAAATGTCAACCGCATGTGAGGGGCTTTTCCGGCCATCAACGGCCACACACAGAGAAACACAAGTCTCTGCACTCCTTGCATGGAGAGCTATGAGCTCGTCGCCAAAGAGTTAGAGAACGTGTCCTTCGTTTCGAAGCAATCGATGCTACAATGACTCTAAGCAGTGAGGAGGGAAGGAGAGACTGAAAGGTTTGAAACCCTAGAAAATTTTTGTTTTCCACCAGAGTTGAGGAAGAAGATAGGAGGGGCAATTCGGGAAAAAGAGGGTTTAAAAACTTAGGGTTTTTATTATGTTTTAATTAACCAGTTAAACAGATGCCCGTTAACGGAATTCTCCATTAGTGCTATTTAGGCACTTAAAAAAAGTTGTAGGGTATGTTATGCACTTAAAAAAATAGAGTTACCAAAGTGTAAAAATGATAAAGTTCAGGTGTGTTAAACAAAATTTACCCTAGAAAATAATATACTTACCTTTCATATTTGATTATTTGTAAATATGCTACTTAACATCTTATGTTTAACTATAGAATTAATTTGTTTATTTTGGTATTGATTAGATTGAGGTGGGAAAATGAGCTAAAAGTGTGAGCAAATCAAAGAACGTGGAATTTGGTTGGTACTTACCCAAAATTCAATTCATTTAACTCCTTTTTCTAGTGAAAATCTCAATGAATTTGAATGTACTGAATTATTGCTTCATATTCCTATTACTTACGGAAAAATTTGAGCATGGAACTCTATTATATAGGCTTTAATCTTTGCTAATTTACAACAAGTGAATTTGCTAATATCTACATATTCAAATTTAGCCATCTCCATGGCATCTGATTACTAAGAGGAATATGATAATTTTGAATACATAAATGTTGGAGAGAATTCCTTGATTTGTAAAAATTAGGTTTTTTGATGTTTTAGTATTCAAATTTGAGCACAAAGTGCGAAACACTAACATCATAAGAGTTGGGTAAAACAACAAAAATATAAATTTTAGTGAATTAATCTTCTAATTTCTTTTAATTCGGAGTTAGAAGAGAGTTTTCACTTGACTTTACATGTCAACTTTCCTTGATTAATCAAGATAAGTAACTATAATTATGTTGATTAATTAAGCATATGATGCAGTTATAGTTTATCTTATCAATGAATTATGTGGATACATGTTACACAACGACTAACAATACCCAACTAAGCTAATTTAACTTAACATGTTTTTTTTGTATATGTATGATTGGTGTGGTGTATATAGACGTGTATTGTGCAGATTGTGGGCATATGGCTCGTTATAGTAAAACATTATTATCATATGTAAAGGTACACTATGGACATAGATATATTCATTGGACATTTTCATGTCCATTCATCCTTCACATGCATTTCTCCATGTTGTTCATATTATTTTCTCCATTTTCTTCTCTCATGAGCCAAAATATAAAAGGAGGAATACTAAGTTGGTTGTGCATGAGAAATTGAGATCATAAACTCTCTAAAAATCTAAAATGAAGCATGATGGATGAGAATTTGTGTTATTTTAAGGATGGAAGGAGTAAACATTAGAATATGGGTTGATAATTAGACTAGCATCAACATTTAATTTGTTAATTTATCAATAACTTAGGTGTTTGTTATGTTCATTGTAAAGAACCAATACCAAAACTTAGGTGTTTAGTCTCATTTTGACTAAACACTAATGTCCCCTAGGAAGAAGCATTTTAATCGTTAAGTTGTTGTCTAGTCTCACTTAACACTACCACAATAATAGAAGATTTTTTATCCCTCTGTACAAAACATTGAACCCAGCTTCAATGTCATAAGATTGGAGTTATCTGTTGGTTCAAATTAAAACCTGTAAGAAAATGAAAAGTCACCTGTTTTGGAAGTATATGGGACACCATGTTAAACACATGTGTCTTACCATAACTACGACATTAATTGGAAGATAAAAGGTTGTAACCATGGCTTTAAAATAGAAGATGAAAAGTCTTGTTTCTTGTAGCCTAGAAAAGGCATTTTGTACCTCTCATTTTATCAACTCAATTTAATAGAAAGTTTCAGTTTACATTGGCTCCACTCCATCTCCCACTTCTTTTCTTGACTCTAAAATTTTAGAAGTATATTAGTCTCTTGACATAATCTCCATCACTGTATCGAGGCGAGAATGGGCTCCAACATAGTCCAGCAACAAATTCCTACATTATCAAAGGATAATTATGGTTCATGGTCTATCCAAATGAGAGCCTTGTTTGGTTCTCAAGATCTATGGGAAACCATTACCGATTGCTTTTTAGATTCCACTACTGAAGAAGAGGCTGGATACACAAAAAAGAAAAAGGCTCTTCGGGAACAAAGGAAGAAGGATAAAAAGGCTTTGTTCCTACTCTATCAAGGAACGGGCAAGGCTACCTTTGAAAAAGTTGCCAAAGAACCACCGATTGCTTTTTAGATTCCATTGCTGAAGAAGAGGCTGGATACACACAAAAGAAAAAGGCTCTTAGGGAACAAAGGAAGAAGGATAAAAAGGCTTTGTTCATACTCTATCAAGGAACGGACAACGCTACCTTTGAAAAAGTTGCCGAAGAACCGACAAGGAAACAAGCATAGGAGATTCTTGTTTCCATCTTCAAAGGAGATGATAGGGGGAAGTAGATCTATCTACAAGCATAACGAGGCGATTTTGAAGCGCTTCTCATCAAGGATGGAGAATCGGTGTCTAATTATTTCTCACAGTTACTAGTTATCATGAATGGTTTAAAGAGTTACAATGAGAAGGTAGATGACCTTTGTGTCATCAAAAAGGTACTCTGATCCCTTTCCCCCAAATTTGAGCATATAGTTGTAGCTTTTGAAGAGTCTAAGAACAAGTAGAATCTTATATTGGAAGAATTGTTGAGTTCACATCAAGTACATGAGCAAAGGATGCAAAAGAATACTAACCATGTTACCTTAGAACAAGCATTAGAGTAATAATAGCTCTAAATGATTAAAGAAAAGTTAGCTACAACCTTGGTTATGGTAGAGGCCGAAGGCTTGGTTTTTTTCAAAGACCTACCATCGTCAGCAATAGAATGAAAGCTTCATAACTCAAAGACCAGGAGGCAACCGAGGTAAAGGAAGATCCTATGGACATGGAGCCACAAGAAATATCCAGTGCTATAACTGTAAGAACTTTGGGCATTACGTCTCCAATTGTTGGCAATACAGAATGATGAAGAAGTCAATGTTACAGAAGCAACAAATTAAGTAGGTAATAATTCTACCCTACATCTCGCTCATGATGTAAAGACCACCCCATTAATTTTATAATTATTTAAAATTATAAATATTTCCATATTCTAACATTTCTCTGGCCAACTTGACATCAATTAAAAGCTTTCATGCAAAATGGGATTACTAATCCCTAAAACTTGCATGTTCACTCAATTTAGAAGAAAGGGTTAATTGCAAATGGAAAGAGATTTTTATTAAAGTTAAGGTGCTTCATGTAAAAGTGGAGGCTGTTAGAATCACATGAATTACTAAGGATATCAACGGCTGAATTGCAAATCTGGAAATTACTCAATTCATCAACCCCCAACCACTCTGAAGCCCTAGAACCAACTTTCCCAAACATAGCCGCCACATGACTCTCGTCTCCTCTTCTTGAGTAGCCTTCTCAGGGAATTGTTCTATAAGGCAGATCTGCTGCACCGCGGAGTAACCAGGTAAGTCTTGAGTTCAGCTGCGTGGGAAAGACGGTGTGTAATCCGTCAGTCAGTGTGTTAGGAACCTCACAGATCATCTGGTAGTCAACCTGAAGATTTGGAAGTAGGATCGCAGAATGGTCGACTCAGAGCTCTAATACACTGGTCCGTACTTACTCTGTATACAAAGAGTGATCTATTTGTTGAGTTTTACATCTCAGTGTGTTATTATATCTATGCATGTTATATAAATGTGTTCATTGTTACCCACTGCATATAGTCCTCCGCAGTCTCTTTGCTTTCATAAGATTAGTGTGACCATGTCTAATGTGGATGAAAGTTCAGCACCAGCATCTGAGATGGCCTCAGCTAGTAACATGGAGAACATGCAACGTGGTTCGTGTTTACACCGGAAGCAGAAGTGGGGACCCCGCGGAGATGAATGTCTTGTGATGCTTCTATAAGAGGAACAAGCTGCATTCGATGGTCTTCCAAGTTCCTTCAAGACTGAGGTGTGGACACAAGTGTGGTCTGCCTATGTGCTGAAGACCGACAATGATGTCTCCATCGCGCAACGGAAGAATAGATGGAAGACATTGAAGAAGAATTATAGGATTTACACCAATCTTCTGAACAAAAGTGGGTGGTCCTGGGATTACTTCTCTTATCGCCCACTCTTCTGGAACCTTAGTACACCCTTCTACGGGGATACCTTAAAGAACATCCCGTCTTCTACTTCAAACTCCAAATCTTGGCAGGGGGTATTGGCGTAGCCCTCACCGTCTCACTGAGCTTTCCTAAGGCGCTCTCTAATGAGTTTGACCTTCTCTGAGGTGACCTATACCGAATCTTTCTTTCACTTTCCTCACCCTAGTATAACAGAGTCCTGCATCTTGTGTAATATAGTGCTTCGTACGGTGGCATACCTATGATGGTCTGGTAACTATTGTTGCACGCAAACTTCAACAGTCCCAGATTCTAATCCCAGCTCCCGGGAAGTTCCATAACACACTCTCGGAGTAGATCCTCAAGTATTTGAATGGTCTTCTCCGACTGTCCATTTGTCTCTGGATGGTATGCCGTGCTAAGTTCAGTCTCGTCCCCAAGGCCTTATGCATACTCTTCTAGAAGTGAGAGGTGAATCTTGGGTCTCTATCTGATACGATAGACACGGGTACACCATGTAGTCTAACTATCTCGTCTATGTACATCCGTACCAACCGATCCTGAGAGTAGGTTGTCTTGATTGGAAGGAAATGGGTAGACTTGGTCTGTCTGTCTATAATAACCCATATGGCGTACTTGTCTTGATTGGTTCGAGACAAACCAGACACAAAATCAATGGCTATCATTTCCCACTTTTATTCAGGGATCTCCAGAGGTACCAACAACCCCGGTGGCTTCTTGTGCTCAGCTTTGATCTCCTGCCAGATCAAGCATCTAGCCACGTACTCAGCAATATCCTTTTTTATTCTCCTCCAGATGTAGTTTTCTTTGATGTTGCGATACATCTTTGTGCTCCCTAGGTGCATAGCATAGGCCGAGCAATGAGCTTCCTCCAATATTTGTTTCTTAAGGGCCTCATTATTGCGTTGCACATAAATCAGGGCACCTACCATCACCGCTCCACCTGGAGATAGAGAATAGTTACCAAGTCTTCCCCCCTGTAGATTCCCAGCTAGCTTCATTAACTTGGGGTCTTGTAGTTGAGCCCTCTTAATCTGTGATATCAACGTCGGGCGTAGGTGGAAATTCGCCAGTAACAACCCCAGCTCATCCACGGAGAACTGTGCCCCAGTGGATCTCAACTCGTGTAGTTGGGCAAAGTTGATGGTCCCCAACCGTGCTATAGTCTTCCGGCTCAAGGCGTTAGCTACTACATTTGCCTTGCCTAGATGGTACTCAAAAGTACAATCATAATCCTTCAGCAATTCCATCCACCATCTCTACCTCATATTCAGCTCCCGCTGGCTCATCAAATATTTCAAGCTCTTGTGGTCGGTGAAGATTTTGCAGGCTTCCCCATACCAATAGTGTCACCATATCTTTAAAGCGAAGACCACCGCTGCTAGCTCCAGATCATGGATATGATAGTTTACTTCGTGAGTCTTGAGTTGCCTAGATGGATATGCAATAACTCTACCCTGCTGCATCAAAACACAACCCAAGCCCCTATACGAAGCATCACTATAAATTCTAAAACCTTTGCTTGCGGTAGGCAAGGTGAGGATAGGAGCAAACACCAATTGGTTCTTCATCTCTTGAAAGCTCTGCCCGCATTCCTCGATCCACTCGAACCTTGCATTCTTCAGTAGCAACTTGGTCATAGGTTGGGTGATAGAAGAAAACCCTTCCACGAATCGCTTGTAGTAACCGGCCAATCCCAGGAAGCTCCTGATCTCCGTAACTGTAGTTGTGGCTTGCCAGTTAACTACTTCTTCAATCTTTTTGGGATCCACATAGATCCCAGACGCTGATACGACATGGCCTAGAAAGTTGACTTGGTCCGGCCAGAATTCATATTTACTTGGCTTGGCATACAGTTGCTGCTCCCTTAGCGTCTGTAGCACTATTTTGAGGTGGTTGATGTGTTCCTCTACGCTCCGAGAATACACCAGGATATCGTCGATGAACACTACCACGAACTTGTCCAAGTAGGGTGCAAATACCCTGTTCATCATCCCTATAAATGTTGTTGGGCCATTCGTCAATCCTAAGGGCATTACTAAAAACTCAAAATGACCATATCTGTTCGAAAATGTTGTCTTTAGTACATTCTCCTCTTGTACCCTCAACTGGTGGTAGCCCGACCTCAGGTAGATTTTGGAGAATACACACGCTCCTCGTAATTGATCGAATAGGTCATCTATATGTGGCAATGGGTACTAGTTTCGGATGGTAACTCCTTCTTCATGAAGAGTACGGGCGTATCCCAGGGAGATACACTAGTCCTGATGAACCCTTTTTCCGATAGTTCATTTAATTGTACCTTCAGCTCCTTTAGTTCTACTACAGCCATCCTGTATGGTTCTCTAGAAATTGGGGTTGCTCCAAGGAACAAATCAATAGTGAACTCTACGCCTCTATATGGGGGTAATCCCAGTAGCTCGTCGAGAAATACATTTGGAAATTCACACGGTACCGCGATCTCCTATACATCTCCTTTGGGGGTTTCTGTTTCCACCATGTTTGCCAAGAAAGCTTCCTCCATCTCCTCCATCTAGGCTCATCTTCTGTAGAAGAGAATTTCCGCCTCGCCTGGTCGCTGGAATCTTACCATCTTCATGTAGAAATCGACGGTGGTATGGTGGATCGACAACTAATCCATCCCTAGGATTGCGTCGAAATCTAAGATCCTCATATGGATCAGATCTGCAACTAACTCCTAATTTTCTATCCTCACATCCCATTCCTCATACACTACTTTTACAATGATAGAACTACCTATGCACTAAAAGAAAAGAAGCATTTAGAGGCGGTTTTAAAGGCATTTCAAGGGCCGGTTTTAACACCGCACCGCTAAATGCTTTCGATGGATTAACAAATCGCCGCTTAATACCAATCCACGAGAGCATTTAGCGGCGGTTTTCAGCAACCGCCGGTATAACCGGCGCTGATTGCCGGATGCATTTCCCGGTGGTTATAAAACGCCACCAAAACCACCGCCAAATGTCATCGGCGTGAGATGAGTTTGTATTTTGCGACGGTTGAAAAAAATGCCGTAAAATACATAATATGCATATCGCGGCGGTTTGAACCGCCATTAGTGCTATTGATATCAATTTAATTCAAATTAGACTCCATTCAATTTTGCGGTAGTTCAAACTGCCGTGAGTGCCATTGAAGTCAATTCAATTCAAATTGAACTCCATTCAATTTTGTGGCGGTTTGAACCGCTGCCAATTAGTTTTTGAATTATTTTTTTTATTAACCTTTATTTTACAATAAAATAAGAATTTTAACCTTTTGTCTCATACCATTGAACTCCATTCAATTCAAATTTAAAAATAACAAACATTTTATTAATAATTCACAAATAATTACAAAATTAAATTTACAAATTTGTTCATACATACTCACAAGGAAGAACATATGAAATAAATCTGACACTTATTCTCAAACAATGTTTACAAACATTCAATAAGAAATCGTTCCTGCAGAAAATAGGTACAATCTCGAAGTTAAACAGTTCTTGTTTTGAAATTGATCATATATATCCCAAGGAGCAGCATGAAGTTCAACAATTCTTGTTTTGAAATTGAGATTACAAAGTTGGCTGAAGGTCTGCAGTAGCAAAACATGTTAACAAGAAAAGCTTAAGCATGTTCTCAAATTTTATAAATTCACTCTAGCAAAATCATGTACCAGGAAGGCATGAAGTGCTCCATAAGCAGTAGTTGCCTGCAATATCAATCAAACAATTTGACAAGCCTTCCATGAAGTAGACAACCTAATATTAATATACAACAAAATTAGACCCCAATATTAAAAAAATGACTTATTTCAATGCATCCATACAATAAATCCTCCACATCTCACAAGCAGAATAGGGATTAAGCCATGTAGAACAATTATTCATCTTTAAAGAAAAAGCCAATAATTCATACACAGCTTTAATATACAAACTTTATGATCACTACCCAATAATGAAAACAATACTCAAAGCAAATGAAAAGCTCATGCCCACCTCAATATGTCCATACATAGGATCTCCACTTGTAGGAATATTGGACAGCTTATAAGATTCATCAACACCATAGTACAACTACAAAGAAACCAACACTATCTTCAGAATGTTATTTTAACCGAAAATAATCGCAAATCCTGTATGAAATTCTATTTAGAACAGAGATAATTAAAAGTTAAAACAATAATGAACATCGAACACTATGAGACAAATATGAAAAAGAAGTTGTGTTTGTCTTATGAGAAGTTGTGAAATTTAAACATGCTTTCTTCCTTAAAAGAGGTCTACAACTACTTGAAATCAACGCAGCAAAAAGGCCAGCTAGCTAAAAAATCACACATAAGGACAAATATGAAAAAGAAGTTGTCTTTGTCTTACAAGAAGCCTCTGAACATCAGGAACCAGTGATTTAGCAAATTCTCTTCCACCAATATTTCCTACCTAA
Source organism: Dioscorea zingiberensis (assembly GCA_026586065.1). NCBI lineage: Eukaryota > Viridiplantae > Streptophyta > Magnoliopsida > Dioscoreales > Dioscoreaceae > Dioscorea > Dioscorea zingiberensis. Next base: position 34,024,364 of record CM048827.1, read on the forward strand.
AAAATATTAAAAGGAAACATGAAATCAACATGATTATTAAAATTAGGTTAATTATTTTAATAAATGTAGCAACTTCTATAGCTACCATATATGAATTATGAACTATTACTAAAATAAAAAATAAAAATAATCTTTCCAACGACAAGATTGCGTACAGTATTTATAACCATCCTCAGAAAGTCATGGTTCTCATTTGATAAGACAGACGTCACAATACATCCAACCTGCATCATGAATGGAAAAACAATAAGCATGATAAAAAAGGTATGTAATAACCTGAACGAAATAACAAGAGTTAATAGGTCAGTAAAGGAAAACTTTTCCAAAACTAGATTAACTTTTTAGATCTGTACCAATCAATAAAAGAGATAAACAGCAACGCGCATATGCTAGCAAAACAAATTTTCTAGGCCAATTTCAGATTCTTATCTATCAACATAGTAAACTACAATCTTGATTTGGATAGAATTTATGGATTGTGAGAAATAAGTTATACCAAAAAATGTACTTGACAAAAATAATTGTTATCCAATTTATAGAAAAATAAAATAAACCAACGAAACTTTTTTCTTACCAATGCCCAAGTGGACATTTAGAGAACAATTTGCCCATAAAGGACAAAAGCATATGACAAATTTTTCTTTTTTCTATATGTTGATGATGTCTTCTGGCTATCCATGTACTAAAAGGTAAACAAAGGTCATGCGATAAAATTTTAGTATCAGGCAACCAACTCCAAAAGGAAATGTATACCCATCCTTGATGCATCCATATGTATTGTTACCCATAAAACAACAATTAAGATACAAGAATATGTTTTACCTGCTTCTTAGGATATTTTGGTGCATAAATTAAAGAAACAAATCTGCATCATAACCCAGCATGTAGATATAAGGCATTTTCCAGACGTATTTCTTCTTCTCATAAGGAGTCAAGCCATATCAATATAGTCAATTTGTGCATCACCAACATGACCACTAGAATTCATCAAGTTCTCTAATAAGCTAATATAAAGAAAGCAAAGGAAATATATCGTAAAACATCAAGTAGAAGTTTCCATATGAAAAAAATATATCAATAAGCATAGGAAAGAATCATTTAACAGAAGCAGAACGAAAGATAAAATAGGTATCAATAGCCAACAATTAGGCATCTAAGTAGTTCAGCACATTATATGAGAAAGAATATTCTTTAATAATTTGCATTCACATAGCCATATCAATCAAGAGCATCATATAGCACATGCCTAAAGACAACGAAACAACATTGAACTTTATCCTCTCACTTGAAAATTTTTATAGAAAGTCTCAAAACTAAATCATAAATGCAAAGCACGAGCTAAAAGAAGTTTAATGACAATCTAACTCAGTTCTAGATCTTATCAAATAATATAAAAAGCTTCAGTAATCAAGAAATTATATTTTAAAACTATTAATAACATTTTTTCAATTACTCATTCAGATATTAATTGTGTTAGTTTTTTTTTTTATTGTCATTTCATGAATGAATAGAAATAAATACTTCAATTCTCTGATTTGTACATTAGCTTTACATTAATTTTTTTTGCAAAATGTACCAACACATTTAATAAAGTTTCAAATATTTTATTAAATTCTAAATGCCATTGAAGTTATACCTCAAGCACCAACCTCAAAGTTCCTACAAAAACTTCATGTTAATCTTTTCCAATGTTGAAACACCATTCACATAACTATGTTTTTTAACCAAGATTGGGTATGTTGCAAGTCACTAAGTTTCACTGTCAAATATGTCAAATCATAACATTTAGTAAAACATTTTCAATCGGATCCTTTACATGTAAAAGGATCTAAATAAGTCTCAGCGGATTAGACCTTTAATCCACTCAACTAATATGCATAGAAAATTTGTGACTTTTTTATGGACTATTCAATAGTCATGATGTTAAACAAGTTGGGGAACAAGACACATAAGATAAGAGATGATGATATTTCAAACTTTAGTATAATTTGAAAAGAAGATGGTGACATACCATGAAATATGTTTAATACAGTTGCAACTTTTAGATGGGATGATGCTTGGCATTTTGTGGTCCTTTGAACTGATAGTTTGTTTTATTGTACTAAAGAAGTACTGAACAACATTGTGACTCAATTCTCCAGTACACTTCTACAACCCAAAAGGCTTTAATTTCTTTTCCAATTTACTCGTTTTTTTCTTTTCTCATGACACTAATGTCTGTTGTGTTATTTTGCATTTGCCAAAGATTAAACATTTCATTGCTTGAACATTCTATAAAACTACATGTCCATCAAAGATATCACCAAAAGATTGAGCATCAATGATACCCAAGTGAGAAATTCATAACTTATACCCCCTAAACATTACTTTAAAACTTTCCAAGGGAACACCATGGTAACAAAGTCTCAAGAGAACCAAACCAACATACAACTTCTAAATTTAGCTAGTCAAAAATTACACTCCAACAGCAAACCTATCAAACATTGAGCATGACCAATCCTAATCCGATTCCCTGGTTTTTTTCTCCTCTCCCAGTTGGCATCAAACACTAACCAAAATTCCAAGCATTTCCAATTTTTATCGATCAATGGAACAATCAAACTCAAAGGAATCGAAGATCTAAAAATTCTACCAAAAAAAATTCAACCAACAAACAAGAAATCTAAGGAACAATCGACGCCGACCTTCTCATTCTCCAATCGGGTGTGGATGTTGCCGAGCTCCTTATGCGACCACTCGAAGCCGCTCATCGCTCCTTATTATAGCGATTCAAGACATCGGCCGATGAACACTGAGAGCCCTCTCATCCTGGAGAGTGCCATCCGGCCAATCAACCCACCATATCCGCCAATCCACGGCCGAGATCTATACCAAAGATTTCAAGAACTTGCGGATCGCTCCTCCTCCGAGCTCCAGGGATCAAACACTAGAGGCTGGCGGATCGAAGAAGGGGAGAATAGAGAAGGCGATGGAGGTGAGAGAGAGAGTTAATGGAGAAGAGAGCCGATCTCCTCTATTAGGAGTGGATTTGGTGGCGGTGTCGAGGAGTAGACGAAGTGGAGCAGCGACAGTGCAGGCCTTCTAAGAAGGAGAAAGGGTTAGGGTTTTGTTTGGTTTCAATTAGGTATAGTGATAAATTCATGGCGGTCACGAGGAAACTGCGGCTAATTACATGCTATTAGCGACTGTTTCTAAAAAATGTCATAAATTACATGCATTTTATGGTGGTTTATATATAAACCTCCGCTAAATTCATATATTTAGTGGCGGTTTAGTTAACCGTCGTGATAACCGCTACTAATTCTGTACTTAGTGGCAGTTTTCAAAAACCGCCACTAAATGATCGCCGCAAAATGCCTGATTTCTTGTAGTGATGGGTGATGCTACAACCATAAGCTAAGCTAATCTAGTAGCATAAATATCTTCAGGTATATTAAATGATGTAGCTATGTAGGTTCTCGTGGAAATAGAATCAATCAGAATGCAGGCATCAATATCATAAATATGGGCCATACCTGCAATCACGTCTGGCATGTCAATAGCCTCTTGCTGTGTTATTGCAAAGGCTTGGGCCTACAGCTGGGAAGGAACTCCTTTGCCTCCTCCTCTGGACCTTCCCCTAGAAGATCCTCCTCTATTGCTCCTAGTGCTACCCACGACAGAGTATCCTAGCGGTTGTTGAGCACTCTGGCCTCTAGCTTGAAATTGAGGAGCTGTATCACTTCCCTGAGTTAATAAGGGACATTGCTTCACATGATGTCCCGGCAGCTGGCAGTGATAACAGATACTAGCTCCAATGCCTGCTCCACAGACTCCAAAATGATATCTCTTGCAGGTCTGGCATTCAGGCCTCTTCTGACTCTATCCTCTTGAAGGAGAGCCACCTTTGCTACTGTTGTTGCTTTTCTTGGACGGCCTCGTATTGTCACCGATCAGATTCCTTTTATTGAACTTGTCCAGATGCTTCTTCTGCCTCTCAAAGCTCATCTCTACTCTAAGAGCACCCTCAACTAAAGCAATAAAATCAGTAAATCCAGAAACTATGACAATGTTTCTGATCTCATCCCGAAGTCCTTGTTCGAACCTTTGACACTTCTCGTACTCATCATCAAAATAGAAGGGTGCATACCTCCCCAGGTCTGTAAACTTGGCCTTATAATCGGCGGCCGAGAGGTTCCCTAAACTAGAAGCAAGAACTCGATGCTTCACGTCTCGGTGAGACTTCGGGACATAAACTTGCGATCGAACGCTATTTGGAATTCGGACCAAGGGATGCGTTATGCGATCCGCCCGGCGCCTCATGATCGTTAGCCACCGTATAGGGCTCCACATCCCAAAGAATAATGTGGCAGCTTGTCACCGCTCTTCTTCGTGAGCACCTCAATGCACAGAGGAAGACCGGCTCGAGGTGGGTAATCAAGTTTTACGCCTCCGTTGGATCTATGGTGTCCGCGATTGTGTTACTCCCCATATTCTAAGCTTTTCCAACAAAATCATGCTCTTTGTGTACCGGCTGCTAGTAATTGGGAAGGCAGCAAATGACTACGCCATCTGGTTGAAAAATTGTCGTGCATACCGTGAGTTATACCACAGCCCTCGTTGCATTCGGGTTGTATCCCGCTCCGCTTGCATTCACAGGTATTGTCCTGGTCTAGGTTGCATTCCTGGGTAGTGTCATGGTCCATGCTGCGAATGTGATCCTTCCGCACGGACTTATTCTTGCTGCTGAGCCTCCACCTCTGGCTCCTCCAGGGGCTCCTCTCGTTGGACTTGTGGTGGTCTACCGTTCCTCTTGGGCGGTATTCTGAAAAAGGGAATGTGTAAGTAATATTCTTTAGTACTAAAAGCAATTAACTATACTGATACATACTCCCACCTTAAGGCTCTGATTACCCTAGGACTTCCTAGGAATAACTCGTTCTGATACCACTAAATATAACACACATCTCCTTCAGGGGACACATGTCACACAAGCCAGGTTAAGGGAATGAACCCTAAACCTAAGGCTGTAAAACTGGTAATCAATAAAAATCAAGTATAAACTGAAGCTAATAAAGCAAACTAGTCGTATCATATCATAAATTCAAACTCAAATATTGTTTAATACAACCCAAATAAACATATTGTGTTAAATACACTCATAAAAGAAACATAAACAGGAACTAAAACACGTGTGTCAGAGCTAGCTACAGGACATATCCACTTAGACTCGCGATTAGACAACACCCTCTATCTGGTCTCTTGCCTATCGCCTGCATAAAAAATATCAACAGAAAGGGGTTGAGCTACTGGAGCTCAATGATGTGGGAACAGTACTGTCGGGTATAAAATATACCCGTATAAAAAAAAATAAATATGTAATAACTACATCATAAAATATGGATAAAAAATAACTGAAATTAAATACTAAAATTTGAAAGAAATGCTGAGCAATAAATTGTTGGTCAATGCATTATCTTCAATCTGTTTTAATCATGTCAAAAGCATAAAAATCTGATGTATGCATATAACTCATAATATGTTTCTCTGTACTCTGAAGGATTTCTGAAATTACCCTTAGTAATCTGCACCAAATGCCTCTACGGTGGATCTCTAATCGCTACCGAGAGGTGGGTAATACAGAGTCATCTGATCATCACAATACTATCATCTCCAACTACACATCTAGTATGATACTGCAGGAGCATCGACCGATGAGTAGATCTATCCTCGCTACCCTACTATATACGTATACTAGGTAATCCAAGAGTATTTAAAGGAGGTTTTAATTTCATAAAAGTGGAATGTTATAAAACAGATAGTTCGGTAATGAAAATAAGAGTTTTAAATCACCCTTTTCATAACCTAATGCCGTACTCTCTGGCTCTCTACGAGCCACCATTGGTATAAGCATGTATCTCAATAAAGTGTAGTCTACTTGTTTCTATATCTGTTTCTCTATTTTTTTTACTTGTTACTGTACATGAATGGTTTTCTAAAACTCTGGAAGTTTTTAAGAAAATTCTAATTCATGCTTTTTAAACTGAAATCAAATCTTTAATAAAATGAAAATACGATGAAAACTCGTACTGTACAGTTTGTTCCCCCACCTGAGTCTAGTCCGAGCTTAAAACTGGCTCGGTCCTTCTACAAGAACGGCCGACTTGCTTTTTACCCTTTCCTTTTCCCTTTATTGATAATCGAAATATGAAATTTATGAATACGGAGACCATATTCTTAACTCGTACTCTAATTTATACTCGATAGAATACGGTAAACTCATTAATCTCTCTAAGCATGATTATTTCTTAAAATCTAGTACATGCTTCTAAAATTCCTAAATACTATGATTACATTTATAGCTTTAGTTTAATCGCTAAGAATACGATAAAAGTACAACATGCCCAGGTTATCTTAACTCATGTTTATTTTCTTCTAATAAGTTCCTTAAAATGATCAACTAGCCCATTTCAATTAATCTAAAGCATGAAGCAAGTTGATATGATAATATGGAAACTAATACGATATTAATACTTAGAATCTCAATGAAAATTCGTCAGCACCTCCCCTATTTATAGGGCTCCGAAAATATACATTTATGCTCACATAACACATAATTAAATCTAACTCATTTAATACATTAAACACTTAAGAAATCTCATAAACACATGAGTTCCTAGCATCACCATCTCATCAATTCAACAACCATACAATTAATCTTTGTACTTATAAAACTAATCTCATGCAACCTCTCCAAATCCTTAATAATTTCTGAACCCATAACATACACATCAATCCTTCAATTATGAACTCTAAAATTTACTTTAGGGTTTTGCCCCAAAATCTCACAATCGCGATGGTGAAGGAGATAAAGTGCAAGGCGGCAGGTCGACAGCATTGGCGTGCTCAAGGGTAGTTATGGGCTGCAATTCTCATCGGTGAAGCTGGGCAAAGATAGCACAGGTCTGCAGGTGGCATGCACGACTTCAAAGGCTGGCGCGGTGGCCGGAGCTCACGGCGGCATTGCAGTGGGGCCTAGTGAAAGTCATTTGCTGGCGCCGCAGAGTACCAGCGCAGGGGAGAGGGGAAAATGGCTCAAGCGTCTACGGCCGGCGTGGGCTGAGCTCGCGGCGGCAATTTGGCCGGCGAGCATGAGGCAGCTTAGCCAAACAACTAGAGACGCAGTAGTTCCCTGCTCTTTGGGTCGAGGGAGGGAGTGAGTTGTGTGTTTTCTCATAGATAAGGTTGAGAGGAAGTTGAAATAATTTTCATTTCTCTCTCTCTCCTGTTATTTTATAATGACACTAAAGTAATTATCATTCATATGATAATTCTATTTAATAAATTAACTTATCTATTAAAAAGCATTTGTTTAAACTATGATACCTTCTAAAATATCTCCGACTAAAGGCCGAACAACTTTATTTGATCTTATCTTGTTACTGTGCCATCACAAGAACGATTGGATTAATTATCTTACTCATCTCTATCCCCGACCTATATCCGAGAATCCTGGGTCAGATCTAGTGACACGGGCTTAATGTAGCATCATGGGTCGTCTCTTCTCCCGACCCAGATCTGTGTTTCTTGGTTTTTGACTAGGCCAGATCTACTTTATCGGGACTCTAACTTTTGTCAAGTATCTTATGCTTAATTAATCTAGATTAATCAATATTTAAATAATTTCTCATTTAATTAATCCGGCTCTGCTATCTATCCATCTCCAACTATTCCAAGTAAAAGTGCCCTAGCCCAATAAGGTCTTCCTTGGCCATATAATTGCGAGGCTGGATTTCTTGTCCATTAATTCCCGATTTTCTTTAACTTTGAGGTTAAAATAATTAATTTGATTTTTGAGTTAATTAACCTCATTTAAAATTTTAAAATTTACTGAATATTTATTTAGAAAAATTTGGAATGTTACATTAGCACTCGTATCTTTTGACTTAAAAATATCAAAAGGCTAAACAAAGGTTAAGCTAGCTTTCATTTTTCCAGAAATCTTTTATGTGGATTAGCTTCGATGGTGGTGTATAGGAAAAATGTAAATGGGGCACGATACAAGGAAAGAAAGAATTATTACTTTGGTATACCAGTTGAAGCTAGAATAAGATACATGGAACCTTTGGAAGGATTTGATGAATTAGTTCTCTTGTTCAATAGGATGCTATGAAGGATATAAAGTAAAGATTAGAGCTTTATTGTAAAATATTGATCTCCAAATCAATGAAAAATCCTGCTTGGGGTGACTCTAGCATTTCTGATGTAGCACGAGAATAGTAAAATTTTGATGTTTTCCAAAATGCTCAGAATTCAATTCTGATCTCTTCGTTAGTTCCGGGGCATGTTTGGAAATAAAGGAAATAGCATAGACAAGTGTTATAAGACCCAAATTCTTCGGTTATAAAATAAAAGCTGACAACTCGGTTAATTCATTTGGATGTTTTAATACATAATGTTATGAATTCGTCGGTTATAAAATAAAAGAGGACATCTCGATTAATTCATTTGGATGTTTCAAATCTGACATCTCAGGTAATTCATTCTTATTGTTATGAATTGTTGAGTAATGTATATTTACCATGTTTAGGACATGGTAAGGTGGTCTAGGACTGGACTGGGAGGATCGTGCTCTGGTAGGGCTCTCGCATTGGTACATCTGTGAGTATTTCTAACTCAATACCTATTTTTAAAAGGTATGAGCTTGGCCTTTCTGCATGATTTCTGTATTTTATGGATTATGGCGTCCATCCTTTATTTTATTTTTTTTGTTCTGTTAGATGGATTATGGGATCCATCTTTGATTAGTGTTCTATTTCGGTACCTTTGAGGTTTTCTGACCCTATGTTCAAGATGGATTTACTTCCTTGAATACACACATTTTATTCTGTACTTCTGATTGATATTCTGTTTAGTATACATTTCCCATGCTAGCACTCCATACCGACACTAGGGCGATGTTGGCACTAGGTTGATGCCGGTACTGACAGATAGCGACATTGGGTCGATGCGTGAATCTGCGTCGATCTGCAGTCCTAACAATACCAGAAGCTCGGCGATGATCTATTATGATGTACTTTCTATGGAGATGTATTGTTTGATTTTATCCTTATATTCTGATATGATCTGCCCTGTCTATTGACATTTTGTTTTTTTAATTACTTGAGTTTATGATTACTCAAATCAAATTGGCCATACACCTTCATTGTTTTTATGGGATCCTACCGAGCCTTTTTAAGTTGCCTAATGCACTTGTTGATAGCTCTCGCAGTTGACGGCGAGACTCAGGATAAAATACAATATGTGCCTAACATAAAAAAGGATAGTAAGAAAAGGTTATATCTCTAATGGTTATTATGTACCTAACATGAAAAGCAATATCCTCAACATTGGGTAACTTCTGGAGAAGCGATATAACATACATATGGAAGAGTATTCTCTTATTTTAATTTGAGAGATACATGTGGAAGAATTATAGCTCGTGTTCCAATTACCAGCAATCGCATGTTCTCGCTACATCTTAGCACGAAGTCTAAGAAGTGCTTCTATGGACTTAAGGAAGATGAGTCATGGAAGTGGCATCTTCATTTTGGGCATCTCCATTTCATTGGCTTAAAGCTACTATCTTCATTAAGCATGGTGCATGGGTTACCAGTGATAGAGCTACCAAGCAGCACTTTTAAAGGATGCATACTTGGCAAGTTTGCACGACTTTCGTTTCCCAATAGCAAATCTTGGAGAGCAAAAGTACCACTATAACTCGTTCACACTGACATATGTGGACCAATAGAGCCCATGTCATTAGGAGGTAATAAATACTTTATTACTTTTATTGACGACTTTAGCAAAAAACTTTGTGTTTATTTTCTTAAAGGAAAAATCAACTATTTCTTTTGTATTTAAGAACTTCAAAGCACTTGCTGAAAATCAAAGTTGTCACAAGCTTGTAACACTCCGCTCTGACCGAGGTGGAGAATACACTCAAAAGTATTTGATTAGTATTACAAGGAACATGTCATAAAGCATTAGTTTACTGCTGCATACACCTCACAACAAAATGTGATTGATAAAAGAAAGAATCGTACCATTCTTAACATGAAACGAACCATGCTCAAGGAGAAAGGACTACTAAAGCAATTCTGGGAGGAAGTTGTGGCCTGCTCGACTTAAGTACTCAATCGCTCTTATACCAAAAGTGTCAAGCATATGAGACCTCAAGAGGCATGGAGCAGCTACAAGCAAAATATTTCACATTTAAGAATCTTTGGATGTGTCTCATATTAGCACATCCCCAAGTCCAATATAGGAAGCTTGATGATCATGGTTAGAAATGCATTTTTCTCTGGTATAGAAAAGAGTCAAATGCGTACAAGCTCTACAATCTACTAACAAAGAATGTAGTGCTTAGTCGAGATGTTATCTATGATGAAGACAAAGTATGGAACTGGAGTGATGAAGAGAAAGCCAAAGAGCAACATGTACATAAAGAGTCCAAACAATCTTTAACAAAAGTTCCACCAGTTACACCATCATAACACTAGGATGCCACACCCTCTCTTGCAAGAGGCTCTCCATCTTCTTGGGAAAGTAGTAACAACAGACCTTCAATGTACCATGGTCTTATCAAAATGAGAAGCCTTGGGAAGATTTATGAGCAGACAAAAGTAGATGAAGAGACAATCTCTTCTGTTCGTATGCTAACCATGAGCCTCTCACCTTCCAAGAAGAAATAGAAGAAGATTGTTAGAGATCAACAATGGAGGAGGAGAAACAGTCTATTCAGAAGAATAATAGTTGGGACTTGACAACACTTCCAATAAATCACAACTCTATTAGTGTCAAGTGGGTATACAAGATCATGCGTACTGCAGAAGGTAAAGTCTCTTGATGCGTGCAATCCACAAGTGTACGGGTAGTATTAAGTAATAAAAAGGACTAAAAAGTCGGGTATCGATCCTTAGGGAGAAGGTAGTACTGTACCAACTATTCATCTATTATCTAGTCGATCCAATGGTGAGTGATTGTAATCTAAACATAAAAAGAAGAAATTGAAAACACAAGCTATGGGATCAAATTAACCTTGATGACAATCAATCATGAAAAGTGGATACTTGGGTAATGATCCCCCTTGGATTTCTATTATAAAAGATGGATGAAGGTCTCCATGTTAGCCAAGAGTTCCTAAGGTGCTTTCACTCCCTCTCTTGAGGTCAATTACTAATCCTTGTACCCTTACAAATGATGTTCTAGTGAACCTAATCTTGGAAAGATTGTGGGAATAAGACATATTAAAGACTCACCCTCCTTAGTACCCTAGCTCTCGGCATACTCACAATCTCCTTTATTAGAGATGGGCTATACATGGGGAGGTACTCACTTCTTCCCCCATATAGACAAGGAAAATATCTCTGGGCTCTCACAAAGAAGAGAGATTAACACAACAATCAAAAGATCCAATAGACTTAATAGATTCAACCAAGCATTCAAACATAAAAAACAACAACAATTAATGCATAAACCAAGGCTTCATCATACCCAAGTATCTACCAAATTTGTTCTCCATGAATTGAGAACAACAATCTAACAAAAAGAGAATACAAATCAAAAGAGGCATAATGAAGAACACTATTACATACACTGCAGATACTCTGTTGATTCCTCTAATCTCTTACCCTTTTCTTCCTCCAAGGGCTGATGATGAAATCTTCAATCCCTATTCCAACGCTTTTTCTCTCCCAAGTTGTCTCTGCCCTCCAAAGCCCTAATTAGTCGGATTTATAACCCCCCCCCCTTCCTTAAGGTTTTAGAGTGTCATTTACCATTACTCACCGCACTGCTGGGTTCAGAGGACAAGCTGGAACCTTACACCATACAAAGGCTTTTTATCACATTGCCATATCACGGGCCCATTATAGAGTTTAGTTAAGCTTTGTGATTAAATATAGCATACCATATGATACCACGTTTGGCTCGACACGAGTTGTATACGGTCCCAAGAGACCAATTACGAAGACCATCTGAATCTCTAGGTTCATACGAGTCGTATGAAAGCCCGTATGCTATTTTGCCTTCTCCAGAATTGCTTCATTTCGGTCTTAATTTCCCTTTAAAAGGTTCCTTTCTCCTTGTCTATCGATATTATGCCATGTTCGATAAAATCAACTCTTTTTAAGTACCGACGGGCTATAATTCCACCAAAATAACATGTAAAGCATACATGAATATGGTATAAAATTATTCTCAAATGAACACTTATCACATATCTCCACACTTAATGGTTTGCTTGTCCTCAAGCAATGAAAAGAAATTAGCAAAAGATGATAATTGTTCACCCTCGGGCAATAGAATTCTTGACTCAATACTATTTCAAGTTCACCATCAAAGTGTATGTTCTCTTATTTCCACACCAAGGCTTAGATTGATCTTGTGATATTTTTCAATATAGCTCTAGACAAAGCTTGTTCACTCCACATGCCATGTTTTAAAATCTTAACAAGACAAGCATAACCTCAATAGACTCTAGAGAATCATTGAGGCCCTAAGATCAAGTAAATGGCGGACAAGTTTAAGGGATGCTAAGTTAGTTTATTTATTTATGTATTTATTAAGTTAGGCATCCCTAATGGATCCGACTTTCCCACACTGAAGATAATTCACTTCTACAAGGTGCTTATACTGATTGGGCACCAAAGCACTTAGCTACTAAGATGGTTACAACTCTACCTAGGTGTGCTCATGCTAAGAAGTGATTTTTCGAATTGACGGATGCTCTGATCAGGAGCCAGAACCCTAAACTACTTCATCACAACAAGCAGCGGAACGCTGTCTTTATTGCTCTACAACTACTATGTACAAAAACTACTTTATTCTCCTCTTAATTGTCCACTAGGTTATATTATGTTTGAACTAGTGCCATGATGTCTCTTGGAGGCATTGAAAGTGATTCTTAGCTATTAAACTCAAGAGAACCTAGAAATGGGTTATCTATTGTCTCTAGAGATTATGAGTGTCACAAAGATAGTCTCAAGGTTCCCATGGTATTTCATAGGAGAATTTAACAAAATTGTGTTCTAAGATAATGTTATATGAATAGAATATGTCAAAGTGTTTACTAACAAGGCCTTTATCGGCGTATATGAAACATGAGCTATCATATAAAGATTTGCAATGAATTTCACTAATAACTACCAATCTCCACACTTAAGAGTTTATAATAGATGCATAAATGGATAGGTAGCCACCCATATCCATACTTAAAGACGTACATTTTCCTTAATGTACTTAAGAAATGTAAGATAAAATGAGTATGGAGAAAGGTGAACTAAAACTTCCCCGGATAATTTGTTGTTCAGCTTGAATTCCATGAATTGATCGCTTAGCCAATACGGGGGAATGTGAATTCGTGTTCCGTATCTACAAGAGAGGAGAGATCATCATAACTCCACAAAATTGGGAATCAATAGTAACCATAGAAATGAAAATAAAGATGTGTTTAGCAGGGCGGTGCACTTGCTAACTAGTACATAACAGTGCACATATAAAAATACAAGTACAAGAGGCACATAAAAATATGTAAAATGATATATCTCGGTCCTCTATGCTGGGCTGATAGTCTGGTTCCCCGGGTGATGCAGCAGTGGGTGCCTGAGATGGAGGAGGTGGAGGTACAATAGATGTTTGTCCTCAAATAAAAGGGAGAGCTCGGTGAACTGGTCCCTGATCTATTTTGCGCTTCTTAGGCGCAAAGGTTGTCTTCTTCTAAGGCATATCTGTAAAGCAATTGAAAAAGAATGTCAATATTCAAAAGATCGGGAAATGGAATGAAAGTGTATACTATAGCTCATGGAAGACCCCATACGAGGCCCACATATGGGTGCATTATGAAATGTCGTATGATCTCGATTGTGAGCAAAACAGAATGTCAAACAGTACGCATTGGGCCTTGTGGGCACCAATGGGTACGGCCTGTTCTTTGCTCATACACATTCCTTCCTCATTCTATACTCTGTACATGCCTTTAGTCATAGTTTTGCGGCCTAGATTCGATGCAAACATGCATACGTTCACCATTCAAATCATTCACAAACAAATCCTAGGTTTCTAAACATGAAAAGGGGATTTCATCTATAAATCACACAAATAAACACATACCTTAGGTTGATGGATGCCCAAGTGAAAATAAAGAGGTCGCGCTGGTGTGGGGAACGTCGAGATTGAAGTGGAAGAGAGGAAAGGTCGGTGAGAGGGTTTTAAAGATGTAAAAGGGCACAATGTAAAATGCCTCTACTTTTGTAACTGTCTGACCCCATACGGGCCCATGTATGGGCCGTATGGGAGACCGTACACTTCATAGATCAAATTATACAAGCTGTATAGCAGGCCATCAATAAACGATATGCCTCGAGATTCATGTTGTGAACGAGGACAATGGGGTCCATATGGTCTGACAGACTACTGTATGGACTCCCGTATGATCGCAGCTAACAATCATACTTCCTATCATACAGGGTCATATGGCCTCCGTATAGACCTTGGGATTTCAAACAATACATTTATGACTTATACGGGTACCTATACGGGCCATATAATACCCCGTCTACTCCTTCGGCATGACCATATATCCGTATAACAGACAGTATGTGCCCCTGTAGACACTTGGGTTGTGCTTATGCAGCCAACACCAGAGGCCATTTATGACCTCATTGTCTTACCTAATAAGAATTATCAATTCAGAGCTACAAATTAAGAACATCCAGCATATGAGATAAGATAATGTGAATATGGAAATGAGACATATCATCAATTTATTACAAATAAACAATCTAACTAATCAAAAGAAAACGATACAAAGAAAAAGAAATTTTTTTCAAGAACTTGGGTTACCTCCCAAGAAGCACTTGTTTAACGTCACTAGCTTGACCTACCTCAATTTACCTCATGGGGGTTCAAATATGTTCAAGTTCTTACCAGCTCCACCTTTGATGCATTGTCCAAACAATAACAAGCCAAAGTTAGTATAGATAGAACAATGATTCTCTTTCATACCTGGGCTTTCCTCTAGCATAGTGTGAGCTAAAGAAATAGTGTTAACCCCTTTCTCTTTTACCTTCTTCCAAATTTTTGTGTGGAGAGTGAATTTCTGCTTCTTTTTCACTTTCCCTATCTCGGTTTCTAAGTCAATCTTCGATAAAGTAGAATCCTCCTGAACCTCTTCCGAATCCTGCTCCTTTTCTCCCAAACAATGGTTTAGTGGATCTACCATCAACAGTTCTTCCATGCATTCGGAGGTGATTATGTGACCATCATCGACACTATATGAAGTATCATCTTGAGCTATAGTGTGTCGCATAGTTGTGGGTAACTTAAATACCACCTTTTGATCTCCCACTCTCAATCTTAGTTTTCCTTGTACATGATCTTCAAGTGCTTGAGCAGTGGCTAAGAAAGGACGTCCAAGGATGATCGAAACATTGACATCATCATCTACATATAGAAGTACAAAATCAGCCGGGAAGACAAATTGATTTATTTGGATGAGCACATCCTCAGCCAACGACTTAGGCCGTCTCATCGATCTATCGGCGAGTTACAATGTCATCAAAGTGGGCTTTGTTTTATCAAGGCCTAGCTTCATGTACAACTTGTATAGTATTATATTGATACTCTCCCCCCGAGTCCACTAATGCTTTCTTTGTAATCCCTTCACCAAGTACACAAGGGACAATAAAGCTACCCGGATCTTTCAATTTCTTGGGCATAGTTTATTGTAGAATGGCCGAGCATTAGGTATTCAATGTGACAACAACTACATCTTCCAATTTCCTTTTATTGGATAGAAGTTCCTATATAAATTTTTCATACTTGGGCATTTGAGACAAGACTTCTACCAATGGCAAATTAATGTGCAATTGCGTCAACATGCTCGTGAATTTCACAAATTGAGCATCTTCCTTATCCTTTTTTAGCCTCGCAGGTTACGGTACTCGAGGTTGATTGGGGGGAATGGATGGTTCCTCTACCACTTTCTCTTTGTCCTTCCTTTTCTCTTCGGAGCTAGCAATGGGTTCAAAGTCCTCAACTTCGATGGTGCTCTTATCTTGAGGCTTCACAATGGGTAACTCTACCACTTTCCCACTTCTCAATGTAATGGCCATAAGGTGTTCCGGTAGGTTTTCTTCTGTATTACCCGAAAAGCTTTCTTGAGGCCTCTCCGATAGAGTCTTAGCAATTTTCCCAACCTGATTTTACAAATTTTTAACTGTAGCATAAAAATTCCTGATTGTGGTGTTATTGGTTTGTATATAGTTTAATATGAGATCCTTCATGGCAACTTTCTTCTCTTGTGGTTTTAGAAGGTGTTGGAAAAAAGGCTAGTATTGTCCTGCTTGCAGGTTTCCATAGTCGAGTGTAGGATGGTTCCATTTAGAGGTATAAGCTCTGTATTGACCATCTGATTATTTTTGTACATTGCCCATGTATTGCACTTGCTCTACATGAACCATTTCAGTGCTTGCAATGGGGCAATTAGACCCCTCATGTCCTCCTTCACATGTAATGCAAAACATGGCTATACCCTGTCTTGAGCTACTATAGCTCAATCTTCCTTCTCAACAACTTCAGTTTTTCACAAAGAGCAGCATCTATAACTGTGGGTTCATCCAATGATCCAACTATTTTAACTTGCTTCCCTCTTGTAGACCAATGAGACTCATTGCCGGCCATATCCTCAAAAAAATTTTCGGCATCTTCTGAGTACTTATTTTCCAATGATCCGCCAGTGGGGGCATTAACTAGTTTTGTGGTGTTGTCTAGCTCATTATATAAGGTTATAATCTTGGCACAAGGATCAAGACCATGCTAAGGACAATGCCACAGCAAGTTTTTGTATCTCTCATAAGCTTCAAAAAGTGTTTTGGTTGTACCTTGCTTAAAGGCAAAGATATCCAATCTAAGCTTGTCAAGTATCTCGGCCCAAGTGTTAATAGATCCAAAGGGAAGTAAAGTGAGCCAACTATAAGCCCCCTCTCTCAAACTGAATAGGAAAATCCGTAATCTAATAGCTTCATCATAGGCCCCATTAATCTGGAACATGTTACAAATCTGAACAAATTTTGCTATATGAGCATGGGAGTCTTCATCTAGCATTCCATCAAATTAAGCTGAATTCTGTATCATATTCATTGTACTAGCCTTGATCTAAAAATTGTTACTGTTGACATTTGGAGGACGATGGATGCTGAATTCCTCCCCGGTGTAATGAGATCGCTCATACTCGGATAATATTTGTCTCCTTTTTGCCATGATGGGTATTTCTCTAACCTCAACACTGGCTTCAGTATGTATGGAGTTTTCTACTTCTGAAGTAATAAACTCTTAGTTTTCCTAGTAGTCCTAATCTCCCCAACAACGGCGCCAAAAACTTGATGCATGCAATCCGTAAGTGTACAGGTTGTATCAAGTAATAAAGTGGACTAAGAAGTCGGGTATCGGCCCTCAAGGTGAAGGAAGTACTAGTACCAACTATTTATCTATTATCTAGTCGATCCAAATTTTAGTAATTGTAATCTAAACCTAAAATAACGAAATTGAAAACGCAAGCTATGGGATCAAATTAACCTAGATGGCAATCAATCATAAAAAGGGGATACTTGGGTAATGAATCCCCCTTGGATTTATATTCTAAAAGATGGATGAAGGTCTATATGTTGATACTTGATAGAATTTTGGCTAAGAGTTCCTAAGCTGCTTTCACTCCCTCTCTCAAGGCGAATTACTAATCATAGTGCCCTTGACGATGATGCTCGAGGGAACCTATATCTTGAAAAGATTGTGGGAATAAGAGATATTAAAGACTCGCCCTCCTTAGTACCCGAGCTCTCAGCATACTCATAATCTTTTTTATTGGAGATGGTCTATATATGAGGAGGTGCTGGCTTCTTCCCCCATATAGACTACAAAAATCTCTCCGAGCTCTCGCAACATAGAGAGATTAACACAACAATCAAAACATCCACTAGACTCAATAGATTCAACCAAGCATTCAAACATAGAAAATAACATCAATTAATGCATAATCCAAGGGTCCATCATACCCAAGTATCTACCAAATTAACACTGATAGTTCAGACGGGGTGGTGGTGTAGTTGGTTGCAATGAGGGTTGTAACTCTTTTTCTCATTTACTCATAGAAACATACAAACTCGCACACTCACGCAATAAAATCAAAACAATAAAGACAGGAGACACAAAGTTGGTAACCCTGTTCGGCCATCCAAGCCTACATCATCTCGAGGAGGGAGGAGGCAAGCTCGGACAAAACAATCCACTAAAAGAGAATAGAATATATGAGTATAACTCCCTTGTCACTCGTCTCACACATATATAAGCATTACTCTAAATTAACAGATGCCCACACAACCTACCTAAATCCACGAGATAGGTCTCTTATATAGACGCTCAACGAGCCTAAAATATCTCCTTCCTCTTTTAGAATCTATTTAATCTCCGCGAAAACTATTTTTGGACACCTTCCAAAAATAGCAATTGCAGATACTAATGCACCCGATCCTGCAACATGGCACAGTCAACTAAACTGACTAAGGCTACAGTTTTGCGTTGCTCAATGACCTCAACGACCTCTGACCATCCAACCATCCTTGTCGGGTCTGAGTTGACTCCGTCTAATCCTCCCGATCAAGACCATGGCAACTGGCTGGACCCCTCTTCATAGTGCCTCCCAGTACGTCAACATAAAATATTTTCCGAACTTAGTCTTTGACTCACTCAATTTTGGTCTTGAGAATCTTTTGAAATCATTCTCCTTCCCATATTTAGCCTCCCACCAAAATATGACCTTCAATAAAATCTTAGATTAGATCTTCAATCATGTTTCCAAATTAGGGTCACGATATATTTGGTCACCTTCTATATATATGCCTCATAATAACTTCAGCTCCACTTGGATCCTATTTCCATAATAAGTGTAACCGCTTTCCAAGTTGATCTTTATTGCACCTCAAGTATATGCCGCACCTTCCAAACTAATTATGCTCTTACCAAACATATCATGCTCCGGAAATATCTTTGCTTAACCTGTCGCTTTCCAGAGATAGTCAGCACCCATGCATTCCGTCATGATGTTTAGTCAGCTGCCACAACAGCTTCATTATCACCTCGTTGCTACTTGTGTCATATCCATAATTGCAACAATTCCTTCTGCCTCATATATTATTGTCAAATAATGCCAACCTAAGTGCCTTTGCACTAACAAACACTTATGATCCATTGATACAAGGAGAGACTAGTAGCAAAAGGCTACAAACAGAAGTACGACATTGACTATGAAAAGGTCTTCACATCAACTGCAAGACTTGACACTGTAAAATTGTTGATTACACTTTCCACTAAATATAATTGGAAGACATACCGGTATGATGCTAAGTTGGCCTTTCTCAATGGTATCCTAGAAGAAGAAGTGTATGTTCAGCAACCGGGGGGCTTTATGAAGGATAAGAAAGCATGGTGTATCGCCTAAAAAAGACATATATAGCTTAAAGCAGGCTCTAAGAGCTTGGAATACACACACTGATAGTTATCTTCATTAGAATGGGTTCACCAAATGCCCATATGTACATGAAGAAAAATAATCATCGTGAATTTTTAATAATCTGGTTATATATTGATGACTTACTGTATACAAGAACTTTTAGTGAAATACTCATGGAATTCAAGCTATCAATGTTCAAGGAGTTTGAGATGATAGACAATGGATTAATGACGTACTTCCTTGGTATTGAAGTGAAACAACAAGAAGATAGAATATTTATATCCCAAAAGAAGTACATGAAGAAGATTTTTAGGAAATTCAAGATAAGTAGTTGCAACACCTTGAATCTCCTAGTAGGCAATCGGAATGAAGCTATCAAGAGAAGGAGATGGATGTTCCGTGGACTCAACTCTTATTAAGAGTTTGTTCAAGAGCCTAAGGTACCCGAGAAACACAAGGCATGATATCATTTATGGTGTTGGACTTGTGAGGTCACTATATGGAGACAAGTGAAGGAGTCACATTGACTAGTTGTGAAGAGGATTCTCGGTTACATCAAAGACTCACTCTTGGTCTCTTCTATATGGTTATAGTGAAAATCTAGAATTAGTAGGCTATTTAGATAACAAGCTGGGAGGTGACCAATATGAGAGAAGTACCACAGGCTATGTATTCTATCTTGGGTCAACTACATTTTCTTGGACATCCAAGAAGCAAGAAGGTGTGGCTTTATCTTCATGTGAAGTGGAGTATGTTGCTGCTTCATCTATGTTTGTAACGCTATTTGGTTACGAATATTTTGAAGGAGCTGGATCATCTACAAGAAGAGTCGATTGTAATATTTGTGGATACCAAATCTGCCATCCGACTTGCGAAAAATCTGGTGCACCATGGTTGAAGCAAGCACATTGTTACTCGGTTCCATTTTCTTCGAGATCTTGTGAAATAGAAGACTATAGAGCTTCCGCATTGCCACACTATTGAATAAGTAGTAGACATATTCACTAAGCCATTAATAGGTGAAACCTTCATGAGGCTAAGAGACATGCTCGACATATGAAGTAGGTTTTAATTTGAGGGGGCAATGTTTGTTCAAATTAAAAGCTATAGAAAAAGGAAAAGTCACCTGCTATGTTAAACACATGTGTCTTACCGTAACTATGGCATTAAAATGGAAGATAAAAGGTTGTAACCATGGCATTAAAATAGAAGATGAAAAGTTTTGTTTAATTTCTTATAGCCTATAAAAGGTCTTTTGTACCTCTTATTTTATAAGCAAATTGAATAGAAAGTTTTAGTTTACATTGCCTCCACTCAATCCCTCTCTTCTTTTCTTTAATGTAAAATTTTAGAAGGATATTAGTTCGTGGAATTAATCTTCATCACTATCCTCAAAGTGTTATGCATGGGATTAAAATAATAGATTTGATGTGCTATTAAATCGAAACAAGTGCATATTAGAGAAGTATACTCCTTTGTTTTAGAAGATAAAAAAGATTAGTAAGTGTTTCTTGTATCCAGATGACAATTGAAGGCAAGAGCATCATGACATATATGCTACTACGGACCATGTCAAATTCTATAATAGTCTAATATATATTGTTGAGTCGGAAATCCGGTCTTTACTTGTGATTAGCACCGAATGGAATTAACAGTTGAGAATTTGTATTTCCTAGTGTGGACGCTTGTGATTTTGTTGTAAAGTAAGTTGCTCCGACTTCCAGTTTGCGGGAAAAACCTGCGTAGGGAGAAATAAAAACGATCGCACTGGGTCTTTTCTACCCGGATTTAGCTTCGACGATCAAATTAGAGACTGGTCTTCTTATGTTTCTTGGAGAGTTAGAGATTTTTTTTGTCCAGAATTTCTTACCTTTGGATCTTTCACTTCTTCCTTATTTATAGGCCTTTGTTTGAGTCTGGTGTTGGGCTTTTGGAGGTTGGAAAAGTCCCATCCTTTGTTAGGACAAGTGGACCTAGTGAGGCAAGAGGGCCCAATGGGGCAAGTGGGATGCTTACTCCTTAACTCATGTCCCTTCTGGTTTAAGGACGAGTTATGGTGTTTTATCTATTAGGTCGGATCTTTCTTAGATTGAAATCTCCCTCTTGTACCTTTTCTTTTGGCTCTTTGTCTTCCCAACGTTTATGCTCCGCTCTTGTCTTTTCATAAAAAGAGGAATCTGAACGGGGATTTGAATCAATTGTTTGAAGGGTCGTGATGGTGTTCGAGTGGTTTGCTCGGATGTGACCCGAGTGACGCTATGTGATTGATTCGGATTTGATTTGGGGGATACTATTTGACTAGTTTGGATTTGACCTTGGGGATAATGGAGGTCGTGCCAGGTGTCAAAATATACCCATCAAAAGTTTGGTGTTCAGCACGCATGATAGCCAGCCCTCCAGGGCTAGCGCCTAGACTCCCAGGATAGACAAGTAGACGTTGACTCCAACACAAGGGAAATCTGCACTTTGTCTGGCACGATGTCCATTAACCCCCAGGTCAAATCCGAACCACTCAAATAGTATCCCTCAGATTAAATCCGAATCAATCACATGGCGTCACCTAGGTCAAATCTAAGCCGACTACTCGAACACCATCACGACCCTTCAAACAATCGATTTAGATCCCCATTTAGATTCCTCTTTTTGTCAGTAAACAAGAGCAGAGCATAAACGTTGGGAAGAAAAATAACCAAAAGAAAAGGTATAAGAGGGAGATCTCTATCTAAGGAAGATCTGACCTAAAAGATAAAACGCCATAACTCATCCTGACAACAGAAAGGATAGGAATTAAGGAGTAAGCAGCCCACTTGCCCCACTGAGCCCTCTCGCCCC
This sequence comes from Dioscorea zingiberensis, assembly GCA_026586065.1. Lineage (NCBI taxonomy): Eukaryota > Viridiplantae > Streptophyta > Magnoliopsida > Dioscoreales > Dioscoreaceae > Dioscorea > Dioscorea zingiberensis. Next base: position 34,046,721 of record CM048827.1, read on the forward strand.
ACTAGGTCCACTTGCTAACAAAGGATGGGACTTTTTCCAACCTCCAAAAAGACTAACGCCAGACTCAAACAGAGGCCTATAAATAGGGAGGAAGCAGAAGATCCAAAGGTAAGAAATTCTGCACAAAAAAGATCTCTAACTCTCCAAGAAACAGAAAAAGACCCTTCTCTAATTTGACCGTTGAAGCTAAATCCTGGCAGAAAAGGCCCACTCCGATCATTTTTATTTCTCCCTGCATAGGTTTTCCCTGCAAACTGGAAGTCCGAGCAACTTACTTTATAACAAAATCGTGAGCGGCGACACTAGCATATACAAATTCTTAACCGTTGTTTCCATCTGGTGCTAATCACAAGAAAAGACCGGATTTCCGACTAAACAGTTTGGAGCCTTTTGTGGGGACCTTACAAAAAGCCAGCTCCAAATGGCCACCCTCTAAAAAAGAAAATGTTCCGAGTTCGCTGGGAGGGGGGAGGGGGGGAGGCTGGGGGAGGTTGATCTTGAGGGGGCTGATGTTGCTTGGTTTGAACAACCTGAGTGAGTTGTTCCAGTCGTTGTTCCATATTCCAGTACTGCTCTACATGGATGTTTTGACCATCGGGTGGTATCGAAGGGTTTCTTCCTATTTGTTGGGTTTCGCCGCTTGTGTTGATTTCTTCATGTCCCGCCGCTTGTGTTGGTCCAGTGCCCGCACTCGAAGAGAAAGAAGGCCTGGCGAGGAACGTCAGGAGAGAACCCTTTTTTTTCGGAAGCTCTGAGCCACACTGGATTCGTCGGCGGGACCAGTCCCCTCAAGGACACAACGGTATACCCCATCTAGTAACGAGCACCTCCAGCGAGGCCCCATGCCCCGTGGAAGAAGAGAACCAGAAAGGTATGCGCCCCAAGTGATCTCTCCTTTCATCCGAGAAATACTGGAAAAGCGTGTTCCTGACAGCGTCCAACCACCACCTATGATGGTGTATGATAGTAAGATGGATCCATCTCATCACTTAAAATCTTTCCGCTCCAAGATGCTCCTTTCTGGAACAACCGATGCTCGCATGTGTCGAGCCTTTCCGGCCAAGCTAGAAGGCACCGCGCAAGATTGGTTCATCGACCTCCCTTCTAGTACCATCCCCTCCTTCTAAGTACTGGCAGCCCTTTTTCTCGACCACTTTTCCAACTACTCCAAATAGACAAAAACTCCATCCACTCTCATACGGGTCAAGCAACGCGAAGGAGAAAGCCTCAAAATATACCTTGAGCGATTCAATAATGAAGCGTCAAATGTCGCCGACCTCATCCCCTAAATAGCCGTCACTATCCTGATGGAAGGACTTCAAAAATCCCTATTTCGCTTCTCACATACCTTGGAGCTACCAAAGAATCGGACAGACCACATTATTCATGCCCATAAATATATCAATTCTGACGAAATCCATCTAGGTTGGGATGAAGAGATTCAAGAAAAGGCGAAGGACGACCAAAAAGAGAGGCCCCACCAAAATCTTGACAGGTTCCCGAGAGGGGACCAACAGGAAGGGTAACCGAAAGAGGTAAATAGAGATCAGGAACCCTAATATCGCCCTAAACCACACAGGCTCCAGCCATGGATCCTAGGAAGGATGAGAAAATAACAATGTATGACCACCATACCCCCTTTAACCAAACGAAGCCATATCCTAATGCAGATCCAGGACAAGAAGATCGTAATATGGCCTGAGCCTGCAAAAAATCTGGACTAATGGAAGGATAGCAAGAAGTATTTCAACTTCCATCGGGCCAAAGGACACGATACGGAATAGTGTTCTTATCTAATGAACGCAATCGAGGATGTCGTTAGGTAGGGCAAACTTGAGCAAAACATCCGCCAAAGTCCGGATGAAAAAGGGGTACCGTCACAAAAGCATAACGAGGTTGGAAGAGAAATAGTGGGTTGTATCAGCGGTGGCCCTGGATGCAGAGGAGAAAGTTTGGCCTCCAGGAAAATTATGCTCGGATGGTAGGTTTCACCCTAGAAGGGCAGACCCAAAAAAGACCTCGTGACTCCCCTCCTATTATCTTTTATGACGACGATGCAAGTAGGGTCTACCACCCTTACGATGATGCCTTGGTTATCGCTATTACCATCTCAAACTTTGAGATGAGAAGAGTTTTGACAAGTTTGTTCTAGCTTATATAGATGACATTTTAGTCATCTATTTTTCGTTGAAAGATAGATGGTGCATTTTTTAATCCAAAGGGCATAACACACCATTCAAAATGTCCTTCAGGGCAAGAAAAAGCTGTCCATTCAATACTATCTGGATGCATTTTGACTTGCCAGAAACCTGACTTGCAGTCGAATTTACTAAAGACTTTGGCATTTTGAATGCTGTTAATCAACTGGTTTTTATCAGGAATATCATAACTGTCTTCCTTTGTATTATCATTAAGTCTTTTATAATTTATAACCATCCGAGATTTTCCGCGAACTATTTCACTGTGATTTCTCACAATTAAAGCTGTTGATTTATGCGGAGAAATGGATTTAAGAATAAGCTGTAATTTTAGTAAATCTTCAATATGAACCTTAAAATCTTCCTTATCCAAATTTGAAAATTCTATTTTTCCTGTTTTAATTATATAACTTGGATTAAGGATATCTAATTTGCAGTAAATCTTATTATTTTCCCAATACTTAAGAGGATTTTCTCCAATTATTTCTAAGTAATCTAATCTTTTTAATAGTTCATCAATGTCTTTTTTATTTCGAATCGAAGTTATTTCTCTATATATCTTAGTGTTGTCTAAGAAATTGACTTCTATATCTGGGGCGTCATTATAACTAATGTCCACTTCCCATTCTTCATTATCTTCCAAGTCAATCAAATCTGTTTTACATGTTCCTTTTACAGGGCACAAGCAAGGCTCTGCTGTATCTGTTTAAGACGTTTAACTGTCGTAAGGCGAGGTTTTGATGGAGTAATAGGGAGAAAAAGAGAAGAACGGCTAAGTATAACATAATCTTTTGTAAAGGTCATTTGTCCATTATCAGGCAGAATAAAGTTTAAGCCTAAGACAAAATCTGCTGTATTATTCATCTTTTTTCTCGTCCCTACAGGAGGTAAAGAAAAGGGATCGCAAAAGGAGTTACAGTTTGTATAAAAACTAATTTTCATGTTGTCTATATAAGTCAAATAAGTATTGTAACTACCATCCATTTGTTGTCCATAAGTAACCTTTTTAGTTTCCGTTAAGTACTGTGAAGGAATGTGTTTTTCATTTATAATGCAACGTGTACTACCAGTATCAAAAGCTTCTAAATAGATTTCTAACCCTTCGACGAGTAATTTTACTTTAACTGAGATATAAGACATTTTTGGATCATTACACACCCTTTCACTATCAACGAGTGAATATTCACTACACAATTGGTTGTTAGAGATAATCGGTGTTGAAGAAGAAGAAGGAGTATTTCGGGCCAAATTCTGTTTAACTATCTTTAACTCTTCTTCTACGATATCAATTCGACTTTCTAAAATCCGAAAACGACTTTTATCGATTCGATGTTCAGTATTAGCAGGAACTAGAGATACATCAAATCTGGTTTGAATACACTTAATACAGCCTTCTATATAGCATAAAGCACATTTTGCTCTATTAAACTTAGGTCTAATACCCAATTTAGCCCCTCTATTATTACGATTTATCCCTTTGGGTCCCTCTAATATAATTTGATACTTTTTGGTCCCTTTATTTCTCCGATTGAGAAATGTAAGTCCCTCCACAAACCTTTTTGGTCCCTTTATTTATGTTTTTCAGGCCTTTTTGGTCCTTATAGACTTCACAGGGAGGGATTTAAAAGGTATAAACGTAAAATTAAAGGGACCAAAAAGGCACGTTTTATATTAGAGGGACCCAAAAGGACAAATCGTAATAATAGAGGGACTAAATTGGGTATTTTACCATTAAACTTACTAGGGAAAAAATTGCAAATAAAACAAGGTATATTATTAAGACCTGTTTTAGTCTTCCAATCATGATCACAACTTTGTACATCCATTAATTCATTATCAGCATCGTAGTCTAAAAAGCAATCAGAATACAGATGCCATGGGTCATTAAGGTAATCGTAAAGAGATGACTGGAATAAACTAGGTCTAAGACAAGTGTTTTATGATCAAAATAATAATAGAGTTCTAATTCAGAGATGACAGGAATATTGTCTATATGTGCTATAAGAATTTGTGGGACATTTGAAATTTGCATGCATGTATTTTTCATGTACTGTTTAAAGATATATTCTAGGTAATAAAAATCTATTCTAATGTGCCATAAATCAAAAGTGTTGTGGAAAAGTTGTAAACAATCACTCTGCAATTTTTCAATGTTAAATTGTTTAAACAAATTTGGATCTATTCGGGGTAAATCAGGAATTTCAAGTATTTCCATAAAGTTTAAATCAAAATTGAACATGTTATCTTTTTCAGCCATTTCATCCACAAATGTATGTTTATCACTATCATCACTATCAGATTCATAAATTTCTTGTCCGGATTGAATAGCAGAAACAATGTCAGAAATAGATTCAAAGGTCCGGCTATGAAAGCATCAATAGCAATTAAATCTTCCTGAGTGGTTTCAATCAAAATAGCGTTACGATCTCTACTATTTTTCTTTTTTGGACAAGTGTTGCTTAAATGATCTTCACTGCCACATGCAAAGAAAGATAATTTATTTTGGTAATTTCGATTGGGCCTAAACTTACGTACATGTTTATCCTGGACCAAGTAGGGCTTTCTCGTATTGGGTTTTCGCACAAAATAAGTTTTCTTGAAAGGGTTTTTAGATTTCTTTTTGTAAGGTTTCTTTTCTTTTAAACCATAAGCTTGGCTGGTGTAGATTTGACTACAGAATGAATATTCTCCTTTCTTGAGCTGCCTTTGGATTTGTATGTTTGTACATTTTTCTTTGAGTATATCTAAGATAAACTGAACTCTCTGACCAATAGTCCACTGGGGAATATTAGGTTGAAAAGCTTGTTCCATAGTAGTCCATTTATCTGAAATTTCTAATCACAATGCACCAGGTAATTTCCTCATTAACTTACTACCTAATTCTTGACTAAACGCATTACCAGAAATATGACAAAAGTGAAAGTACTCTAAGAGAAATGGTTTAATTTCTTTCCAATTTGCCAAGCTAAGCTGCTCTAAGTGTATGACAACATTTTTTTGAAGTTCCATATTTCCAGTGTTTGGATCTCTTCCAGCGATTAGAGTATGGATTTTATTGACAAAGTTATAGGGATTTGGTCCCAAACTCATCATATATTGAAACTCTAAATGTTGTTCACGTTTACAATTTTCCCATAAAGCTTTTACACTTTCCCCTAAGAACGTTTCTCAATACCTAAACATTTCTTCGGTGTCTGGGTCTTTAAAATTTCGTATATAATCAGAGACAACCTGACCTTTCTATACGTCAATAACATTTGACCATATTTGTGGATCATGTGCTGTGATATTTAAGATATGACCTCTGTTTTCGCCTTGAAATTTTATGGGTTGTTCTAAGGGCATTCTTTTGCCTCTTGGTTTAATATTTTCAGGAACTTGGATTCGATCGATTATGTAAGGCATTGGGCACTGACTATAATTATAGACCGTAGGAAAAGGTGGTGCTTGACCTTGGTGAATTGTACTGCCTTCTCCTTCCATGAATTCTTTTAAGCTTGCGTTGTCCTTGTGGGATATGGTATCGTCAAGAACATCCAAAGATAATGCTTTTCTAATGTTGCCTGTGTTATCATAGTATAAAGTTTCTAACTCATTTAATTGTCCATTTGAAATTAACTGCTCTTCGAGTGCTAATAGTTCGTTTGGTGATAATAGCATTTCTAGTTCTCTTGGATAAATGATTGGATCTTCTGTTGTTTCATATGACTCAATGTTAACCATACTACAGTCGGCTGCAAGACCTTCAGATAACCATTGAAGCTCTGACTCTTGCTCTTGGTCATGGTTCTTTTTCTTATATTGACTGAAACGCAATGAAGTTTCTCCTTTACTATTTGTATACATAAAGGAATCTTCTAGAACTAAGATTTCATCTCTTTTAGAAAAGAGGTCTAAATTCCATTCTTCCCCGGCTAAGGTTTCGGAGGAGAATTTTGCTGGTTTAAGTAATTTAATACCTTTATTTCCTATCAGATTGACTACGTCGTCGATGCGTAATTTAAAATGGGTACTACTAGTATTAGTTATCTTTCCTAAGAAGCCGATGCAGACAAGTAGATTTTTTCCTTTGAAGCGCTCATATCCTTTGGTTTGCATACCAACTTTAATATTATTTACAAATTCAATAATGTACATTATATAATCGGGGCTACAATAAAAAATTCCACCATTATTATTCATATCGACTTCAGTAACACCTAACATTGCTTGTTCGGTGCCTGTCCATCGGGCATCATAAGCACAACATAAAACTTTAGTGCCTAAACCTTTTCGTCCTAGACCTTTAATACCGATAACTAAAAGTCCAAGATGAATTAGATTAAACTTTTTAACTAGTTCAATAAGGGAACTATCCTCGACTAGATTTAAGCTTACCATATCCGTGATAGTACAACTTATTTGTACTAGCACGATAATGCCTGAATAGACCATTATGTACTTCGAAGAATTTTGTTTTATAAAGTACTTTAGGATTTAAGAGATGGAGCTGATGTGTACTAAAGAGTTCGATATCTCGATCGATATCTATTAACTCGTCTAATTGAACTTCATCTTCATTATTTTTATGGAGAATATTACTAAGAAAGTTTTGAGAACGATTTCCACTAAAACTAGCTCGAGGCTTATCTATTTTTTGGATGGCTCGGGAGGAACTTGGTAAAAGAGCCATGGTTTTCTTTTAGCTTCTTTTTTGCCTTCGAGTTTTAACCCACCGAATTGGTTTATAAGATCGTCTAAATCAGGTGGAGGCTTAATATTTTTATATTTTCAGAAATATTTCTTATTTCAGAAGTAGGGAAATCTTCGAAATTAACTTTTTTAAGCAAATTATCTAATTTTGTTTGTAAAATTTTTTGGGTTTCTTTAATAAAATCTAAATTACTAGAAACTTCTTCTAACTGTTTGGAAATAGTACTTACCTTATCTAATTTTTCCAAAATGGAGTTCAGGAGGTGAGATGAAGGGGACGTAATTTTGTTTATCCAAAAGGGATGATAGGAGATAGGATCAGGCCGGCTGCAAGAGCGACCGGCTAATCCTATTATCCCCCATATCTAATATATATATTAAAACATATATTTTATATTTTATATATATATATATATTTTACATATATATAATTATTATAAATATGTGTAGATATATAACTTAATTTTCAAGATAAAATAATTTAAAAAATAGATATATATAAAAAAAACAAAAATATACATAATATATATAAAATATAATATATATGTTTTAAGATATATATATTAGATATGGGGCTTTGCGGCCGGCGTGATCCTATCATCTATATATATAACTAATAATTACAGAAAATGTGAGTGGTTTGATTCTTTAATTAAGCTGGGCATTTTGTGAAGGTAATAATAAGCTGCACCATCAGCCCATGGCTAGCTAGTGGAGTTGTTCTATCTTTAATGAAAGATAATCATGATCATGTTCCGATTTATAAATTAAAAAATCTATTTATATATGTTGCTTGAATTCAATTGAAGGCTAATCTTTATTAGTTTGAAAAATTGGAATAGGTGATGATAAAATTATTCCCTCCCCAACAAAGAGCCCTATCTATCTTAGTAGAGTGAAAGGTATTAATGATACAGGCCTCCTGGTCAGCACAAGGTATCAATGAAGACCATGCGAGAGTTTGAGAAGAAGAAGCAGACAAACTTTAGACAAACGGACGGCTGCCACGCTCTTCAATAAAACTATTCATTACTTAATTTCTGTGCCCTGACAAACCATGTGAAGCGACGTGCGATCTACATGTACTTAACTTCACTTCCACCCACACGGTCACATAAAAATGAGACCAAACCATCTCAGCTTTTTACCTCTTTAACGGTCCAAACATTACACAAACAGGATGTGTAATGTACAAGGACATGATCATGATGAGATGGGTAACTGTAGATCTGTGAGTAGCTAGTGTCAGAGCAGCATAGTAACAAACAATATCGGTCTTAATTATCACGCTGTCACAGAGAGAGCGAGCCAGCGAGGCTCAAAGAGAGGAAATTTTCTGAGGAGGATTAGAATAAGGATTTTGTCATGAAACTGAAGAGGAAGCGGAGTAAGGACCCGGTTACCCGGTTCTGGCCGGATGCTTTTTCTTTCGGAACTTAGCATTCGACAACTCTTGTCGGGACTCGCACTGTGACGTGTTTCCACTCGTCCTCCGCCCAGTCCCCACTTGCTCGTGCGCACGTTACCCCACAATAATGCGGCCCGGTCCATTCTCTCTCTCTCTCTTTCCCTATCACCTTCTCTTTGACCATAATCCTTTTTTTTTTTCTAACAATAATCCTTTTAAGCAAGAGGCAAAACTAATTAATAAGAGAGAGCATCCTGCATCTAGAACGACATAAGAGTGGAGTTGATTAATTTGGTTGTCTGTCATTGAATTTGGTAATTAAGCAGGTTATTGCTCTCCAAATTTGTGAAAGATTTGTTCGCTAGCTAGGGTTTCTATACTTTCTCTTCACCATCATCATCATCATCATCTTCACCATTATCTATCTATCTATCTATCTATCGATCAATCCATCCATCTCTAGGAAATTAACGAGATCTGAGAGGCTGAAAAGTATATCTATATACAAAGCAGTTCACGTTTTCTTAATTTTTTGTTTTGTTTTTTTTTTTCTTTCCATCAAGGAGGAGGAGGAGGAGGAGGAGGAGGAGGAGGAGTCGGCGATGGCGAACCGATGGTGGGGCGGCAGTACAGGCATGGGAGGGGTCGACCCAGTGGCATCCTCGTCATTACCACCCCCTTCCCTCGATCTCTTGAACCAGCACCAACTCCAGCATCTCACCCACCTCGGCCCCTTGAGGCGCGACCAAGACCCCAACCCGGCCACCACCCAGAGCAGCGGCAGCCACAACAACCCCAACGACGAGGACGACAGCGGCGGCAACGTTGAAGACCAGAACGCAGCAGGAGGATCCGGCTCGCTCGACCTTGCCGAGACTGGAGGCTCCAATCCCAACACCCCCGGTCGCCGGCCCCGTGGCCGCCCGGCTGGCTCCAAGAACAAACCAAAGCCGCCAATCATCATCACAAGGGACAGCCCTAATGCTCTCCGCTCCCACGTCCTTGAGATCTCCAGCGGGACTGATATCATGGAGTCCATGCTGACCTTCGCTCGCAAGCGGCAGCGTGGGGTTTGTATCCTTAGCGGCAGCGGTGTGGTCACTAATGTTAGCCTCCGCCAACCTGGTGCCCCTGGAGCTGTAGTCACACTTCAGGGCCGCTTTGAGATCCTTTCACTGGCTGGTGCTTTCCTTCCAGCTCCCTCACCGCCTGGTGCTACTGGGCTGACTGTGTACCTCGCCGGAGGGACAAGGGCAGGTGGTGGGTGGGAGTGTTATGGGTGAGCTTGTGACATCTGGTCCGGTGCTGGTCATTGCTGCCACTTTCTCTAATGCTACTTACGAGCGCTTGCCACTGGAGGATGATGCTCCTGGTGGTGAGCAGCAAGTATCAGATGGGGCGGCTTTGGACCACCAGGGCTTGGGGGCTTCTGGTGATTGTGCTGGTGCTGCTGATTTGTCTGCAGACCCTTCCTCATTGCCAATGTACAACCTGCTGCCCAATCTCATGCCAAATGGTCAGCTTCCCCCAGAGATGTTTGGTGCTTGGGCTCCTCGTCCTCAATCCTACCAATAAGTTTCTCTAGCTCTAATCCTGTATCTTTATTGTTTGCATGCATAATTTTATCTTGTTGTAAACTAAATTATTTTATGTTCTCTTCTCTTCTCTTCTCTTTGGTATAATTCTCTCCTTAATTTGTTTATATCTTTGCATGGGATTTTTATACACTTAATTGCCTTTGCACGGATGCATGCAGTAGCATACTAGATGGTTTTTAGCTTTATCCGATCATATTTCTCTCTTCATATATATATATATATTGATCCCTTTTATTATCTCTTCTAGCTGCTGCAAGTTTGAGGATGATGCTAGAGCGTATATATGGTGTAAAGCCAGATTTTGATGAATTGCTCTGAGTGATACTACCATATTGCTCCACCTTGATATATAGCTTTTGGAAATACTAAATGCACTGTTTTGATTAAGATGACTCAATATTGATGAGCCTAGATACCATATTGTTTGTCCATTGTTAATTAAAAAGAAAAAGAAAAAGAAAAAGAAAAAGAGGTTTGCTGAGCCTGAGTTCCTTAATCATGGCTTGGTTTTGAAGGTAGAGTATCTTCCCGGGTGGGAATATAGCATGGTTTTGAAGTTGGAGTGTCTTCCCGGGTGCGAAGAAAACAGGAGAGTTGGTGGGCAAGGTAACAACTCCATTCTTTTGCCCTTTGTCCATTTTGCAAATTGAGGGTTAACGTTTCAATCTGGGGAATGAGGACATATGGTTGTAGGATGAGATAATGGACTCCATGCATGATTTTGACATTTCCAAGATAAAGATTTCTTGCTTTCACGTCAAAGGATGTACCTTCATCTATACTCATTATTGTGATGTAGGCCAGAGACAAATATGGGCATGATATTGACCACCTTCATGGGGTTGCATCCCTATCCAATTTGGATTTTCCTTTTGAAACTGAGATCTATATGATTCTGATATTAAAGGTTCTTTTTTCATGATGGAAAGAACAGCCTTACTTGATCTCTGAAGGAAATTAACCAAATTTAGAAAGAACTAGGTGACATAAACAGTATTTTCCATAACTTTTTTTTTTCTTTTCTTTTTTTTGGTAAAAGGCCTTTTCTTCTTCTGTTTTGCTGTTACTTCAAACCCTAGTTCCATACACTGCATTATATATTTTGTTCTGTGGACATTATCTCCCTGGTTGTAATTACTTGTTCATCAAACAAATCATTTTGATCTTCGTGTTACCAACTAAAGACAGTTCATTGAGATATCAACGTGCATTTTATAGTTCTGATCAAAATTAATACTGACTGAAAAATCTTCTTACAAAGAGACCAGGAGTTTTCTTACCCTTGTTGAAAATGTTATTTACTTACTCATCTTTCTGTTAAATTAGTTGAGCTGGATTTTAATGTTCATAATTTATCATACATAGTTATAGAGATTTCCGTTTTATGACCATTGCAAAACATAAGAGCAGCATAAAAGAATGTGGTTTATCCACTTTTATCGAAAAAAAGAGAAACATAAGAGCAGCATTTTCATTGAAACAATATATAGTAAGGCTAGTGTTTTCTTTGTCTAAAAGCCTCTCATATTTTTTTTTTATCAACTATTTGTGATCAGGACCTTCTTTGACATTCCAATTATAATTCGTTGCCTTAAACGTGTTGAATGATGCAAATTAAAGTGTAGCTATCTCTATGCAGTAAATAATGTATAATCAAAATATGAATCTTATTCATGTACCCCTATTATATCTCTAATTTTGTGATGGAGTGTAGTAGCCAACATTTCCTTGTGAAAGTTGTCATCACATTATTTTCATAAATTTGAGGGGCTTTCCCTCCATGCCTAACTCAATTGAATGGCTCATGCATCCTTGGCTTTCTAAGTTTTGAAGTCAAATGTTTTAGGTTAATATGTAGTTCTGTAGGAGATGTACCTGTGGATATAGATTTACTCTGCAGTTTCTGCCAATTTGAATAGGAATTTATTGCAACTTGTTCCTCCAGTTTTTGATTTCGGAATATAGGACAAAATATACATAAGATACAGTGCATTCTTTGAAAACAACTTCTGCTGAGTTTTCGTCTGTAGGAATAGTCAAGGCCAGACGTCTCTGTGCTAGAAATTAAGCTTGAATGAACATTAGGAATATTGAAAAGGTTCTGACAGGAAGTCTTCAGTATATGGTCAGAGGACTGTAATATATGTTCAGAATAGAGTTCCTTACCAAATTTCCTGGATAGCTAGCTATTATGATATCTCTAGTTAGTTAATTGGAGTCAACCATACGATCATCATAAATCAAGAATAACTTATGCCCATAAATTGCTGAGATTTCTTGGTTGTAGTACCCCGATTATGACAATTATACACACAAAAATTTAGTCTTTTCTTTCCTACTTTGGTTGGAGGTACAAGTTGTAAGAATAGCAGCCAGTCTCATTCATCATCAATATAAATAGTATCTTCCTTGAAAAGAGCACCAAACAATATCCTGACTTTTGTGCTTTCCTCTCTGATTCATTGGGTTTTGCTTTTTTGTTTTGGTGTGGTTTGTTTCACCAGAGTCGTTTTAGGTGGCAATTAGGAGCTAGCCAGGGCATGACACCTAACAGTTGCTATCTGTGTTTTTTGGCTGTTCTTTGGACTTTTGGGGAACTGCAGCTGCAAACTTTGAATTGATCAGGTTTTCCCAGGAGAATTCTCCTGTAAACTCTTTTGCTTTGCTAAAGAGGGCATTCAGAGAAGAAGCTGCAGCGGCTTCTGCTTTCTCTTGAGCTTCTTTGGCAATGCTATCAGCTTTGGTTTGTTTTTCTGATGGTCTCTTTGCCTCTTCCTCAAGCTTCTTAGCAGCATATGCTGTTTCAAGAGCTTGTTCTGAGGCTGTTGGTGCTTCCCCGGCCCCTTTGTTACAGGTTCAGCATATTCTTTTCTCCACCCATCTTCTGGGATGAAACTGCAAAAAGTTAAAAGATGAGGTTCAGCTATCAAATGCGACAGTAATTACAAAAGCTAATGGGTTATTCATGATACTCACTTAATGTGATGAATAAATTACCTGAAAAGTTCAGCTATTGTCTTGGAAGGTGCTGAACCAGTGTTCATTTTGTTAAAAGCAACCTAATTTAGGAAAATAGTCAATCACCAATCACCTAATTTAGAAATATATACAATTTGAAAAACAACTATATATTCTCTTTAACATCGATATAGATTCAAGAATAGAGAGCTAACCAGTAGAGGAAGTTAACTCAAATATCCATTCATGCATACTCAAATATCATAAAGCATCAGTAAAAGTCAAGCAATAGAGTTCAACTCAAGAACAAGAAAGAAGAAAAGATATAATAATAGATTAGAGCTCCGCCGTGGTTGATAGCCGCTGACGTAGCCTCTGCTCCTCAGAGAGGAAAACAGGCCTTAGGGTTTCCAGATCTTCGCTACCCTTCAGAGAGAGTCTCGCCACCCTTTAAGGTTGCCTCCCAACCGTTCATCGCGCCAGATCTTCTTCCAGCCGCCCATCTCGAAATCATCAAACCAAGGGTTGCTCTTGATCGCCTTCGTGTTCACGTGTGGCTTGTCCCTCACAACCTGCTATGTTTCCGAGCTGACCAGTACTTGGCTTACACACATCCCCATTGGTCCCATCCATTGTAAATGCGCTCCTCTGATTCCTAGTTGCTCACACCCTGCAGACACGTGTCGCCTTTCCCTTAAAATACTTCTTTGACCCGTCAACGCTGGTTTGCGACGTGACCAGTACCCCCTTCTGCATGGCATTAGATATAGGGAAGGGTCCTTTCTCGGGAATCATTACAATACCCCCATCTTTCAGACTGACCTTGTCCTCAAGGTCTAAGTGTGGGAATTGACGCTCTAGCAACTGGAGGTCTTCCCAGGTATTAGTAGAAGGGTCGAGGCTATCCTATTGCACGAGCACCTGTATCACTGGGTGAACGTGCCTGAGAAGCTGACGCACTTGCAGTATAGCAGAAGGCTGAATCATAGGCCCTAATTCATCCGTCAAGCAAGGTAATGGCACAGGCGATGGGCTTGGCTCACCATGACATGGTTTCAATAATGAAACATGGAAGATCGTGTGTATTTTGGCATTGGAAGGTAACTGCAATCTATAAGCTATGGAGCCAATGCGATGAGTTATCTGGAAGGGTCCGAAGTACCGCATCGCCAGCTTGTGATTCTTTCTTAATTGAACAGATTGTTGGCAGTACGATTGGAGCTTGACGAAGACCCAGTTGCTCACATTGAAGACAACCTCAGAACGGTGTTTATCAGCCATCATTTTTATCCTCATTTGTGCTTTGGAGAGGTTTTGCTTGAGTTGGGAGAGAACCTGTGTGCACTGATTGAGCAGCAGGGAGACCTCTGGGGGATCAGTAATGTCTGTAGCATATGATAGTAGCAACGGTGGTTCACGCCCATAAACAGCTTCGAAGAGCGGCATGGCGGTGCTACTATGATGCGCTGTGTTGTACCAAAGCTCCGCCTACGGTGGTAGGTCTACCCAGCCTTTAGGATGCTCCACAGTGAAACATCGCAGGTACATTTTGAGGCAACGATTCAATGCTTCCGACTGGCCATCGGATTGAGGGTGATAAGCAGAGGACATTGCCAAAGTGGTGCCCATCCTGTGGAACAAGTGTTGCCAAAAGGGGCTAGTGAAAACCCGATCCTTGTCGGATACGATGCTCTATTGAATGCCATGAAGTTTCACCACATTATGTATAAATGCATCAGCTACTAAACGACTAGCGAAATCAGCACGTAGAGGAATGAAATGCCCATATTTGGACAATCTGTCCACAACCACGACGATGACCAAATAGCCTTTGGAATGGGGCAGGCCAGTGATAAAATCCATAGCAATATCGGTCCATATTTTACTTGGAAATGGCAGGGGTTGCAGCAGTCCCCCAAGCTTGGTGTGCAGAACCTTGGCTTGGTAACATATCATGCATTCCTTCACTAAACTTGCAACCTCGCGACGCATACTATGCCAGAAAAATTGTTTTGCCAAATGAGCTAGTGTACGCAAGGTCCCCTTATAACCACCCAACAAGGTTGTATGATACTCATGGAGAAGTTTATGTTTGAATTGTGGCACGTCAGGTACACCCAGCCTATCCCTGAACCACAACAAGTTGTTCTTCCACTTATAAAGGCCTGGACTCATAGTACTAGCCAGAATAGCTTGGATGAGTGCTTGGCAGTGAGGGTTTCCTTCTTGTAATTGCTGGAGTTTAGCGCTAATTGAAAGTATCGGGAGAGCGTATCCGCCACCTTGTTGTCCTGACTTGGTTTGTATTGGATAGAGAAATCATACCCTAATAATTTGACCACCCACTTCTGTTGTTCAGGTGTATGAATATTCTGATCAGTCAAATGTTGCAATGCTTGCTAGTCTGTTCTTATAATGAATTTGTGGCCCTTTTAGTAATGCCAAAATTTAGACACAACTTCTGTAATAGCGAAGAATTCCCGCACGTATGCGGAATGGGAGCGCATCTTGGGAGTAAGCTTCTTCGAGAAAAAAGCAATTGGATGATTGTCCTGGCTAAGTACTGCGCAAATACCGTCCCCTGAAGCATCAATTTCAAGCACAAAGGAACGTGAAAAATCTGGTAATTGTAGTACAGGAGCAGAAGATATAGCTTGTTTCAAAGCCGGGAATGCATGTTGGGAAGCCTCAGTCCACTTGAAGTTGGCCTTCTTCAGAAGTTCAGTTGGAGGAGCAGCTATTGAAGAATAATTTTGAATGAAACGGCGATAGTAACAGCTCAAACCCAGAAAACCCCCCAATTGCTTCAAGTTGGAAGAGACTGGCCAAGCCGCAATCGCATCTGTTTTATTCTTGTCCATCATCACACCATCTCCCGATACAACATGGCCCAAATAATCAATGCTGCGGAGTCCAAATTGACATTTGGATTGTTTGGCATGTAGTTGATGCAGCTGCAGAAGAGATAGTACTTGCTCCAAGTGGAGTAAATGTAATTCCCAAGTAGAGCTGTAAACAAGAATATCATAAAAAAAAAACTAAGACAAACCTCCGTAAGACCTGATGGAAGATGTGGTTCATCAAGGCCTGGAATGTTGCCAGAGCATTTGTGAGGTCGAAAGGCATCACCAACCATTGGTAATGTCCATGTTTGTCCTTCGGATTCAACAGAATTTGATGAAAGCCGAAACGAAGGTCCAACTTGGAAAAGAAAACAACACCATATATTTCATCGAGCGATTTATCTACTGTGGGAATAGGAAAGGAGTCCTTGACAGTGAGTGCATTAAGTGCTTTATAATCCGTATAAAAACGCCAGGAACAATCCTTTTTCTTGACCTGGATCACTGATGAGGAGAAACGACTGGAGCTTGGTTCAATTAGGCCATCCTGTAGCATTTGTTTAATCATGTTTTCAATCTTTGTCTTCTGGCTGTGGGCATACCTATATGGTTTCACCTTCACAGGATGTGAATCAGGAAGCAGAGGAATGCTGTGATTACAAGGACGATAAGGTGGGAGGTCCACGGGCAATACAAACACTTGCTTATATTTAGACAGAAGAGCCTGAATTTCATCTGGGGAAGACCCATACACCGCCTGAGTTAATTCATCTACAATGGCACTGAGAGAGAGATGATCCTGTGGATCCATGAGATTGCAATCTTCCTCATAAGTCAATGTGAAACAAGTAGCTATGGCATCCACTGAGCATAGGCGGTGTAATTGACGTTAGGAGGCGATAGCGGGAGCTGCTGGTTCATCTCCTTTCAATGTGACAAATTTGCCTCCCAAGTAGAACCCCAGGCGTCGTGTGTTATAGTTCACTAAGTGTGTATCCAATGTGCCTAAGTAGGCTGCACCAAGGATCAGATCAGCTCCAGCAATGGGTAAGACCAGGACAGGTAATGTGAGATTGATGCCTTGCACTATGAGCGGGAGATTATCAATATGGCCTTCCACCTGAAGATAACTGTAATTCCCCACGAGCACCTTGGTAGGATTGGTTGGCACCACGCCCAACTGAAGAAAAGAAGCCACTCGTCACTGAATAAAATTGTCGTCGCTACCTCCATCTACTAAAATGTGAACTGGTTGTCCACAAATCCACCCCACAAAATGCATGGTTCCAGAGATTGTGGTGTTGTTCATGGCATTCATTACTATCATTTGCCCATGTTCCTCCGTAAGGTCCGTTGGACCAGGATCGATCACCAACTCTGTTTCCGGAATCTCCTCATCCTCGTCGTCCTATTTCAAGAGTAGTAGCTTCTTATGGGCACATTTATGGAATCTAGAGTAAGGTTCATCACAACTAAAACAAAGGCCCTTGGAACGGCACAACTGCATCTCATCAAGACTCATCCGCTTGAAGTTAGGGTTAGGGTTTGACGTACCCATATTTGGCAATCCCTCCTTGTCACAGAAGTTGTACTCCAGACGACCCACTGGTGGTAGCTTTGTTGCAGCATGTATATCCGGGCTAAAGGTAGTTTGGTGAGTAACACCGCGTGATGGAGCAATATACTTCTCCTCATAAAGTTTGGCCAGTGTAACCGCCTTCGAGAGGTTTGCAGGTTGCTAAGGAATCACATCGCGGTGAATCTCCAGCCACAGGCCACTAAGGAAGCAGTCCAGCAGGGCTTCCGGGGAAAGCCCTTAAACCTTGTTAGCCAATGCATTCAAAAACCGATTGACAATAGGTTTCCTCCAATGGGGTTCTTAAAGAAGACCATGACGGCGCGCCTTCATTCTTCTGCCACATTTGGAACCATGGAATGACAGGACCTTCAAAATGGATTGATGTTATCCGTAGCCGGTAAGCATCGGAGATGTCATAGTAGTTGAAATATTGCTTGCTTTGAAGATCCATTGCAGGACATCTCCTCCATCGAACTTGGGAAACTCTAGTCGGAAAGAGCGTGGTTGTACCTCTATGATAGGAGAAGTCTCATGTATTGGTGATGAGGGCTTCCTCTGTGGGGTCATGAACTGTGAGATATCCGATAAAGAGCGCTCCAGCTTCTGAAAACGTTCCTCGCTTTGGGAGACCACCGTCATGCAAGTTTTGAATTGTTCCTCTCGTTGATCCATGACCGTCATGATCGTGTCCACCTTAGTTTGCAGATCTCGCATCCTTGTGTTCTCCGCCATGAAGGTAGGCAGAGATCAATGAAAGCACCAGTTGATATGGATTCAAGAACACAGAGCTAACCAGTAGAGGAAGTTAACTCAAATATCCATTCATGCATACTCAAATATCATAAAGCATCAGTCAAAGTCAAGCTATAGAGTTAAACTCCTGAACAAGAAAGAAGAAAAGATATAATAATAGATTAGAGCTCCGCCGTGGTTAATAACTGATAAGTGTTCATTTGAGAATAATTTTATATCATATTCTTATACGCTTGGCATGTAAGTTTGAAGATTTTTTGTCCACCGATACTTAAAATGTATTCATTCTGATTAACATGGCAGAATACCAGGACCCCGGAGGAAAGAAAGCATTTCGAGAGAAACCAGGACCTCAGAGCACTCAGAAGGGTCCATACGGGCATTTATACGGGTTGACATACAGCCGTATAGTGGCACCTAAAGAGAATACAGGCCAGTATATAGCCCATATGATAGACGGTATGGATATAGCTGGCACGTATACGGGCTGATATACGACCCGTTTGATAGACCGTATGGAGGTGTCTAGCCCGTATACAAGCCCGTATATCGTAAAGTTTAGAGAATCTGCAGAACTATGAGAGGACAAATTGGTAAATCTCACCCCTAAAACCCTAGAGGTATAAAAGCCGACTAATGAGGGTTTAGGAGGGGGGAAGCAGCTTGGGGAAAGTCTTTAATCTTTAGGAAAGCTTGGAGATTATCATCTTGAAGCTATTGGAGCAAGAAGAAAGGGAATCATTAGAAGAGAATCAAGGAAGCCATTAAAGGTGCATTCATTAGTGTCATTCATTATGATTTCCTTGTTCTCTTTCATCTTTGTTTTGTATTGTTGCCCCCATTTCATGGTAGGCTAATCTTGTAGATGCTTGGATGATTGATGAATCCTTGGACATATTTTAATTAATGTTATCTCTCTATCTTTAATTGTTTGGTTGAATCTCATTGAGTCTATTGGATGTTTTAATGGGAGTTAATCCCTCTACGTTGCGAGAGCCTGGAGGGATTTTCATAGGCCATATGGGGGAAGAAGTGAACGCCTCCCTGTGTATAGACCATCTCTAATAGAGGGGATTGTGAGTATACCGGGAACCTGGGTACTAAGGAGAGCGAGTCCTTTAGATGTATTATTCCCATAATCCTTCCAAGAATTACGTTCCCTAGAGCATCATAGTTAAGGGCACTAGGATTAGTAACTCACCTCGAGAAAGGGAATGAAAGCACCATAGGAACCCTTGGCCAAGGATCAACCAAATGTGGAGATAGAAAGTAACATTTATGTTTTAGAAGTCCAAAGGGGATTCAATTGTCCGAGCATCCCCTTTCTATGATTATTTAACCTTAAGAATAACTCGACTCCTTTGTTTGTGTTTTCAATTGATTAGTTTAGAATTAATATAATAAACCACCTTTAGATAGACGAGATAGTAGATGAATAATGGGTACTAGTATTTCCATCTCCTTGAGGATCGATAACCCGACTTTCAAGTCCACTCTATTACTTGGTACAACCCGTACACTTACGGTTGCATCACATCAAGTTTTTGGACCCCGTTACCGGGGAGATTTGGATTACTAGGAAAGGTAGAAATTTACTATTTTAGTTTTTTTTATTTTTATTTCATTACTTTCTTTTTTTTTTGTTTTTGCATTCCATTGAAGTTTTGGTTACTAATCTTCATTTTCTGGATATCTTGAGAGGTATCAGTTGCATGACCCGCAAGAACTCTAAAGGATTGTTTGAAGTTGACAGTGAGATTGAGAGAACCTTGCACCGGAGATTGAAAGAGGTTGAAGGAATACTTCCGGGATCCTCTTTGGAGTCGGAAAATTTTATTCCTACCGAAGTCATTGGTGAAGCAAGGGAAATACGAATTATGGCCGAGAGAAGGAAAACATAGGCCGAATATGAGAGGTCTCATTACACTGGGGAGGAGTTCAGTGTTCACCCTCCCAATATCAACATGAACAATTTTGAGATCAAGCCAAGCATAATGAGTATGATTCAGAACTCAGTTCAATTTGATGGGAGACCCGATGAAGATTCTCGTGCATATCTAGCAAAGTTTATCCAGATTTGTAATATATTCAAGATTAATGGGGCTTCTGATGATGCAATTCGATTGAGACTTTTTCCATTCAGTTTGCGGGAAGATGCATATAGATAGCTTACTTCATTACCTGCCGGTTCCATCCGTACTTGGGCCGAGATGCTAGACAAATTCTTGGGCCGCTACTTTCCACCAAGTAAGGCCGCAAAGCTAAGGTTGGACATCTCCGCCTTTAAACAAGGCCCCGTCGAAACATTTTTGAAGCCTATTAGAGATACAAAGATTTGCTCCGGCGTTGTCCACAACATGGTCTAGACCCCTATGCTAAGGTGAGAACATTCTACAATGGGTTAGACAACTCGACTAGACAATCGTTGGATGCCGCCGCCGGCGGGTCATTAGGGAACAAATACCCGTAGGATGCCGAAGAAATTTTTGAAGACATGGCTAGTAAGGAAGCCATTGGTCTACAAGAGATAAGCAAGTTAAAATGGTTGGGTCCGTGGATGAAGTTATAATTTATGATCCAATTCTTGGTGAAAAGTTGGATATGTTGACAAGTAAACTTAAGCTATTGACAACCGGTAATAGCTCAAGGTCGGCCACGGTGATGTATTGCAATACTTGTGGGGGAGGGCATGAAGCATCAAATTGTCCCATAGAAAGCACTAAAATGATTCCTATGGAGCAAATACAATACATGGGGAATGCTCCAAGGCAACCGGATGGTCAATATTGACAATATGCTCTTAAATGAACCCATTTGGCTTTATCTTATGGAAATCCACAAGCGGGACAATACCATCTCGGCTTTCAACATCCTCCAAAGCCTCAAGAGAAGAAGTTTAACTTGGAGGAGATGATCATGAAATATATGCAAAATAACGACACTACGATTCAGAATCTACAAGCCACAGTTCACAACTTGGAGAATCAAATTGGGCAAATGGCAAAATCTCTATCAGAGAGACCTCAAGGTAGTTTGTCGGGCAATATGGAGGAGAACCCTTGGGGAGAGCAATGTAAGGCCATCACTTTGAGAAGTGGAAAGGAGTTGGAACTCCCGGTTCCAAAGCCTCGAGTAAACATTCCTATAGAGATCGAGGATTCCGAACGTATCGTTAACTACGAAGAACTGAAGAAAGGAAAGGAGAAACACTTGGAGACATCATCCGTACCTCCGTACCAACCTCAAGTCCTTTACCCGACGAGGTTGAACAAAGACAAGGAGGATGCCCAATTGATGAAGTTCAAGGTATGTTGAAGCAATTACACATCAATATGTCGTTGATAGAGGTTCTAGCCCAAATGCCGAAATATGCAAAATTTATGAAGGATATCCTCTCCAACAAGAAGAAATTGGAAGATGTGGGTGTTGTAACACTCAATGCTTAATGCTCGGCCGTCATCCAACAAGCCATGCCGAAGAAGTTGAAAGATCCGGGTAGCTTTGTGGTCCCTTGGATCCTTAGAGAAGGGGTCAAGAAGAAGGCATTGGCGGATTATGGGGCAAGTATCAATGTGATGCCCTATAAATTGTACATGAAGCTGAGCCTCGAGGAACCTAAGCCTATAGGGATGACACTGCAGTTGGCCGACTGATCTGTGAGGAGACCGAAAGGAATAACTGAAGATATGCTTGTTCAGATCAACCAATTTGTTTTCCCGGCAGATTTTGAGCTTTTAGATATTGATGATGAGGTTGACGTGCCTATCATTCTTGGGTGACCTTTCCTTGCCACCGCTTAAGCTTTGGAGGATCATGCACAAGGTAAGCTTGCTTTGTGGGTAGGAGATTGTCGTCTTTCAATTGCCCGATGCAATGCGGCACTCAATGGCCCAAGATGATACCTTGTATTGTATTGACGAAGTGGATTAATTCACTTCCAAGTGTATAGAAGATTTGTTAATGGTGGGTCTACTATACCTCTATTTGGGAGAACAAGAGGGACACTCGGAGGAAATGCAAGTGAATTCCGCTCCACCAAGGGTAGAAACGGTGAAAGTCAAGAAAAAGAAGCAAAAATTCATTTCATGTACAATATGCTAGAAGAAAGTGCAAGAAAAGGGGGTAAGCATAAAACCATCGGCTCGGAGTACTTCCAAAGGAAGCCCGGGTATGGAGGATAACAATAGATCAATTTATGCTAATATGGGAATGTTTTTATTCGGACAATGCTTTAAGGGAGGAGTCAATGAAAACTTCAAGGTATTGGGAGGCAACCCAAGTTCTAGAAGTTTTCTTTAGTTACAATTTCTTTTGATTAGCTAGATTGAATGTGTTTGGAATAAATGAATGAGATATTTTATGTTCGTTTTCATAGTATATTGTACTATCTTGCTGGTTGTCGATCCGTTCATTGCCCTATATTGATAATTATCATTAGGTAGCATGAGGAGGATTCAAATGGTGTCCTAGATTGGCTGCATAAGCCAAACCCAAGCCCATACGGGGTGTCATACGACCTACCATACGGCCTTATAGCCCCTTCAGTGGAGTATACGGGCTGTCATACGACCCGTATATAGGGTCGTATGGACCCTCCAGTGCGGCATACGGGCTGTCATATGACCTATATACAGGGTAGTATGACCCTGGCCCAAAGGCAGTATAATACCGGTTCGAGCATACGTTTATATATCGGGGCCCGTGATACGCAGGATTTGGGCGTTATAAAGGGCGATTTTTCCCATTTCTTTTTCAAACCCTGGCCGACCCTACTCTCTTCCACATCGATTCGAGTCCTCTTTTCGTCAACGCAACCTATACTCTTTATTTGGGCGCTCATTCTCTCTAGGTATGATCTCTAATGCTTTGATTTGTCGATTTGATTCATCATCACCATGTTTAAAACCCTAGGGATTGCATGAATGTACTTTGAATGGATTTGAGGTGATTATATACCTTTTTGTATCAAATTTCTATGTGAATGTGTTGATTTAAGGTATATTTAGAGTTTAGGAAGAGAAATGGAGATGAATGGCATGTAAATGTGGTTGTATACTGTCAGTTGGGGATTACGCCACTGAAAGCGCAGACGTCTGGTATATCATCCCGTATGGCCCTCAGGTGTACCCATACGGGCTGATATATAGCCCGTATATAACCCAGTATGGCTCCCAAGTGGGGTCATACGGGCCGTATACCTGCACATATAGATGCCCATATAGGGCCTATCAAGGGCCGTAGGACGCAAATTTTTGTTTGGTTAATCTCTTTAATACTCCCATTCTCTCTAACACCCCTTTCAATTGTTTTATATATATGCCGAGAAAAGTAACCAAACAAAAATTTGAAGGACCGGGGAAGACTCCTCTACCACACCTCTATTTGAAGAGGAGCGCTTCTTCCACCGCTACCAAAGGCTAGCCACCAAGCCCTTTGGGCGAACGAGATACATCAATTGGGGAGTGGCCACCGAGCTTGGGATCACTGACCGAGTACAGAGCATGCTCGCGGTTGGTGGATGGGACAGGGTGTTCTCTATAAACCACGAGACCTTCCGCGAGGCGACGCTCGAGGTCCTAAGCACATTTGAGGCCGATAGGAGTGCCATCCAGGAGCGCTCCCTCGCTGCAATATCCTTTCAGATTTTCAGGGAGGAGAAGACCATGAGCTACATTCGCTTGTCGATGCTCATGGGATTTTATGACAGGGATGCCTTCCACACTCGCCCCCTCACTTCTTTCCCCGAGGACATCATCACACCCACGTGCTACTGGCTCTAACTCGGTTGACGTCATGGGAACCAGAATGCATCCTACATAAGTGATCCGGTCCACCTCTTTATCCACGCCTTAGTCATCCACTGTATCGCGGGGCAAGATGACAGCATCGGAAAGGTCACCATCAGAGACCTTTTCATTCTCTATAGCATTTTTGATCGGGTATCTATCCATTTAGGGTATGTACTTGCCGACTACTTGGTGCACCAAGGGACCTATACCCGGTTGAAGACCATCACTGCGGGGCCCTACATTACCAGCCTCATCATTGGTATGGGCCTCGAGGAGAAGACGGAGGGCATGAAGAGACTCTAGCTTATGACCAGCTTAGGGATGAGCACTTTTTGCTAGATAGGGCTCGTCAAGCACTCCGGGAGCTGCTACACACTGGTCGACCAGAGTGCTGGGAGCTCTGAGGATGACGAGGAGTCCGACTAAGAGGACTTCGACATCCCATCTCCCGCAAGTGAGCTCTCATCTTCAACGAGCAGTTGCCGATTCGAGCGGCTGGAGGACCAAATCTCGGACATTCACCCCACCCAGGATATGATTCTCACGGAGCAGCACCTCTTGGGCGACCAGTTCACGGAGCTGTCCCTCTTCATCCGCGAGCATCCAAAGATTCGGCCTCCTCCTCCAAAGACAGGGGACCCCTAGAACAACACACTCGAGGCACCCCAAAGCAGATGGCCCTACGATTGAGGACTTAGACATTTCTTTTTCATTATGTTGATGAGACTTTATTTTCTTGTGCACATTTTTTACGTTTCGTGTTTGTTGGACTTATGATCTTATTTTCATGCACCGTGTATGTCTCTAGCAAGGGCATCACCCTGCTACACTTATCCTTCTGTGTATTTTCTATGA
The DNA here is from genome assembly GCA_026586065.1 of Dioscorea zingiberensis. Lineage (NCBI taxonomy): Eukaryota > Viridiplantae > Streptophyta > Magnoliopsida > Dioscoreales > Dioscoreaceae > Dioscorea > Dioscorea zingiberensis. The sequence continues at coordinate 34,071,394 of CM048827.1, forward strand.
ACTCTGTTGTTTTCCCATTCTTTTCCATGGAGTTATGATGATCTTTCCCTTGATTTACAGAGGCGGAACTTGTATCAACATTCCCCGATAGTCGCCAAGCACCAACTTAGAAACCGATTGACACACCAAATTAACCTATGAAGTTTTAGTTCACATTTCTCTATGCATATTTAATTTTGGAATTATTGTGTACATTGAGGACAATGTAAAATTTTAAGTCTGGAGATGGGTAGCTACCTATACTTTATCTTTGTACATCCATAGCAAAATTTTAAGTGTGGAGATAGGTAGCTATTAGTAAAATTCATTGCAAATTTTTAAAATTTTTCATAACTAGCTTGCCTCAACAAAGGCCTTAAGGAAACATGTTGGCACATTTCTAGGGCACCATCTTGATACATAACTTTGTTAAACTCTCCTATGAAACGCCATGGGCATTTAAAGAACATCTTTGTGGCACTTATGATCTTTAGAGACAATAGATAACCCATTGCCATGCTCTTTGTACTTTAATAGCTAAACACATTTTTTCAATGGCTCCAAGAGATCTCGTGGCACTAACTCAATTCATTAACCCCTCATAATATGACCTAGCGAACAAGTAGGGAGAGAATAAAATAGTTGTACATAATAGTCACAAAGAAATAAAGACAGTGTTCTGCTGCTTATTTTGATTAAGCAGTTTGGGGTTCCGGCTCCCTATAAGAGTGTCCCTCAATTCGAAAAATCATTACTTAGCATGAACACAACCATGCACAGTTGTAACCATCTTGGTAGCTAAGTGCTCCAGTACCTAATCAGCATGAGCACTCTGCGAACAGGAGGAACTACACTCTACATTGGTCTTTAATCCGGGAAAGTTGGATCCATTAGGGATGACCTACAAAAAAAATAATAAATAAATAAATAAAATATAATATATATATATATATATATATATATATATATATATATATATATATATATATATATATATATATATATATATTTATATATATATATAGTTTGTGTCTTCCTATTTGTTCGCCACTTATCTAATCTGGGGGGATCTCACTGATCATGGGGCCTAAAGAACCCTCTAGAGTCCATTGTGGATGTATTTATCTTGCAAAGTATTTTTTAGAACACGGCATATGGAGTGAATAAGTTTTGTTAAGAACTATAATGATATCTTGCATGAGATCTATTTAGGCCTTGGCATGGAAATGATACAACAAAGCACATGGGTGGTGAAATTGAAAAGAGTTGAGCTATACATTTCATGGCCAAAAGGATTAACACTTATATTGTCTTTTGTGGATTTCTTCTCTTTTCTTGGTGACAACCAAACCTTGAAGTGTGGAGATATTTGATAAGTGTTCATTTGAGTATAATTTTATATCATATTCTTATACGCTTGGCATGTAATTTTGAAGATTTTTCGTCCACCGATACTTAAAATGTATTCATTCTGATCAACAGGGCAGAATACCAAGACCCCAGAGGAAAGAAAGCATTTCGAAGAAACTGGGACCTCAGAGTACCCAGAAAGGTCCATATGGGCATTTATACGGGCTGACATATGGCCATATACTGGCACCTAAAGGGAATATAGGCCAATATATGGCCCGAATGATAGACCGTATGGATGTGTCTGACACGTATATGGGCTGATATATGCCCACATGATAGACCATATGGAGGTGAATGGCCCATATACTACGCCCGTATATGAGCCCGTATATCGTAAAGTTCAGCGAATCTGCAGACCTAGGAAGGGGACAAATTGGTAAATCTCACCACTAAAATCCTACAGGTATAAAAGCCGACTAATGTGGGTTTAGGAGGGGGGAAGCAGCTTGGGGAAAGTCTCTAATCTTGAAGAAAGCTTTTAGATTGTCATCTTGAAGCTATTGGAGCAAGAAGAAGGGGAATCATTGGAAGAGGATAAATGAAGCCATTAACGGTGCATTCATTAGTGTCATTCATTATGATTTCCCTATTCGCTTTCATCTTTGTTTTGTATTGTTGCCCTCTTTTCATGGAGGGCTAATCTTGTAGATGCTTGAATGATTGATGAACCCTTGGACATATTTTAATTAATGTTATCTCTCTATCTTTGATTGTTTGGTTGAATCTCATTGAGTCTATTGGATGTTTTAATGTGAGTTAATCCCTCTACGTTACAAGAGCCCGAAGGGATTTTTGTAGTCTATATAGGGGAAGAAGAGAACGCCTCCCTGTGTGTAGACCATCTCCAATAGAGGGGATTGTGAGTATACCAGGAACCCGAGTACTAAGGAGAGCGAGTCTTTTAGATGTATTATTCCCATAATCCCTCCAAGAATTAGGTTCCCTAGAACATCATAATTAAGGGCACTAGGATTAGTAACTTACCTCGAGAGAGGGAGTGAAAGCACCATAGGAACCCTTGGCCAAGAATCAACCAAATATCGAGATAGAAAGTAGGATTCATCTTTTAGAAGTCCAAGGGGGATTCAATTATCCGAGCATCCCTCTTCTATAATTGTTTAACCTTAAGAGAAACTCGACTCCCTTGTTCGTGTTTTCAATTTATTAGTTTAGAATTAATATAATCAACCACCTTTGGATAGACTAGATAGTAAATGAATAATGGGTACTAGTACTTTCATCTCCCTGAGGATCGATAACCTGACTTTCAAGTCCACTTTATTACTTGTTATGACCCGTACACTTGCAGTTGCATCGAATCAATAGCCGTCAACGTAGCCTCTGCTCCTCAGAGAGGAAAACAGGCCTTAGGGTTTCCTTGATCTTCGATAACCATCAGAGAGAGTCTCATTTGCCTTTAAGGTTGCCTCCTAACTGTTCATCGCAACAGATCTTCTTCCAGCCGCCCATCTCGAAATCATCATACCAATGGTTACCCTTGATCGCCTGCGTGCTCACATGACGCGTGGCTTGTCCCTTACAACCTGTTGTGTTTCTAAGCTGACCAGTACTTGCCTTACACGCGTCCCCGTTGGTCCCATCCATTATAAATGGCGCTCCTCTGATTCCTGGTTGCTTACACCCCTGTAGACGCGTGTCTTTGATTGTTACGCCTTTTCCCTTATAATTCTTCTTTGACTCGTCAACGCTGGTTTGAGATGTGACCAGTGCCCCCTCTGCATGGCAATAGATATAGGGAAGGGTCCTTTCTCCGGAAACGTTACAAACATCCCCCTCAAGCTAAGCTAGGCCTACGTGAAGCTTTCAACATAATAAGCGGAATCGCGAAATAGACAAAGCCTTAACTAAAATATCACCCAATTATTGCTCACTTAGCACATATTTCACAACAATTATTCGGTTGACTACTTTTTTCGAACAAATTGAAAATTAATCTCCAAGTGTTTGGTGTGAGCAAGAAAGACAAGTTTAGCAGTCAAATAACATTATCACAAAACAAGTGTGGTACAGTGAGCAACAGATCACCAACCTCTTTCATAATATTAAGAACCCAACAAACTTTAGAAATATAGTGTGTAATAGCTCAATATTTGGCCTCTGTGCTAGAATGAGATATGATGTGTTGTTTCTTTGAAGCCCTTGAAACAAGAGTCCTAGAATAAAAAAGCAACAACCTCAGCAATGCGCAAGGGAGAAGTAGTAAGGCCATAATTAAGAGTACCTGCGAAATAACGAAGGATTCTCTTAGGACCTTGAAGATGTGAATCTATCGGATTATAAAGGAATTGATATATGTAGGCCTTGTTTGTATTGGCTTATTTTTGTCCCAGAAGTGCTTCTAGAGTAAGTTAAGCGCTTCTGGGACAAAATATTATGTTTGGATTGGCTTTTCTGTAAGCGTAAGCTCTAAAAGTTGAAAACGACTTTTTCGAAGCTAGTGATTTGTAGCTTTTGAAAAAGTCATATGCTAAGTCGCTCTTTTCAAGGCTATTTATAAAAGTATTAATTATCAAAATATCCTTTATTATTATTATAATTATTTATTTCTATTTATTATTATTATTATAAAACTGCTTCTAGATTAACCTATCCAAACACAAAAATAAATGTAAGGCAACTTACTTCCTCGGTAAGCACTTCTTTCAGAAGTCCTTCTAACAAACTTAAAAAAAGCATTTTTTTATAAAGCCAATCCAAACAAGCCCATAGTTTACTGTATAAGAAATATCTGGGCATGTCAAAGTCAAGTACTGAAGGATTCCTATCATAGTTAGAAATTTAAATGCATCCTGAAGTGGCACACCATCTTTGGAAGACTACTGTGTCCCTTGAATAGGACTGAGGACTGGTATGCAAGAAAGCATACTGAACCTGTGCAAAATTTCTTTAGCATATTTGGACTTGCACAAGAATAGTGAGTTGTCTTTTCGTTGAACTTCGATAACAAGGAAATAGCATAAGGGCTCCAAATCTATCATAGAAAACTACAAACGAAGATGAACAAGAAAGCTTTCCAACAACTTAGAGGAAGAGCCGGTCAAGATGATATCATCAACATATAATAAAAGTACCATGCAAACACGATCATTACGATAAATAAACATGGAAGAATCTGATGTGCTACGAGTGAATCTATAAGACAACAAATAAAAACTGAAACATTTAAACCAGGCTTGCAACACTTGTTTTAATCCATAAAGAGCCAAGCGACATACATGATGAGGCCAGGAAGGGTCCTGAAATTCTTGAGGTTGCTGCATAAAAACTTCTTGTTGAAGAATACCATTGAGAAATGCATTTTTAACATCAATTTGGAAAATATTCCATCCTTGGAAAAAGCATGTGCAAGAACTAAGTGAATAGTAACAAGACAAACAAAAGGGCTAAAAGCATCAGATTAGTCAATGTCTGGTTGTTGATTAAAATCTTTAGCGTTAAGACACATTTTCAATAGAACTATTAGATTTTTGTTTAACTTACAACCAACAGTATTTATACTTGTAGTTCTAGGAACCGATTCCTAAGTTTGATTATGAAGAAAATCATTAAATTCTTCAATCATAGCCTCCTTCCATACAGGACTTCTGATAGCCTCAGTAAAGGTTTTGGTTTTGGTAGTAGATTGGAAGTTGGAGTAACTAAGACATATATGTTTAATCTTTGGACAGGTTTGGTAGGTGTGCTAATTTGATGTTGTCTTCAAGCTATCATTGTGTTGGTTCACTGCGGTTAGATTGGTTAAGAATAAGCTATTTCATTGCAAGGAGAAGGGGAATGTTGTTGTTGGTGTGAAGGATTGGGTGTGGCATGTTGCTTGTGATTTGATGGACTTGCAGTTGATAATGGAGAAGTTGATGAGCAAGGAGTAGGAAAAGAGGTAGAATGAAACATAAGTGCCTTAGAATTGGAGAGCAATAAAGAGGGAAAGTGACTTAGGACTTTTGAGGTTGACTTGGACACAGGTTGTAGAAAAGAAGGAGCATAAGTGAGAGAAGGTAAGAACCTAGAATAAGGTTGTTGTCTAACAGGAATTGATGATGTTGCCGAAGGAAAATGTGTTCAAAAAATTTAACATGCCTACTAATGTACACATGGTGAGTGTTTAAAGACAAGCACCTATAACCTTTATACAAGGCACAATAACCAAGAAAAATGCATGAGTAGACCTAGAATCTAATTTATATTTATTATATGTGTACAAATTAGGAAAACATAAGCACCTATAAGTATGTAGATGAAAGTAATCAGGAATTTTATTAAATGATAATTCATATGATGATTTAAAGGATAGCAATTTAGGAGTTCATTAATTAGAATACTGTTGTTTGAAAGATTTTACCAATATGTTTAAAGAAACTGAACCATGGGACAACAAGGTGGGACCAACAATGGCAATATGGCGATGTTTGCTTTTAGCAATGACCTCTTGACGAGTGCTAAAATATGTATCTAATTACATCTATGCTGACCATTATTATATCATTTTGGTGTATAACATTATTGACATATGAACATATGTTGAACGTGCACCATCATGACTTGTTATATAATTTTCATCAATAAAATGCTATTTTTTATGATCTCAGTAGGGAAATATTATTTAAGTGTGGCTTTTCTATTTTGTTTCAACTAGTGCAAGTAATAATCAAGCCTGGCTATTAAAATACAATACACGATCTGATTGGATACTGATAAGTGTTTTACTTGGAAGAAGTAGTTGGATGGAAATGAAGCCTTCAACAAAGATTAAGAGGACATTCTAAGCTTTTCATAATGACATGTTTTGCTCAAATCTAAGTTCATTTGGGTCTCCAAATGATAATTTGAATCGGAGTCTAAAATATTAGTCCAAACCCTAATCGTATTAGGGTTTCTACACGTGCACTGGAATTTTAAAATGGGCATAACTAGAGATCCAGAGGTCCGATTTATGCACTAACAAGGTGCCTGGCAACACTCCTACAAGTATGCTGGGTGGATCAAGTAGTAAAGTTTGCTAAGGTAGGGTAGTCAAACCCACAGGGCCTGACCACTAGTACTAATTGTCCTTTATTACCGAGCTTAAATTATGGATGGTAGCTTAGTGATCTAACAAATTATCCTAAAGAAAAAGCTAATGTGAACAGTTGGTAGATTGTAGTTAATCAGAGATGAGATATGGCACATCAGATCACAATCCTCCTAGGAATTTTTTGCTAATGATTGACTTCCTACTATTGTTATCTTAGGACTAGTTCTGGGTGGGTGTGATAGAATACACCTATCTAGTGCAACACCCGATCTCTCGGCGAGCTAATCATACCATATAATCTGTGCCTAACTGTGACCTACAAAGGTATGAAATCTGGGCTAAAGCAATAATAACCACACTAATCATCAATAATAACACCTATCGTGTTGTACTGCAACCTAACGAGGTATATGATCAGGGGCTCTTACACATGCAACCACAGAATTCGCAAGTATAAGCATACTTGGATGATTCACAAGAACTAATCAATAAAGAATGAACCAACAAATAATGAAAGTCAATAACAAATATATCCTAAGGTTCATGTGTCCGAGGCACTACAGAAGGTTTAACCTCTCATACTATGGCTGTGTTTGGTTAGGGGCGACTTGGGGATAGGAATAAGGTTTAAAAATTTTTGAATTTTTTTGGAGGGAATTTTTAAACCAAAGGTATTAATGATAAGATAGTGATGTGTCTTCTATGCATTGGTGGATTATATTTTTAAATCTTAATTAAAGGTTTTGGTAAAATTTTTTTTTTATAGGGGTTGTGTTGGGGATAATCCTTGAGGATAACCCCCAACCGACATGGCCTATGTAAATCTATAACAGAGTTATAAGAGGAAGACATAAAGAATAACATGGAAATCTCCCTTGCTGATGCCTCCTTGCCTTCTATCTTCTGTCGAAACCTAGCTATCGCTGCGAAGATCGCCCAAGACTTATCCACAAAAAGTTTATCATTAGGGTTAAGTGGACGACGATTTATAGGCTTTAAATCTATAAAGCATGATTGTGTTGATTTGAAGTATTCCCTTGCTGATCATCCTGCGATGTGGTTTACGCAGTTTCTCATATCTGAGAGTTGCACTGGTTGGATGATGTAGGACGATCCGAGCCAAATGATGTGTTGTAGTCATTTGGCCATAACTTTGGTTACAGATGTCAGAATCAAGCATTCAATCCCAATTCGGAAAGTTTGTTTCGACGCGCACCACGTGGCCACTTGGTTTAGGCATAGTAGATGACATTTTTGGTGCCAAAATCCGTCATTTTCCCTGTCAAATCCCATTTTTATGCTTTTTTTTTACTATTTTTGGAAATAAATCATCTTCTGATTTATGGCATGATTAGATTTTGATTTTTTTTAGGATTTTGGCTGCTTGTTTAGTTTGATTTGAATTTTAAATTTGAATAATTTCAGATTTTTTCCATTTAGACAAAAATCCTGATTCTAGAGTTTGAAGGCTATTTAGTCCAGTTTGTGGACTAGTGTTTTGGATTTGCTTTGATTAATGATATTTCTGTAAATTCCATAGATGTTACTCTATTTTTCTTGGTTCTTTATTTGTCTTCCTTGTGATCCCTTGGTTCTAGTTAGCCCGCGGGATAATCACTACCTCACCGGGCGTTAATTAGTATCAGAGCTCATTCTCTTCCTATGGCATTTGCATTAATGGCAAGAGTTCATGATGGTCATGGTCGGCAGGGTAGAGAGGCTTCGGCTGAGGAAGTCCAGTACCGTGACTGGAGCATCTAGGAGGTGATGATCGGTCGTGAAGTTATCCCGGTGGTTAATGATTGAGGATTTGTAAAGGCAAGTCGCAAGGTTATCCCGGTGTTTGGCGGCGATCTATTTCAATCGTGGTTGTCATGGGCAGGTTTTGAACGAGGAAGTCCAATATCATAATCTTAGCGATCAAGAGGAGTTTAGCGAGCATATGCACGACGATGATGAGGAGGAGATCTTGCCCATCTATGACGAATAAGAGGAGATGATCTCACCCATCTACAACGAATTTGAGGAGAGGAACTCGCCCAACTACGACGAATACGAGGAGGAGATCTCGCCCATCTATGACAACTACAAGGAGGAAACTGGTGAGCTCATCTATGATGAATATGCAGATGATGATGTGTTGTATGTAGATGGCCAAGAGACTCTAGTCATTTATGAGAGTCTACTGACTACGAAGAACTGGACAGTTAGTGATAAATTTTACTAGGCGATCATTAACAGTGGCAGTTGTGAGAATGTGGTCTCTAAGGAGGGTCACCGGAAATTACATTTGAAGATTCCAGGGAAGCCAACTTGCTTGCTTGAGCTGTTAGACAAGGGTATAGGTATTATAACAAGTGTGCCCAGTGACTCCCCTAATGATTACATGGCTTTGCAAGACTTGAAATCCAAACCAGCTCTCAATTCAAAGTTTTGGGTGAAGGATGTATGGGTTTTTCCTTTTGAGGTCATACTAATCATTCACATTCCTGAATTTGGGGACAAAATTGTTGATAAGTATTCATTTGAGCATATTTTTATACCATATTCTATTATGCTTTGCATGTAATTGTGAGGATTTTTTGCCCACAGATACTTAAAATGTGTTTATTTCGATAAACATGGCAAGATATCAAGACCTAAGGAGAAATGAAGCTTTTCGAGGGAAATTGAGGCCAAAACGAAGCATTCCTGGAGGAAAATCCCAGACATATGGGCTTCCCCGTATGGACCTAGAGAATCGAGGCCCATACAAGTGATCCCTTTTGGACCCGCACAGCACCCCAAATAGCTTATACAGGCATCCATACGGTCTGATATATGGTTATATGGATGCACCTGAAAGCTATATGGGCCCGTATACGGCCCATACAGTGGCTTATACATCGTAAGTTTCCATCAATTCTACAGACCTAGAAAGGGGCAAAATAATAAATCTAGTCCTAAAAACCCTAGAGGTATAAAAGCCGACTAAGGAGGGTTTAGTGAGGAGGAAGGCAAGTTGGGAAAAGGGATTGATCTTGAGAAGAGCTTGCGGATTCTCATTTACAAGCCATTGGAGAAAGAAGAGGGGAAGACATTGAGACGAAATCAAGGACACTATCAACGGTGTATGCAATAGTCTCTTCCCATATGATTTCATTGATTGTTTTCATCATTATATTGGATTGTTGCTCTCTTTTCATGGAGGGCTAATTTTGTAGATGCTTGGATGATTGATGAACCATTGGACATGATTTAATTGATGTTATTTCTATATTCTTGAATGCTTGGTTGAATTCATGAGTTTATTGGATGTTTTAATATAAGTGAATCCCTCTACATTACGACAGCTCGAAAGGGTTTTCATAGTCCATATGGGGGAAGAACTGAATACCTCCCTGTGTGTAGACGATCTCTAATAGAGAGTATTGTGAATACACCGGGAACCCGGGTATTAAGGAGAGCGAGTCCTTTAGATGTATTATTCCCATAATCCTTCCAAGAATTAGGTTCCCTAGAATATCATCGGTAAGGTCACTAGGATTAGTAATTCACCTCGAGAGAGGGAGTGAAAGCACGGTAAGAACCCTTGGCCAAGAATCAACCAAGTGTCAAGATAAAGAATATCATCCATCCTTTAGAAGTCCAAGGAGGATTCAATCATCCGAGCATCCCCTTTTATGATTGTTTAATCTGAAGAATAATTTGATTTCCTTGTTTGTGTCTATAATTTCTTAGTTTAAGTGTAGTATAATCACTCACATTTCGGATCGACTAGATAGTAGACGAGCAGTGGGTACTAGTACTTCCATCTCCCTGAGAATCGATAACTCGACCTTTGAGTCCACTATTGTTACTTGATTACGACCCGTACACTTGCGGTTGCATCAAAACAAGTTTTTGGCGCGGTTACTGGGGACCAAGACCACAAGGAAGTTTGCCGGGCAATATAGAGGAGAATCCTCAGGGAGAACAATATAAGGCTATTACATTAAGAAGTGGAAAAGAGGTGGAACTCCCTGTCTCAAGGTCTTAAGCAAACACTCCCATTGAAATTGAAGACTCCGAGCCTATTGTTAGTTTCGAAGTGAAGAAGAAAGGGAAGCAGAAACTCGTAGAGGTAGCATCCGTACCTCCTTATCAACCTTAAGTTCCCTATCCTGTGAGGTTAAAGAAAGACAAAGAAGATGCCCAATTAAAGAAGTTCAAAAGTATGTTGAAGCAACTACACATAAACATGTCGTTGGTAGAGGTTTTAGCTCAAATGTAGAAATATGCGAAGTTTATGAAGGAACTCCTATCTAACAATTGGAAATTGGAAGATGTAGGTGTTGTAACACTTAATGCTCAATGCTCGGCTATTATCCAACAATTTATCCGAAAAAAATTGAAAGATCTGGGTAGCTTTGTTGTCCCTTGTGTGCTTGGAGAAGGGGTCACAAAGAAGGCATTGGCAGACTCCTGAGCAAGCATCAATGTGATGCCCTACAGACTATATATGAAACTTGGCCTCGAAGAACCAAAGGCTACAGGAATGATACTACAGCTAGCTAACAGATCTTTGAGAAGACCGAAGGGAATAGCTGAAGATGTACTCGTTCAGATCAATCAATTTGTCCTCCCGGCCGACTTCATACTTCTACATGTTGATGATGATGTTGACATCCCTATCATTCTTGGGCGTCCTTACCTCGCCACCGCTCAAGCTCTCGAAGACCATGCACAAGGCAAGCTTGCGTTGAGGGTGGGAGATCAAGAGGTTGTGTTTTAATTACCCGATGCAATGCGGCACACAATGGCTTAGGATGATATCTCATATTGTCTTAACGAGGTAGACATGCTCACTTCCGAGTGCATGGAAGACTTGCTAATGGTAGATCCATTATACCCTTTTTTGGGGAAACAAGAGGGGCAATCGGAGGAGATCCAAGAAAATTCCACCTCATTAAAGGTGGAAATGGTAAAAGTAAAGAAAAAGAAGGAAAAATTCAATCTTCCTATGATATGCTAGAGAAAGGTGAAGGAGAAAAGGGTAAGCTTGGAATCCTCGACTCACGACACTTCTAAGGAAAGCCAAGGTATGGATGACAACAACTGCTCAATTTATGCCAACTTGGGAATGTGTTTATTTGGATAATGCTTCAATGGAGGAGTCGATGAGAGCTTCAAGGTATTTGAACCCCCATAAGGTAAAATGAAGGTACGTCAAGCTAGTGATGTTAAACAAGCGCTTCTTGGGAGACAACCCAAGTTCTTGAAAATCTCTTTCTCTTTAGTTGCAGTTTTCTTTTGATTAGTTACATTGTGTATGTTTGGGATAAATGAATGAGATGTCTCATATCCGTTTTCGCTATCTTGTATCATCCTACTTGTTATTGTTCATTCATAGCCCTAGATTCATAATTGTTGTTAGGTAGCGCAAGGAAGGTTCGAATGGCATCCCAGATTGGCTGCATAAGCCAAATCCAGGTCCATACGGGTTGTCATACGGGCTATTATACAGCCATATGACCCTACCAGTAAGCTATACGGGGTATAATACAGACCGTATATGGGCCCGTATGGGGTCAGCCAAGGGCACAAATTGGGGCGCTATAAAAGGCGCCCCCTCATTTCTTTTTCAAAAATCTAGTCGACCTCACCCTTCTCCACGTCGATCTAAACCTCTTCCTCATCGGCGTGACTTCTCTTCTTTATTTTGGGCTTTCTTCTTCCCTAGGTATGATCTATAATGGCTTGATTTGTCGATTTAGTTCATCTTCTCCATTTTTAGAACCCTAGGGATTGAATGAATGAATCTTGATTGAATGGGTGATGAATTTATGTTCTTGCGTTGAATCTTTGTCGCAATACTTTAATTAAAGGCATGTTTAAGGTTTAGGATGTGAAATGAGTGTGATTTGGACGTAAATGGGGCAAGAAATCGCCACGGCGGATAGTACCGTTGCGCCTAGGTGCATATGGGCTGTATATATGCCGATATATTTCCCAGGCAGAGCCATTCGGGTCGTATATCAGCCCGTATGGAAGCCCGTATAGGGCCAATTAAGGGCCATAGTGCGCATTCTTCATTGCTTTTTAGATATTTCCGTTCGCACTAACGTCCTTTTCAATTATTTTGCAGACATGCCTCGAAAGCTCACCCCCTCAAAGAAGCGCAAGATTGGAGAGGGTTCCTCCTCTGGCGTACCACAGTTTGAGGAGGAATGCTTACTCCACCGCTATCATTGTTTGGCAGCCAAACCCTTCGGGCGCACATATTTTATAGATTGGGGATGGCTCGTAGGCACTCAACTCGGGATTACGGATCGAGTTCAGGGGATGATTTCGGTCGATGGTTGGGACAAGATGTTCTCCATCAACCACGAGGTCTTTCGCGAGGCTACCTTGGAGGTCCTGAGCATCTTTGAGGCCGGTAGGAGCGCCGTAGCTGAGCGATCCCTCACCGTCATATCTTTCCAGCTCTTCGGGGAGCGGAAGACCATGAGCTACACTCGGTTTTCCATACACATGGGATTCTACGATCGCGAGGCCATAGAAACTCATGAGTACAGAGAGCTCATCACCGCCTTCCCCGAGCACACCATCACGCCGATAGGGTATTGGCTTCAGCTTGGGGGATGCCACGGGAATGCACACCCGTCTCAAGGCCATCAATGCGGGATCCTACATTACCCACCAAATCATTGGGATGGGCCTTGAGGAGAGGACGGAAGACATGCAGCTGATCCATCTTATGACAGAATTAGGGATGAGTATATTATATCAGATGGGGCTCATCCAGCACTCCGGTAGCCGCTACACCCTAGCTGGCCAGTGCACAGATAGTTCTGATGATCAGGTGTCTGACTCTGAGGACTCCGATCTTCCATCACCTACCGGCCAGCTCCCTGCCTTCGAGCACAAGAGCCACTTCGAGTGATTGGAGGAGCAGATATCTGAGATCCGCGCAGTACAAGATACCATTCTCGCTTAGCAACACGAAATATCGACCCAAATCCTCACAAAGTATCATCAGTTGAGAGACCAGTTCACTGAGCTCTCTCTTTTCATCCGAGGGTAGGCACCATTTGCACCTCCTCCATCGCAGGGACCCATATGAGCAACACTCTAGGCACCAACAGATGATCCTACCTTTTGAGGATTGAGATTTATCTTGTTCTTGACGTTCATGAGTCTTTACTTTCTTGTGTTTCTTTTATTTTATATTTCAGTGTTCTTAGGACTTATTTCTCTTATTTATGCACTGTTCTATCAGTTAACAAGACCATCGCTCTGCTAAACTTATCTTTGTTTTACTTTCTGTGGACTCCTTTGATTTCCTATTATCTCTTTTGTGGAGTTATGATGATTTCCCTCTCTTGCAGATTTGGAACTTGTATCAACCTCCCTTTGTAATAGCCAAGCATTAACATCATGGTAATCAATTGCCATATCAAATCCACCGTGGAAGTTTTAGTTCACCTTTCTCCACCTAAATTTAATTTTGGAATTATTGCATATATTGAGGACAATGTACATTTTTAAACGTGGAGGTGGTTGACTACCTATGTCTTTGTACATGTATAACAAATCTTTAAGTGTGGACATAGGTATTTATTAGTGAAATTCATTGCAAATCTTTATTCATGACTAGCATACCTCGATAAAGGCCGTAATGAAAATGTTGGCAAACTCTATTTCTAGGGCACCATCTTAGAACATAATTTTGTTAAATTCTCCTATAAAACGCCACGGGCACCTAGAGAACATCTTTGTGATATTCATGATTTTTAGAGACAATATATATCCATTGTCATGTTCTCTTGACTTAATAGCTAAGCTTAATCTTCAATGGCTCCAAGAGATTTCGTGGCACTAGTTCGAATCTTTGACCCCTCATAATATAAACTAGTAGACAAGTAAGGGAAGAATAAAGTAGTTGTATATAATAGTTGTGAACGGATAAAGATAGTGTTTCGCTACTTGTTGTGATGAAGTAGTTTGGGGTTCCGGCTCCTGATAAGAGTGTCCCTTGATTCGAAAAATCACTACATGGCATGAACACAACTATGTAGAGTTGTAACCATCTTAGTAGCAAAGTGCTCCGGTGCCTAATCAGCATGAACACTCTGCGAAAAAAAGGAATTACACTTTAGGGTTAAAGCCATTTTTGGTCCCTGAAAATAGAGCCAATATTCATTTCCATCCCAAAAATTTAAAATTTTTTCAATACGGTCTACATCAGCATATACTGCCATTTATCACTCCACATCAGCAAAATAACGACCTAAACATAATAATAAAAAGATTATATGCATTTCATTGGTATTCCACATGACCGCCACGTCATCAATAGGGACCAAAAATGCCAAAATACGGAATATATAGGGACCCAAAATGTCAAAATATGCAATACATAGGGACCATATTGAACAAATTTTGAATTTTGGGATAGAAATGAACATTGGTCTCATTTTCAGGGAACAAAAATGGCTTTACCCCTACACCTTTACATTTATCTTTAGTACGGGAAAGTCGGATTCATTAGGGATGCCCTACCCGAAATAAAATTGAAAAAAAAAAAATACTACTCCCAACTTGTCCACCACTTATCTAAACTAGGGGGGTCTATTTGATCATAGGGCCTCAAGGACTCTCTAGAGCCAATTGAGGATATGTTTGTCTTGCAAAGATTTTAAAACATGGCATGTGGAGTCAACAAACTTTGACTAGAGCTATATTGAAAAATTTCACGAGATCTATTTAAGCCCCAGCATGGAAATAGGAGAACAAACACTTAGATGGTGAACTTGAAAGGAGTTGGGTCATGGGTTTTGTGGCCAAAGGATGAACACTTATCTTTTCTTTTGTTTTGTTAATTTCTTTTCTTTGCTTGAGGATAAGCAAACCTTTAAGTGTGGAGATATGTGATAAGTGTTCATTTGAGCATATTTTTATACCTTATTCTTGTATACTTTGCATGTAATTGTGAGGATTTTTTGCCCACTGATACCTAAAATGTGTTTATTTCAATAAACAGGGCAAGATATTAAGACCCCAGAAGAAAGGAAGCTTTTCTGGGGAAATTGAGGCCGAAACGAAGCATTTCTAGAGGAAAAACCCTAGCATACGGGCTTCCATATGACCCATATGGACCTGGAGAATCGAGACCCATACAAGTGATCCCCTTTGGATACGCAAAGGACCCCGTATGGCTTATACGGGCATCCATACGGTCTGATATAAGGCCATATGGATGCACCTGAAAGCTATACAGGCCAATATATGGCCCGTACACAGGCCCGTACATTGTATGTTTCCAGCAATTCTACAAACCTAGAAAGGGGCAAAATGGTAAATCTCACCCTAAAAACACTAGAGGTATAAAAGCCGGCTAAGGAGGGTTTAGTGAGGAGGAAGACAGCTTGGGAAAAGGGATTGATCTTGAGGAAAGCTTTAGGATTCTCATTTTCAAGCCATTGGAGCAAGAAGAGGGGAAGATATTGAGGAGGAATCAAGGAAGCTATCAACGGTGTATGCAATAGTGTCTCTTCCCTTATGATTTATTTGATTGTTTTCATCTTTGTATTGGATTGTTGCTCTCCTTTCATGGAGGGCAAATTTTGTAGATGCTTGGATGATTGATGAACTCTTGGATATGATTTAACTGATGTTATTTCTCTATTCTTGAATGCTTGGTTGAATTCATGAGTCTATTGAATGTTTTAATGTAAATGAATCCCTCTGTGTTGCGATAGCCCAGAGTGGTTTTCATAGTCCATATGGGGGGAAGAAGAGCGAACGCCTCCCCTTGTGTAGACCATTTCCAATAGAGGAGATTGTGAATACACCCGGAACCTAGGTATTAAGGAGAGCGATTCCTTTAGATGAATTATTCCCATAATCCTTCCAAGAATTAGGTTCTTTAGAACATCATCAGTAAGTGAAAGCACTGTAGGAAACCTTGCCCAAGAAACAACCAAGTGTCAAGGTAGAGAATATCATCTATTCTTTATAAGTCCATGGGGATTTAATTATCTGAGCATCCCCTTTTTATGATTGTTTGATCTCAAGAATAATTTGATTTCCTTGTTTGTGTCTATAATTTCTTAGTTTAAGTTTAATATAATAGCTCACATTTTTGATCGACTAGATAGTAGACGAGCAGTGGGTACTAGTACTTCCATCTCCCTGAGGATTGATAACCCGACCTTTGAGTCCACTATTATTACTTGACTATGACCCGTATACTTGCGGTTACATCGCATCAATTGCGAAGAAGGTTTGGGTTGGTCTTAAATTCAAGAGCCAGAATAACAAGGAGAAACTTGTTGAAGCAAAAAAGTTGACATACAAGAAAGGTATCACTGAAGGTTCAATGCTTGTCGGGGATTTCAAGGGGAAGAAATTTCAATTAGCCAAGCCATTGATCATAATGGATTTTTGGAAACTGGCCAAGTAGTGATGTATAGTGAGCCTGAGAGGAAAGTTGTCCCGATTTGGTGATGAGTATTTTATGGCACTTACAACTCAGTTTTATATTACTTATGGTGTGACCAAGTGGAAGTAGAAGGTAGATGATATTTATCTAGCATGAATCTCTACAGTGAGGAAACAAGGCATGGATTTGAGTAGGTACTTTTTAATATTGGTGCTTTCGTTCGAGTTATATTAACTCTAGGTTGTTTCCTGTTAGTGAGTATAATAAGCTCAAGGAGCGAAAGATTGGATCCTATGAGTCCTTGTTTCATGGATTCTGAAGGCACTATTATGAATTCTAGGGCGAGTTCTTTCCAACCCGGGTAATTGATGTAGGAGGATCCGAACCAGATGATGTGTTGCAGTCGTTTAGCTATAACTTTGGTTATAGGTATCGGAATCGGGCGTTGAACCCCAATCTAAAAAGTTTGTTTCGGTGCTCACCATGTGCCCACTTGGTTTAGGCACAATGGATGCCAATTTCGACACCAAAATCAGTTATTTTCCCCCTCAAATCTTCATTTTTAGGCCTTTTTTTACTATTTTCGGGGATAAATCATTGGTCGATTTATAACATGATTTGATTTTGATATGATATAGGATCGTGGCTGCTTGTTAAGTTTGATTTGAATTTTAAATTTGAATAGTTTTAGATTTTTGCCATTTTTGACAAAAATCATAATTCTATGCCGTGAAGGTTATTTAGTCTGGCCTGTGGTATAGTTTCTCTTTTTGGTTTTGATTAATGATATTTCTTGGATTTCTAGAGATATTTCTCTATTTTTCTTGGTTCTTTATTCGTCTTCCTTACAATCTCTTGGTTTCGGCTAGCCCGTGGGATAATCACTACCTTGCCCGGCGTTACTGGAACACACCCGTACACACACTTATGCAAGGGCACGTGTTGTCAAAGTAATAATATTTATCCCAGTAAGCCTCGGTCGAACACAAAGCGTGGAATGCTAGCTCACTAATTCTAGATAAGGAGAGTTACACTAAATCAGTTGAAAGGGTAATGATCATGACGGAGAGCGATCTCAAGTCAAATCAATAATGAAGTGATTAAAGATCGTAGACACTCAATGATGAGGTTCTAAGGTTATATGGGGATCAAAATTGATTAAGATGTTCTATAGTACTTAATGGAGTTACCTAGTTGAGGTAATGGCGCATACAAGGTTAACCTAAGGTGCTTAAGTGCCCTACGGGGGCATCATACAGATTCCATGTTTACTAGGAATATACTACAACTCCTTCTATCACGAGGGTGAAGTGATGTTGGACCTAGGCATTAAACCAAGCCTGTGGAAAGCCAATGCATATGTCTATGCGAATGGAGCTTCAGACTGTCACCCCGACTTCCAGTTTGTACATTAACAACCTTCGACGCTAGTTTAGGACTAACGCGTGCTAATTTGTTATTACTATATCACTAATGGTTCAAGAAGATTGCATCACAAGTATACCACATAACAACTAGTAAACCATTACACATTAGATAATAAAGATGTTCAAGTCTTCATCCCATACAACCCTAGAACAAAGATTCTAGCCTAGAAACATGGAAACAAAAGCAAAACAAACATTAAGTTCATTTGACAATAGATTCATCTTAAAATACAAGGACAAACTAAAATACAAAGTAATGAAAGATGATAGTTATCCTTGGGTATTCCCTATCACGAAGTACTCTTTCCCTTCGAATCGTCGGCGCTACCATTGATGAATTCCTCCTAGATGCCCTTGGGTCGTCAAGTCTTGGCCGCCTCAAAGAGTGGAAAAATTCAATATAAAAACTGAAGAAATACCATACTTTGTCTTATATAGCTGTGATAATCAACATGTCGATTCTCAGAACCTACGTGTCAACTAATCTTCTACACTACGGTACCTGTCCAAAACCGACGCGTCGACTGTGAATGCCTGACACACCACCATCTTCTCTACTGTTTAGTAGTACAATCCCGATGTGTTGGCTAGATAAAACCAATGCGTTGACTTTGGTTTTACAGCATTGGTAAATGATGTGATACAACGGCAAGTGTACGGGTCGTCACCAATAATATAGTAGACTTGAAAGTCAGGTTATCGATCCTCAAGGAGATGGAAGTACTAGTACTCGCTATTCATCTACTATTTTGTCTATCCAAAGGTAGTTGATTATGCTAATTCTAAACTAATCAATTGGAAACATAAACAAGGGGATCGAGTTGCTCTTAAGGTCAAACAATCATAAAAGGAGGATGCTAGGATAATTGAATCCCTCTTGGACTTCTAAAAGATGAATGCTACTCTCTATCTCGACACTTGGTTGATCCTTTGCTAAGGTTCCTATGGTGCTTTCACTCTCTCTCTCGAGACGAATTACTAATCCTAGTGCCCTTACCGATGATGTTCTAGGGAGCCTAATTCTTGGAGGGATTATAGGAATAATACATCTAAAGGGCTCGCTCTCCTTAGTACCCGGGTTCCCGGTATACTCACAATCCCCTCTATTAGAGATGGTCTACACACAGGGAGGCGTTCGCTCCTTCCCCCATATAGACTATGAAAATTCCTCTAGGCTCTTGCAATGTAGAGGGATTTACTTACATTAAAACATCCAATAGACTCAATGAGATTCAACCAAACAATCAAAGATAGATAGATAACATTAATTAAAACATGTCCAAGGGTTCATCAATCTCCAAGCATCTACAAGATTAGCCCTCCATGAAAGGTGGGGCAACAATGCAAAACAAAGATGAAGACAAACAAGGAAATCATAAGGAATAACACTAATGCATACACCATTGATGGCTTCCTTGATCCTCTTCCAATGATTTCCCCTCTTCTTGCTCCAATAGCTTCAAGATAAGAATCTCCAAGCTTTCCCCAAGATTAAGCTTTCTCCTCAAGCTGCTTTTTTTTTCCCTAAAACCCTCATTAGTCGGCTTTTATACCTCTAGGGTTTTAGGGGTGAGAATTACCAATTTGCCCCCTTTTAAGTCTGTAGATTCGCTGAAATCTCATGATGTATGGGCCCGTATACTGTCGTATATCAGCCCGTATGGCTGCAAGCCACCTCCATACGGTCTAGTATATGGGCCGTATACTGGCCCATATTCCATTAAGGTTCCAGTATACGGAATACGGTCGTATGTCAGCCTGTATAAATGCCCGTATGGGCCATTCTAGCTGATCTGGGGTCCCGGTTTCTCTCGAAATTGTTTCTTTCTTCTGGGGTCCTGGTATTTTTCCCTATTTATCAGAATAAATACATTTTAAGTATCAGTGGGAAAAAAGTCCAAAATTACATGCCAAGCATATAAGAATATGATATAAACTTATGCTCAAATGAACACTTATCAGTGAAGGCTTGATTTGTCGCAACTATTTTTATTTCACTTTCGGGTTTCCTCCTACTTGTGTAGCTCATCATTGAAGGCCAAGACTCAGAATTTCCTACAGTCAATACCATTCACTCAAATTAATATCAGTTCTCATTAGATAGGTGCAAACCATTATTGATTCAAGAAAGCTAGTACAAGTTGATCACTTTGTAGAATATAGGGTTAAATGTGCATGATTCACGCACTAAGTACTCATATTTAACCCTAAACAGTAAGAATTAGATCTCCAAAATGTGGTTAGTATAGGATACTAATACCTGTGCTTCCCTGATGCACGGTTGTGCACAACTCTGCAAGTTGATTCTTCATCTCTTTTTGCCCTGAAATACCCTATTTCCTGTTCCTTTTGCTCTGGGTACCTAGTTACCTATTTAATCATATGAACATACCCAAAGGAGCACAAAAATAAAGAAATTGATGCAAAGAAACGGAATAAGTGCATGCAAACATGATAGAATTATATGTATGATCATGCCCTTATCACCGATGGAGGTGATTCAAAGTCCAAAGTAAATAAAACATCAAGAACTATAACTTTATCAAGGGGTCCAAGTTCAGAGAGCTCATTTCCATACCCAAAACTGGACCAAAAGTTGCTATCAAAATCTAGAACTTTTATTCTCTTTATTGGCATTGTAAATAATAAGCCCAGGCCCAAGGACAACAGATGGATATTATTTTAAGGGTTTATTTTGGGTTATAATCACGTTTTAAAAGAGGGCAGACGGAAAAAAAAGAAGAGGAGGCGGAGGTGAAGAA
This sequence comes from Dioscorea zingiberensis, assembly GCA_026586065.1. Lineage (NCBI taxonomy): Eukaryota > Viridiplantae > Streptophyta > Magnoliopsida > Dioscoreales > Dioscoreaceae > Dioscorea > Dioscorea zingiberensis. The sequence goes on from CM048827.1 coordinate 34,092,412, forward strand.
AAAAAAAGCTGAGGACGGGGCAATGAAGACTTTCAACGGCACTTCCCTTTTCTTTTACTGTTTTTCATGGCCATGCTTGGCTAAACCTTCTTGATTAAAGCAAAGGTGGAGATTAGATTGTATGTAATATCTTTTTTCTCTAATTAATATCTTTGAATTGAAAAATCTTTTCATCTATATTTTGATCTTTGTCGTTGGGGTTGGTACTTGATGTGGTATACCGGTTAGTCATCATAAAATGTTAGGTTGCTTCCTTTTATTTATGATCGAAGAGTACGCTACCACAAGCTTTAATTAATTCCCAGTAATATGATGTTTCATGGGGAATATGATGGTTAATGCTTAGGTTTACCTTTGATTAATTGTCATCTATAACCATGATCCATGCATACCTAAATTCAACTAGAAAACCATAGATCATCAGAGAAACTTATTTATATCCATCGGTAGGACTAATCAAACCTGAAACCTTACTCTTTTCTTTTGCTTGATTAATTAAAAGAAATTACTTTTAAATTTATATTTTCTAAAGACAAATTAGGGTAATATTGATATAGTGGTTTTTCATGACTTTGCTACGTCTTCTCGTTCCTCCCTAGGGATCAACCTTGCTGAACCAAGTATTATAATTGATCGATCGTATTGATAAATAGCACAGTTACAAAAGAAAGAAACTAGTGCGCGATCAATCTTTTTCAGGAGTCTATGGACAAAAGAGATTTTACAAGATTCCATTCGAAACAAGAAATTGTTGAAGTTTACCTCCATTATCACTATGAAAAGCTTTAATAGTCCTAGAAAATAAATTTTCAACATGAGTTTTAAAGTGGATAAAACAAGTAAAATCATCATTTTTTTCATTTAATAGATAAAACCACACAAAGCGAGAGCAATCATCAACAAAAATGTTGTAATATTTAAATCTAGTAATAGAAGAAATAAGAGAAGACCATACATCATAGTAAATTAAATGAAGAAAATCATTAGAGAAGGTAGTGTATTCAGCAAATAGAAGATTACGTGCTTTGCTAGTTAAACAAGAAGAACAAAAAAACTACTGTCTTCATGAGTAAAATAAATTAGATTATTTCACATGAGTTTATTAAGAATAAGAGGAGAATGAAGAACCAAACGTGTATGCTAAACATCATGAGAAAGCACAACTGAGCCATTAACTTGATGCGTACGGTTAGTAGGGGATGAAGGGAGCACGTAGAGTGAGCAATTAATTTGGCAATGATGAAGAACCTTCATTTGTTTTTGCATCCTTAATAACAAAACCTCAAGGAAAAAATTCAATAAAGCAATTAAACTAACAAATATAAATTAAATTTTTATTCAATGTGAGAACAAGCAAAACATGATTAAGATGAAATGAAGAAGTGGTGTGTGTAATATGGAGTTACCATATGCATGAATAGACAAAGAAGTATTGTTTCGAAAGGCAGCAAGATCATATCCAGGATAATGAGAAGGCAAAGAGAGCATATGATAAGTACACAATTATACATATACTTCTATCATATTTGCATGCACTTATCCCCTTTGTTTTGCATCAATTTCTCTATTTTTATACTCCTTTGAGTTTTTTTGTGATTAAGCAGGTAAAATGGATACCTGGGAAAAGGAGAAGGAAATGGGACAAACCACGATGAAACTAACTGAAAAGGGGCTTTACGAGGATGTGCACAGCCTAGGAACAATTATACACGATCATGCACACGCCCATGCAACTCTCGGAACTAAAACGCATGAATTCGACCCACTGATGATATGATTTCCATTAGCATGCCAGACTAAACCCCTTTTATGGTGTTTCGGACACATGACAGCTAGAATTATTTGTTAATTGAACTCTTTTAATTATTAGCTTTTCCCTTTATTAATAATTCTTGTGAGCCTGTGCTTGATTGATTGTGATTATAATTGCATGAGCTATGATCATATACCTTGTTATTTTCTAGCAGTATACGTGGGTGTTTATGAATATGATTTGCATGTCTCTGTATACCTTGGTCGATATCCCTCTTTGTTAGGTCATAACTAGGCATAGATAATTGAGTTTGATTTGCTTACCAAGAGATTGGATTCAATATCTAGGGGGATTGTGATTCGGGGTACCACGTCTCTTTTCTGATTGCCCACAACCTACAAACTGTTCGCGTTAGTTCCTCTCTAGGATAAGTAATCAAACAATAAACATCTATGATCTTCTTCTTAGACAAGATAGCTGAAGACAGTTAGTACTTGTATTCCAGTCCTAATGGAGTAGATAACCTTACCTCTGGGTTACTACTTGATCGACTCAGTACACTTGCGGGTTACCCGTCACGCACCCTATGCGTGTATCATGTTTTTGGTGTCATTGTCGGGGACTGGCAACACTAGGAACATTAGAATTTGTTAGTCTAGTTAATTAGTTTATTTTGTTTTAGTTTTATTAAATAACAAAAATCCAAAAAAATCCAAAAAATTAAAAATACAAAAAGCAATATATATATATATATATATATATATATATATATATATATATATATATATATGTTTGACTTTAAGATTTGATTTCGTTTGCTTTCTATAAAGGTACCAGTGCATGACCAGAAGCAGGTTTTCGTATCCTTTGGAAGTACCTAATCCATATTTTGAGCGCTACCTTTGTCGTCAAATTAGAGAAAACCTTCTCAAAATGACGGCAATAGCAGAGTCTAGCATGGAAGTCAATCAGCCAGAACCGATAGTGGCTTCAACCTGATCCATATCGAATTTTGCAAGGCCGAACCTAGATGGCATCAGCTCCAGCATCATCCCACCACCGGTCACCGGGCACAATTTTGACCCGAAACCCCATGTAATCCAGATGGTTAAATAGTCCTGTCAATTTGATGGTTTCCAAGATGAAGACTCGTACACACACCTATCAAGCTTCTTGGAAATCAGTGACACAATTGCAATAAACGGAGTATCCTCAGACACCATACATCTCAGGTTGTTCACCTTCTCAGTCAGAGGCAAAGCAAAACAATGGCTGACCTCTCTACCCCATGGCTCTATTACAACATGGGCACAGTTGGCCAAGAAATTTTTGATGAAATACTTCCCACCAGAACGCTAAAATAACAAAGCTATGGAGCGATATCTCTTTATTCAGACAATTGGAATTGGAAACATCATTTGACACATAGGAGAGGTACAAGGACATGCTTAGAAAGTATCCACAGCATGGGATAGATGATTGGATGTAAGTCCAAACCATTTACAATGGACTGAATGTAGTAACTAAACAGATGTTCGACACAGTAGCTGGTGGCTCACTTTGCAGCAAGGACCCTAAGGCAGCCAAAGAACTAGTGGATAAGATGGCATCTAATGGATACTAGTGGAGCTCTGAGAGGACAAAGGCATATAGGGTGGTCGGAGTCTAAAATATGGATATGTTAGCAACTCTGGTAGCCACAGTAGAGGCATTCTGATGAATTCATAAATATACATATTTTCATATCATATTTATATGCACTTTGCACACCTTTTTTGCATGGGTTCCTCCACTTTTGTGCTCTTTTGGGTTTTTTTTTGTGATTGGAGAAGAAAATAGGTATCTGGATCAAAAGAAGGGAAATCGGATCAAAAGAAGCTGAAAAGACATATTCCACATAAGAGTTTGATCAAGTAGCAATCAAAAGGGGTATTCTATTACAAAAGAGCAAAAAAGAGAGGAGGAGATAGAACTGTGAGCATTATAAATGAGCTGCAGGAGTCTGGAATTTATTACAAAAGCTAAAGGACTCAAAATCTGATTACTATTGTTAAGATTAAGGAAAAAGGAGTTGGGAACACCAAGTTAAAATTTCAGGTCAATCTGAGTTGATTTGGTCATCCGATCGAACATTCGATGAATATATTGCTTGAAGCCGAAAAAAGCACACACCCTAAATGCACTGCACGAGGGGCGTGCAACTCTCGGGAGTCTAGAAAATGCAATGCACTACAGAAGGGGTTCACAGGCCTGATTGTCATCAGCAAGGTTGTGCTCATCTCAGGAATATTTAAAAACGCGTTAACTGGATCCCAATGTTATCATGAATTTATCCAAAGATAAATTCAAGATAAATATGACCTTAGCACGTTATGTTTCATCCTTTTTGCGCATATATAAACCTCATGATGGAAAGATATTGAGCATCTTTGGGCAAGGGCTCAGGATCAACTTTTGGAGGAGTAATCTTGGGGCGATTTCAGCAACGACGGTTAGGGTTTGACAAAAAGAATTGAAGGCAAAGGAGGTGTTATCCAGGGAAGATTTTTATGTCTGATTGTACACCCTCCTCTTGTATCTTAGTTATTATAGTTCATAGCATGAAGGGTTAAACCTTATGTGGTGCCTCGAAAACATGAACCCTAGGATGAACTTATTGCTTATTTTCTATATTTATTTGGTTTTACTTATTAAATAATTCCTATATAGCATCTTACTTGTTTATTCTTGCAATTCTATATGGTTTTCCTAGGCATAAGCCCAAATAATCCGATAGCATTGGCATGGATATGTTCATACTGGATGATTGTAGGTGTTGTATTGCATTAACCTGGAATTAACATCTGTTTAGGTGTCTCTAGTAAACCAATGGTGTAGTGGATCTACCATCAACAAGTCCTCCATGCACTCGGAGGTGATTATGTCCACATCATCTACACTATATGAAGTATCATCTTGAGCCATTATATGTCGCATTGCATCGGGTAGCTTGAATACCACCTCTTGATCTCCCACTATCAACGCTAGTCTTCCTTGTGCATGGTCTTCAAGTGCTTGAGCAATGACTAAGAAAGGACATCCAAGGAGGATCGTAACATCGACGTCATCATCTACTTCTAGAAGAACAAAATCAGCTGAAAAAATAAATTGATTTATTTGGATGAGCAAATCATCGGCTAGCCCCTTAGGTCGTCTCACAGATCGATCGGCGATTTGCAATGTCATTCCAGTTGGCTTTAGTTCCTCAAAACCTAGCTTCATATACAACCTATATGGCATTACATTTATACTTGCCCCCGAGTCCGCCAATGCTTTCTTTGTAATCCCTTCACCAAGTATACAAGGGAGAATGAAACTACGTGGAACTTTCAATTTCTTGAGCACAAGTTATTGCAAAACAGCTGAGCATTGGGCATTCAGTGTGGCAACAACTGCATCTTCTAATTTCCTTTTGTTTGATAGGAGCTCCTTCATAAATTTTGAATACTTGGGCATTTGAGGCAAGACCTCCACCAATGGCAAATTAATGTGTAATTGCTTCAACATGCTAGCAAATTTGGCAAATTGAGCATCTTCCTCATCCTTTTTTAGCCTCGCAGGATAGGGTACTTTAGGTTGGTAGGGAGGAATGGATGGTGTCTCTACCACTTTTTCTTGTTCCTTCCCTTTCTCCTCGGAGCTAGCAACGAGCTCCGAGTCTTCAACTTCAATGGTGCTCTTATCTTGAGGTTTCACTATGGGCAAGTCTATCTCTTTCCCACTTTTCAATTTGATGGCTTTGAGTTGTTCCTATGGGTTTTCTTCCGTATTACCTGGCAAGCTTCCTTGAGGCCTCTCTGATAGTGTCTTAGAAATTTGCCCAACTTGATTCTCTAAGTTCTGAACTGTAGATTGCAAATTCCTAAGTGTAGTGTCATTCTTTTGCATATACTTTAATATAAGTTCCTCCATGTTGGGCTTTCCCTCTTGTGGCTTTTGAGGGTGTTGGAAACCTGGAAGATATTACCCCGCTTGTGGATTCCCAGAAGACAGTGCTGGATGGTTCCATTTAAGGGCATAAGCTCTATATTGACCATCTAGTTGTCTTTGTGCATTTCCCATGTATTATACTTGCTCTATGGGAACCATTTTAGTGCTTGCAATGGGGCAATTTGATACCTTATGTCACCCTCCACATGTATTGCAAAACATGGGTGTAGCCGATCTTGAGCTATTGTTGGATGTAAGTAGCTCAGTCTTCCTTGTCAACACATTTAGCTTTGCTCCAAGGGCAGCATCAATAATTGTGGGTTCATCCAATAATCCAAGTACTTTGAATTGCTTCCCTTTTGTAGACCAATGAGCTTCTTTATAGGCTATGTCCTCAAAAATTTGCTCGGCATCATCTGGGTACTTATTTCCCAATGATCCACCGACGGTGGCATCAACTAGTTGCCTTGTGGTGCTATCTAGCCTATTGCATAAGGTTCAAATTTTGGCGCAAGTGTCTTGACCATGTTGAGGACAATGCCGAAGAAAATCATTGTACCTTTCATAAGCTTCAAAAAATGTTTCTGTTGTACCTTGCTTGAATGCTGAGATATCCAATCTAAGCTTTGCAACCTTGTTTGGTGGGAAATACTGGCCAAGGAATTTATCAAGCATCTCGGCCCAAGTGCGAATGGATCCGGAGGGAAGTGAAGTGAGCCACCTATAAGCTCCTTCTCTCAAACTGAATGGGAAAAGTCTCAATCTAATAGCATCGTTAGAAGCCCCATTAACCTTGAACATGTTGCAAATCTGAACAAACTTTGTTATATGAGCATAAGAGTCTTCATCCGGCCTCCCATCAAATTGAGTTGAATTTTGTATCATATTTATTGTGCTAGCCTTGATCACAAAATTGTTCATGTTGACATTTGGAGGATGAATACTAAATTCCTCCTAGGTGTAATGAGATCACTCATACTTGGAAAATATTTGTCTTCTTTCTGCCATAATGGGTACTTCTCTAACCTCAACACTAGCTTCAGAAGGTGGGGAATTTTTTTCTTTTGAAGAGGATCCTGGAATTAATATTCTTTATGCTTCCCAAAATATTTTGTGTAAAGTTCTTTCTATCCCACTATCCGCTTCAATGAGGCCTTTAGTGTTTTTGCGGATCATGCATCAACACCTCATAACAAAATATAGTGAACAAAAAGTAAACCAAGAAAGAAAATAAAAATGACTAAAGTAATAAACTCTTAGCTTTCCTAGTAGTCCTAATCTCCCCGCCAATGGCGCCAAAAACTTGATGCGCGAAATCTGCAAGTGTACGGGTCGTATCAAGTAATAAAGTCAACAAGAAGTCCGGTATTGATCCTTAAGGAGAAGGAAGTACTAATACCCACTATTCATCTATTATCTAGTCGATCCAAAGGTGAGCGATTTTAATCTAAACCTAAAATTAAAAAATTGAAAACACAAGCAATGGGATCAAATCAACCTTAATGGTAATCAATCATGAAAAAGGGATACTTGGGTAATGAATCCCCCTTGGATTTATATTCTAAAGAAGCTCTCTCTCTCTCTCTCTCTCTATGTTGATAGTTAGTAGAATCTTGGCCAATGGTTCCTAAGGTGCTTTCACTCCCTCCCTCGAGGTGAATTACTAATCCTAGTGCCCTTATCGATGATGTTCTAGGGAACCTAATTCTTGGAAAGATTGTGGGAATAAAACATTTTAAAGACTCGCACTCCTTAGTACTCGAGCTCTTGGTATACTCTCACAATCCTCTCTATTGGAGATGGTCTACATATGGACTACGAGAAATCTCTCCGGGCTCCGCAACGTAGAGGGATTAACATACCTTAAAACAACAAATAGACTCAATAGATTCAACCAAGCATTCAAAATAGAAAGACAACATCAATAAATCCATAATCCAAGGGTTCATCATACCAAAGTATCTACAAAATTAGTTCTCCATAAAAGGAGAACAACAATCCATTGCAAAGATAAAGTAAATCAAAACATTCATGAAAACATACACCATTGGTGGATTTCTTGATTCCTCCTCTAATCTCTTGCCCTTCTCTTCCCCCAAGGGTTGGTGATGAAAATCCCCAAATCCTTAATCAAGTTTTCCCTCTCCCAAGCTAGCTCTCCTTTCTAAAGCCCTAATTAGTCCCCCTACCGCCCTTTTAGGTTTTTAGAGTGCCATTTACCATCTGTCCCTGCCTAGGTTCACAGATTGCTGGAAACTTACGATATACGGGGGTTCATACCAGCCCGTATAGATTTCAGGTCGACTTGTATGACCATATATCAGACCGTACAACATCTCGTATAGCTTCATACAGGGTATTGTACGGCCCTAGGAGATTGACTATAGAGACCTCCAATTCTCCAGGTTCATGTGCACCATATGAAGGCCCGTATACCATGGTGCTTTCTCCAAAAATGCTCCATTTTGTTCTCAATTTCCCTTGAAAAGATTCCTTTCTCCCGGCGTCTCGATATTTTGCCATGTTTGTCAAAATAAACACTTTTTAAGTACAGGCGGGCTATAATACACCAAAATCACATGAAAAACATACATTAATATGGTATAAAATCATACTTAAATGAACACTTATCAGTAAGTAAAGAAATGAGCTATCTAGAATAACCACCCCATAACATTTACCCCTGCAAACAAATGAACGTCAATCTTGGGAAGACAAGAGGATGGAAGGGAAGGCACAGTCAATAGGAGATTGGGCCTAAGGATGAAGGAACGAGAAGAGGATGGGGTAGGCAAGGGAAGCAGAGGAGGGGTTGTCGTTGACTTCCTCAATTTGCCCAATTCTACCTTTATCTCCACCATGGACTTTTGCAGCTGTTTTATAGAATCATTATGACGTTGTTCGGACGATAAAATTCGGGCATCTTGCAGACCAAGGTCCTTAGAGAGGCAGGAGAGTTGCTCCTTGATGGCGCGAGCGCAGGTCATTACTTTATCATTCATAAGCGCGCACGATGAGTCAATAAAGCACCAATATAGACAATCATTAGGGAAATTGAGAGTAGAGGGATTAGCTGACCAAGAAGGGAGCAGGAAAAGAAGGTTAAAAGGTGGATAGAAGGAGAAGAAGAAAGATTGGAGAAAATAATTCATTGCCTTCTCCAGTGATTTCCATTATATATATAATATTCCTTGTAACAAACTATTGGTCTTTTTAACCATTTCCTTATTAGAAAAATACCAAACACCTGGTGGGCATTCATCTCTCTATTAAGATACGATACTATTCTATAAGATTAGCATTGAATCATTACAAGCAACAGTAATTCTTAATAACAAAAATTCATTTATCCATTTACACATTAGAATACGACAAAGTCTTCTAATTTCTTTTGCTCGTCACTACTTTGTTGTTGTAGCTACTACGATGTACCAATGCTTGGTTAACATCTCGGGTGGGGCCTGCAACAGTCGTGCTTGGCATGACCCTTGCTCTTGTACCTAGTTGGGCTAGGGGAGGGTGACATGCTGGCTGACATGACCTGCGGTATAACACCGGCCTACATGGTATGTATGTGAACTACCATAGAACAGAATTCCAATCTAGACAACAATGCAACCCTTATACCCAAAGTATCGGTACACTTCCTTTTTTGAGTTTTATGTTTCAATAATATTATCTCTAAATCAAAAATAATTTCATCCTTTACAACATTTATAAAATGGCCAAATTTGTTCGTATATTTCTCATTTATTATAAATTACATTTTATAATTTTCAATAACTATAGTCTTGTATGTAAAAAGTCTATAAATGCCCTCATCTACAACTAATTTTTTCGTCAAAGTCAAATTGCTCATCAATGATATATGATATACCCTGGATCACACCCTCCACGCGTCACAATCCCAGGTCCCCTCTCGTGATCATAAGGCTTAATCTCAAAAAGACGCCACCCTATCTCCAGTGAGGCAAAGGTATGTCGCCCACAGGTTGGTTGAACACTCACCCATAATAAGGGACAAGACAAGACATATAAGGGAGGAACAGAGTCTAAGAAGGGAAGAGGATACTTAAGAACAAATGACCAGAGGGTAAGGTAAGCAACCATAAGCTCCAAAAAGCTCCTCCTCCTCCTCCTCCTTCTTCTCCGATCAGTTGACTGACTTGCTCGTCGGAGCGGGCAGGGGCACGGGCAACAGAGCCCTGCCCCTTTTCACCGGCTTCTACTTTCTATTTGTCACCTATTTCAAGCAAACTCCAGAAGAGAACACCAACCTTCAAGGCTTATATTCAAGAAGTCATCATCAGTTAGTTAAAGATCCTGACAGTCACGTGGTATAACCAAATCACAGGCTAACAGATTGGCGCCTTCTGTGGGGAGTTTTCAACGAAAAGCCATGGCATCCTAGAATGAGAAAAACGGCACCCCACCCCTTAGTGAGGCGTTGAAGGGTGAGCAAGGTTCCCATGAGCATTGTCGACATCTAGAACAAGAGGTGGAAGCTCTAACAAGAGCCTTACAGAAGATGAAAGAACGAGTCTGGGAGTTATCCATATCCCGGAGCCTTTCTTCCCAAAAACCTGAAAGTGAACCCGCTAAAGAAATCCATATCATTGCAAGAGGACCAAGCGGGGGAGGAGACAGCATGGCTGCCCAAATGTCCTATGCTCACATACCCATCTGAGTCCACCCGTCGAGGAAATCCAATGTAAGCACCCCCATCATATTTTCAGGCAAAGAGTTTGGGAGAGTTACCCACCCCCATGACGATGCGGTGGTCATCACAGTAATCATTGCATATTCTGAGGTAAGGAGGGTCCTCATCGACACAGGGAGCTCAGTCGACGTCCTCTTTTAGAGTGCTTAAGAGCAAATGGACCTTGTTACCGGGGGACTGCAACCAGTAAAGACCCCCTTGGTTGGCTTTACGAGAAACACGATACAGCTAGAGGGAGTAGTCTCACTCCCCTTAACTTTTGAAACACACCCACGCCAGGCCACCATCACAGACAATTTCTTGGTAGTTCAATGTACTTCAGGCTATAACGTTATCTTGGGACCGCCGGCGCTCAACGCTAGGAGGGCAATCATCTCTACCTATCACCTACTCCTGAAGTTCCCTACCCAACATGGCTGCGAAGAAGCAAGAGATGATCAATCTGCTGCCCGCCAATGCTATGTCGCGCTCCTCAAAGGCAAGACCACGGGAGGAGTGGCTGAAACTATTGTAATTGAAGCAATGCTTGAAGCTGAAAAGCCAAAAGAGTGGGCCATACCAGTCAACGAACTGGTGGAACTTCTACTAACTAAGAAGCACCTCGAGAAGGTAGGGCACCTCGGATCGGAGCTCTTACTTGATGCCCGGGCTGAAATGATACATTGTCGGCTGGCGAACAATGACATATTCGCATAGGCGCCGGAAGACATGCTTGGTGTCAATCACATCATCAATGTACACCGCCTTAACACTCAACGGGGATCCAGGCCCGGGATCCAGGCCCGTGATCCAAAAGCTGAGGCACTTCGCCCCTGAGCGCCAGCAAGCCGCTAATCAGGAGGTGGAGAAACTTCTTAAGGTCAGGTTCATTAGGGAAGTCCATTACCCAGAATGACTCTCAAATGTTGTTCTATTAAAGAAGCCTTCAGGGAATTGGTGAATGTGCATTGATTTCACAAATCTTAACAAAGCATGCCCCAAAGACTACTACCCACTCCCACTAATTGACGATTTGGTCGATTCTACATCGGCCTATGAGATGTTGAGTTTTCTGGACGCCTTCTTTGGTTATTACCAAATAAAAATGGTAGAAGCAAATGAGGAAAAGACCTCCTTCACCACAGAAAGAGGTACTTACTATTATAAAGTAATGCCTTTCGGTTTTAAAAAAAAAAACGCAAGGCAACCTTCTAAAGGCTGGTGACCAGGGTCTTTCGGAAACAACTCGGGAGGAACGTAGAGGCGTATGTGGATGACATTCTCGTGAAAAGTAAGAGGGCAGCTCAACACATCTCTGATTTACAGGAAACCTTCCGAGCACTGGGAGACGATGGGATGCGCCTCAATCCTGAATAGTGTTCTTTCGGTGTCGAATCTAGTAAATTTCTTGGTTTTATGATCAGTAAAAGAGGCATAGAAGCCAATCCCCAGAAAGTCAAGGATGTACAAGACATGAGCTCACCCTTATCTCTGAAGGAAATTCAAGTTTTGAATGGCCGCTTAGCTGCCTTGGGGTACTTCATATCAAGAGCATGGAAGAAGAATTTACAATTCTTCCGAGCCTTACGTAAAGCCCCCAAAACTGAGTGGAATGAAGAATATGAGATCGCCTTTAAATAGCTTAAATAATACCTTAGCTCCCCCTCCTACTTGTTAAACCCCAACCTGGGGAAAGCTTATATTTATACTTGGCATCGGCCCCGTATGCAATCAACTAAGTGCTTCTCCGAGAAGACATGTGTAAAATCTTGAATTTTATGAAATAAATGGTTTCTAAATTATCTTTAATTAAGGAGTTCCCCAAACTTGGGAATATTTGGAAAAGGCTTATTAAATTGGTTAAAACCCTAATTAGGGTTAATTGGGGCTGTAAGGGACTTAATCGTAATTTAAGAAAGTTTTGGGGCTTGACTGAAAATGTACTTTGATAAGTGTTCAAATTACTAAATTTCACTATCACAATTGTATACACTTAGTATGTATTTATGATCCATTATGGGCCGCTAATACTTAAAATGTGCTAATTTTATAAAGCAGGATTCACCAGGTCAAGGCCACGAAAAAGCTCAGAATTTGAAGCTGATCTGAGAGAAAAAGTTGAAAACGGGAATCAGATGAGCCTGTCTGGAAATATATGGTCCTGTCTACAAGGCGAAGGCTAGCTCGAATCTGCCAGACAAGACTTTTTCAAAGGCCGTCTGGAGTAAAAGACATCAGACGGCCCAATTTGATTCACTGATGGAACCGTCTGTGTAAAGGGACTGTGATCAGAGGCGAAGACGAGCTCGTCTATCAGCCCTCCTAAAGCTTGGACAGGGTCTTCCATTAAGCAGGCAAGGTCATCTAGGACCCCGTCTAGGTTTTAGACAGGGTCACTCATTTAATTGACAAGGTCGTTTACGCCATTGTAAACCCTAGACGGACCTGCCTGAGAGCACACGGCCCCGCCTGCAGAGGATTTTCAGAGATAGTAGGGGCTGATGTGCTAACTGAAGTACCTCGTAAACTACACCCTTTTCATGATGGCGCTTGGCCTATAAATACCCAAGATTAGGGTCTTGGAGAATGTTTTCAATCCCATTGAACCTCCATGGAGGCTCTCATCATCCACCATCACCACTCAACCATCCGGACTACAACCTTTAAGCATGGAAGATGACAGAACAGTGGAGGTATGCGCGAACGGTCCTTGTAATAGTGGAGATAACAACGTACCATTATCCCATGTTTTGTTAAGCTTATCTATCTGTATTTTCTTGTTGTTCCTCATTCATGAGGAACTAACTTCTTAGAAACTAAAGTTGATGAACTCTTATTAGATTTAATGTATGACTTTACACTCTTGCTTGTTTGATTAATCAGTATTGAACTTGGATTTATTAAGAGTATTCTTTGTATTGGATGCTTACTTTGAGACAGCCCTAGTGTTCAATATGTTCATATGACGGAAGAAGCGAACGTCTCCTCATATTAGAACCACCTCTATAAAAGGGAATATTAAGAATATTAATGCGTCTAGAGATCGGGCATTAAGGAGAGTGACTTTTTCATACCTTTTATTCCCATAATCCTTCCAAGCTATAGATTCCCTAGAGCCCCACTCAATGTTAGTAAGTCGCCTCAAAAGAGGGAGTTGAAAACTATATAGGAATCCTTGGTCCATTTCCTATTAACCGATCAGCAGAAGGTATTGTCTAAATCTTGTAAGAAGAACCCAAGAGGAATTCATACCCAGGTATCTTGTTCACTGACTGTCTGTCTTCTTGATTCATTCAGCCTCCTCGCTTAATTGTGATTCCATTCCTTCCTTTCTGATTTCAGTAATTAGGTTAGCATCATCACTCTCTTCATTATCTTGTCCTTAGTTTACAAGCATTACTCATAACGAGTGGAACATATTGCTAGATAAACTTATTAATACCACGGTGGTTGGTAGACACACAGTTTTGGGGAGACAAGAAAATAGTGGACCCTGGACAGCTGAATGCTTTGTGTTCTCAACTCAGACAAGAGATACTCCACTCGTTACAAGTAATGCTTGTAAACCGAGGACCAGATAATGAGCTTCCCAAGAAATTACCGAGGACACTCGTACCCCCACTAAGGAATTAAAGAGTGGTAGCTCCAATGCTGATGCCGGAATTGGAGCGTCACCAAGGCAAGATCAAGGTTTTTTTTTTTTTTTGAAATTTGAGATAGAGATATGAATGTTGACAACTTTTCTTTGAAATCTAGTTGCCCAAAAAAAAGATAGCTCTCCGTCTTCGAGACAAACTCCTTCAAAAGAAATTGTCGAGGATGCTCCTGCCCCTATGGAAGGATTGGAAGGTGATGGCATTAATGCCAATGCCGGACTTGCAACTTTGCTAAAGCAAGACCAAGGTTTTTATTATTATTATTGCTATTTATTTATTTATTTATTTATTTATTTATTTATTTATTTTTATTTGAATATCCTCTTTATAGGTCCGAGGAATATACCAAACGTGGTATTAGCCATGCGAAACGAGGTGATCAACAATATCAAGTCTCTCAATTATCATAACTAGCAAAGCACTATTGATGAAAGTAAAAGGATCAAATTTACTTCTTGAATCCTTCGGCATCGAGTTGTCTGGTCTTGAGCCCTTCCTGGAAAGAATATCTCAGTGTCCTACTTATGTTAAAGAAACTTTAGAGGATCCTAGAATTCAAGCTCATATTCATAATCAACAAGCCGAAGTATGTGTACAAGAGAGAACTTTAGCACTTGAACGCCTTGATAAACGTAGGATGGAATTGGCTAATGACATAAATATGAAGAAGGAAAAGTATCAAAAAATTGCTGCAAGACATCATCAGCTTGAAACCGAACTTTGTGAAGTTTCAGATATGATGAAAACTTTGGGTGAGAGATAACAACTTCAACAAACTTCTTCGAAACTTCTGAGCACACACGAGCAGGTTTTCAAGTTGCATTGTGTAAAATCCACGGATTTTAGGGGTTATTATTTTATTTCGTTTTTAATTAGTTATTTTCCTTAATTATTTGGTAAATAAGGAAAAGTTCCCCAAGATTGGATTTGTTTGAACTTTTATTGGAATAAAATTTCATGATTTCTTATAGTAATTAGATAATTAATTTCCTAAACTTAAAATAAGTGGGACTTATTTATATATATATATATATGATTAAATATTTTACTATATTTGGTTAAAAATAGGAATTAATGTAGGTTAAGGATAAGGATTAGATTTGAAATTGAAATAAATCGGTGATACTATATATATAGTTTGGTGGTTAAAATTAGAAATCAAATAAAATAGTTTATATTGATTAACTATATGAATCGGGTATGAAAAAGTATTTGAATACTTGGATAAAATTTAGTGTATATATATATATATATATATATATATATATATACACACATTAAGATATGATAATCTTTACATTACGATAAGAAAATGTTTTGTAAAATATATATATATAGAGAGGAATCGGATAAGATAATATATGAATTCAAATAAAACAAAAATTAAAATGAATGAAATGAAATGATGTGATACAATGATGGATGTGATATTTTATAAATATAGTTAAACATATATATATATAGAGGAATCGGATAAGATAATATATGAATTCAAATAGAACAAAAATTAAAATGAATGAAATGAAATGATGTGATGCAATAATGGATGTGATATTTTATAAATATATATATATATATATATATATATATATATATATATATATAGTGGGGACTCCTGTTAGATTAGAGACTAGATTTAAATCATACAAAATATCTTTTCTATTATGGGTAAGCTTTAGATATATTTTAAATTTAAAATTAAATTATTTCTATTAATCCAATGTTATCTTTGACCATAATCCTATTTAAACTTAAATTTGAATTTGAGTCTGATGATTATTATTCACTTATAAATAGTTCTTCATACACCTACGGGTGGGGGAAAGATGAGGAGTACACTGGTCATCTAGGCTTTCACTACAAACTACAAAGAAATTTGACGTAGAGATCCATCAGGAAAGAGTTCCGTGGGATTTAGGATATCACTATTAAAGTAAGTACTTTTGCCTAGTACTTTCTTGATTTGGTACTTGTGCAGGCTTCTTTGATGCCTTGGATCCTTGTTGATTTCATTCACATACATGGTTTAATGCTTCCATATTTGCGTATGTGCGTTAAGTGATTGGATGTTTGTGCAAGTTGTTGTTGGATGCTCACTGAGCATGCCACCATGGACCGGGACATTACTGTGAGACTCATGGTGCTTGTGTTTAGGTTTGGTCGATATGCGTTAGTGGAGTGAGCAGGCTCGCTGAGCATAGCCACATGTCATCCGACACTTGACCATCGAGGCACGCGGCACTTGTGCTAACCGGCGAGGTGTGATTAGTTGAGTTTAAGGGCCCCATATGATTGGTTTGTTGTGTTGACTGTTTCCTTGATATGTCATTCTTGACTATCTATTGTTATTTGGATTAGTTTCATTGTATTCTCTGCAAGGTATTTACAGAGCTTTCCTTTCGAAAGCTCACACCACTTGATTTTCTCTCTTTCAGGTTGAGGGATAGTTGGTTTGAGTTCAGGAGCTACGCGTGGGATTGGGATACCGAGGGGAGTTAGAGGACCTCGGGGTTGTTTTATGAGTAAGATTGTGTATCTTGTAGGACCCTATAGGGCCTGATTTTGTATAGACTACTGTAAGGTATTTAGACCCATTTGATTTTATTCCGTTGTAAAACTCTAATTATAGATGATATTTGATTTATTTTATTGCATGCTTATGATTCATTTAGGCCTTGTATCCGAGTGGGACTCGTCTCCACTTGGGTACGGCCGGTCTGTGCACGTGCCCGAGGCCTGGAATCCGGGTCGGGGCATGACACATTGGATGAGGCTAAAGCACATCTTGCTGAGGATCTAGGAGATTATTCAAACACCCCTCATATTGCTTTTCACGAAATGGATCAATGAATTGGAGAAAGCAAAGGAGTCATGTTTGCAGTTTATTGGGCATTGAAGACCGCGTCTTTTTTTACTTTAATAGTTTATATTGCCTTTGGTAGCTAGTTTTGAGACATTTGTCATAAACATTAAACTTGAATAACATTTGATTTTTTTTTCTCTCGTGCCCTATTTCTACTGTGGTTCCTGCCTCTCAAAAGACCATAATTATTTACTTCCTCATGAAGTAAATACATGAAGAATAATTTTTTTGAAAATATCAAAGACCAAAAAAGACAGTTTATTGATTCAATAGAATCCATTAAATCTCCATGTTCATTTTTTTCATCAATAATATTTACAGAATTATCACTAATGAGTGCATTGTCATCCCATATAGTCAAAGACTTGAACATTCAAATCATTAGAGCTATCTGCTTCCTCATACCTGGGCCATTAATATTGTATAAAAAGTGGGACATCTACCGACTTGAAACACTTTTTTTGGACTGTCCTTTTTTATTTATTTATTTATTTGTTTGTTTGTTTCTTTTTTGTTTGTTTTTTGTTTGTTTTTTTTTGTTTGTTTTTTTTCTGTTTTTGGTTTTATTTTATTTTTTAGGAACATAGGGGATCAATAGGCAAACATTTTACATTATGCATAATATTTCTTCAGAAAAAGACTATTAATGAGTGGCATTGGTCTTTCTCTATAATGAGTTGGTATGCTCCGCCTTTGTAAATGATCTCCACAATATATGGCTCTTCCTGATTTGCTTTAAACTTGCCCCAGGCCCGTTTGTTGGTGATGATAGCTCTTCTGAGGACAAGAACCATCTCTCCTTTGGTAAAAGTCCTAAGTAAGACATCTTTGCTTTGTAGATGTAACATCCCGGTTTTTCACCAGTTACTATCGTAAAATAATAAATAATTACCAGGGGGTAACATACTACTGGAGATAGGGTTTGATGGAGCGAATTAATAAACTAAATAAGGGAGGCTTATTACTTTGAACGTTAACTTACAACAAAATGAAAGATTAAAGAAAGTTTGGAAATATTACATTAATATGTGACCATTGAATAAATTAAAATGAATGGGCTCAATGGTTACTATGTTGGTTGAACATAAGGCTGCCATTCAAGTGGGCCGGGCCTAAGAAGGAAGGAGGATGGGTTTAAGAATTGAGTTGTTTGGTTTGGGGGAAAGCTGGGAGATGGTTTCAAATGAGATGAACATTTTAATAGAGGGTACATAGGCAGGTGACAACTTAATTAAGTCAACTCCAATCATGGGCTGATTTGGTCATTTCTCCAATCATGTGACAATTTAATTGAGAGGAGAGGAGAATATTGGTCAATAAGCAGGAGGTGGGCTGTTAGCTCGGTGGCAAATTGGAAGCTGGAGGTGGCGATGTGAAGGGATTTGAGTTAGTGTTAGAGGGGAAGAGAGGAATAAGAAACAAAGGAGGAGCTGATGGTCTTTCCCCGGGGAGGCAGGGACATGGTGGTAATGTGGTGAAGCTGCTGCGGTTCGTTGGTGGCTCAAGCAGGAGCTGTCATCACGCATGCGACGAGGGATGAGTGACTGACACGGAGCTCAACAGGGGCTGCTGTCTTGAGGCTGCTCAGTTAGAGAGGTTGCAGGGGGATGCACCATGGGATCAGGGGGAAGACCGGGTCACTCCCGCACTGCTCGCGCTTCAGATTCCAGCCCTGGTCGTCAGTGCAGCTCCAGCCAAACTGGCGTCCCTGGTTCCCTGCATTTCCAGCCAGCTGCTGCGTGAGCTGGTGTACTAGTTTCGGTCAGCGCCAACCATCAAGCTCCTGCAAGGTATATCATTTGTGAGAAGATGAAGCTCAGGGTTGTGTTGAAGTGTTGACAGCTTTGAATTGAAGTTGTGAATTGGTGATTGTGAGCTTGTATTACTGATGTAGATGTTGTAGCTTTGCTTATTGATGAATGCTTGTACGAATTTGGTAATTCAAAGATGAGAGAGAGATGATATTGTTATAGAGTTCGTAGTTGCTTAACAGGTGTTCGATAAAATGTCAAAGAGGTGAATTGTTAAGTGAACCTTTGTTTTGACTGTAGTGCTGTAGGTTGTACTGTTGTGGCTGAACTATATGTTGTAGATAATCGGGAGTTCATGAACTCCAGGAGTTATTTTATGTTAATTCCATTTATACCTTTCAGGTGTTTGAGAAAATGCTAGATAGAGGCTTGGGTGAGACTTTATGAGATGAGAGTTTTGTAAATAGTTGATCAGCAAAGTATTCTGGATGTTCATAAACTTTTGAAATTATGATATAACTCCAAGTCTTGATATGGTTCTTTGCCAGATTTCTTGTTAGGCCTTGAGTTGGTTGGACTTGGGCCATAGATAATTAGTGTTGTTGTTGTAGACAATGTTCTAGTTGTTGAAGCTGTGGTGGATGTAGTAGTGGTTTTATACACTTTGTAACTTTGAATTCTCGGTTTCAAAGAGAGGAGGTAGTATGGAAATTCTGTTAAAAAGGACAGTGTTTTGAAGGTGTTAGTTGAAAGGCTAACAGAGATAATGAAGAGTTGTGTGGTGAGATGCTGTTGGTATTTGCTTGTGTTTAGAGGTTGTAGTAGTTGCTGTAATAGAATTGAAGCTTGTCTTGTAGTCAATTGGCAATACGAAATCAAAGGAAAGGTACTCTGTTGAATGATTAGAATGCCCAACAAGTATTGTTGAAAAGAGTTGTTTGAGAATGCTTTGCAATTGACATGTTTTAGTGAAGGCACTGTTGGGTTCCATACTATGCTTAACAGAGAACTTGCATAGATATGTGGGGTCTGGTGTTTCTAAAAGGGGATGAGTAATTTCCTCCATGGTCATTAGTTGTTTGAAATGTGTATACTCAGTAGTAGTTCAGAAGATTAATGGAATAGAGGGAATTTAGTTGAAGGTTGTCAAGCAAGTGTTAAGGTGACTGTTAATACTACTGTTCTTGCTGTATTGAGATAGGGTTCAACATGTTTATGCTATGTTTGATGATGAAATGTTTTTAGAGAAATATTGTGTAGACAGTCCTGCAGAATTCTGTCCTGCAGAATTCTGTCCACTTCGAGGAGTTGCTGCTCCCTGCTCACTAGTCCGTTTGGGTTGTGTAATACGCCGTTGGAAAGATCTCGAGGTCTTCTTTCTAACAAGCTTTAAATGAGAAAATTTGGACTTACGCTTCAAAAGTTATGACTGATTCTTTCCAACCGCGCAGGGCAGCCAGAATTCTGCATATTCGTATTTTGGCTTATAGATTATCGTATTCTAGTTTAGGATTGCTTGGCTATATTCATGCTTGGTAATACAATGACTTGCTTGGGTGTTGGGCCTTAATCTCTATGGACTAGGGCCCATGATTGATTAGAAGATATTGTTAAATAGAAAGTGAAGTATTGTGGACTAGCACTCATCTTAGATATGATTGCGTTTACTAGGAAAAGGGAAGGACAAGTCGAGGACTTCAAGTGAACCGAGTCAAGCTTGATTTGCTTAGGACTACAGGTGAGTGGACCTACTGGACATTCTCGTATTCTGATCGAGTTTTTATCGAGTTTTGATATATTACTTTCCGAGTATGGTTTTTATTCGGATTTGAGAACGATTATGAAGTTTACGGCATTTGTAGAATAGAAGAATTCTGCATAAGAATGTAAGAAGATAAATGTACAGATATATGATGTGAGCATCGATAGATATGCATACTTATGATGACCACTGCTCCCTACAGGTACGGCTCTAGTTGAGCTGATCCAACCAGTACCGAGTAAGGAAAGGGTTTTCTTGCTTTCAAAGGAATTTCTTTTACTTTGTTGAAAACCTTTCTTTTCAAATGAATTTACCTTTAAAACCCTCGGCCCAACTCTCGGAGTGCTCGCATCGAGGGATAGAGGATATGGAGCGGACCCCGCCCATCATCCTCTCTTTGGCCACGAGCCATTTGGCTTGTATATCCGACGACGTGAAGCAAAGGTATGGAGGTGCATTCTTTTCGATATGACGCCTCCCCATATCTAGTACATAAGATGAGAAAGCCATACATGATCATATTTACCGTTTTTATCGGGTTTCCGTCGATCTTGCATTATATGATTTCCAGATTGGAAGATAATGCATAGACCACATGCTTTACTGGCTTTTGCCATGTATATATGAGTAGAGTTATTCTTCATATACATGATTATATATTATGATGCACAGGTCTTAGTTGACCTGACAAAAGAGGGGTCACATATCACCGAAGCTCAGAGCTCGGTCCCTCTTTCTCACTCACCTTGTGCAGAAAGCGCACGAGGTCCGGATTAGAGTTCTAAGCACCGGCGAGGTGTGCTTTCTTTTTAGTTGGCTCAAGGCGTCCCATAGTTGTATCTTTCGATTTGTGCACTCTATAGATACATTTATTTTACTTTTGGAGACTAGACCCGCATCGTATTGTCTGCGTGAAGCATCAGACGTGATTTGACTTTTCATTTGGATGAGTTCCGGACTTATTACGTGATTTTATTACCGCTCTGCATTATTCCGCCAGATTTTGTTTCGTGATTTGATGTACCTTGGGCTCGTGATACGCACTGGCCGGTTTGGTGTGACACCTGTCCCTATTTGGGATCAGGGTGTTACAGTAGACTTCAAGATTCTGTTGTGCTCCTGTCCTTTTCTCGTCAAGGGAATCCAGCTCATCTAGGCAAAGCCTAATATATCTTCATTTCATATTTCATTTTGCACTGTCATTCTCAATGAGGCTATCTGGATTTCGAAGGGTAAGACCGCTTCAGTTCCAAATACTAAAGAGTATGGTGTACATTATGTTGGAGTCCTATAGGTAGTACGATTAGCCCATAGTATCTTCAGGAGTCTCTCATGCCAGACCTTTTTATTTTTGCACACAGCTTTCTTTAATAGCTTTGAGAGGTTCGTGTTGAATGCTTCTACCAACCCATTTGCTCTAGCATTATAGATAGAGGTATATCTCTAATCTATTTTGTGATGATGTGCAATTCTGTAAATTTTGAAGCTCTTGAAAGCGAGACCATTATCTGAGATAATTATCCTTCGAGTCCCAAATCTATACAGGATGTTCGCCCTGAAGAATTTGATTATATTTTTAGTCTTCACTTCTCTCAGCAGAATAGCTTATGCCCATCTGGAGAAGTAGTCTGTTAAACCAAATATGAATCCGTGTCCCAGAGATGATGAAGGTTCAATGGGACCGACTACATCTGTTCCCCATATCTCAAAGGGAAATGAAGAAACTGTGGGGTGTAGAGGATTTGGTTGTTGGTGAATAAAATCAACATGTATATTGTATAAATAGCATCTTCTGGCGATGCAATCTCTGACCATGGTTGGCCAGTAGTATCCCAGGCGCTTAATCATAAGTCGCATATTGGGTCCTGATTGGTGTGCACCACATATCCCGGAATGTACATTATGCATAACTTTTTTTGCTTCGTCATATGAAAGGGGTCACAAGAGTAGTTTGATCATATGACCTGCGATATAATGTATCATTTATGAGGGTCAATCTTAGGTCTCTTCGCTTTATCTAAAGGCCTTCTTATTTGTCCTCTGAGTGTTTATCATATTTTAGATATTCCATGAATGGTTGCCTCCAATCTTCCTCTGTTATTTTGAGGGTGAAGACTTTCACTTTGCCCCAAGCATTTTCCTCTTCTACATCATCGATTCTTATGGTGATATGAATTTTTTCATAGTTCAAATTTGCCAACTCCTTCGCTACTCTCACCAAAGAATCAGCTTTTCTGTTTTCTGATCTTAAAACCCTCCTCAACTGTACTTGGGAGATTTTCCTCATCAAATCTTTGACCCTCTTATAGTACTTAAGAAGTTCAGGCTTGTATATTTTGTAGTCTCCTTCGACTTGCTTGATATAAGTTGTGAGTCTCCATCCCTATTTTGATTTCCAATTCCAAACCAGCTATGACAGCTTCATATTCTGCTTCATTGTTTATGCATGGCTCTGTAAGGGAGAGTGCATATCTCAGAATTCCCCCTTTTGGTGTGACGAATACAAGTCCTATCCCAGCTTTGATTTGTGAAATCTTGGACCTAAGCGTTGGTTTTATGGATGACGATCCATTAAAGTATAGTCGCCACCCAGCTTCTTTCACTGTTAGTGTCTCTTCATAAGGAAGATTATAATTAAGTGGGGAATCATTAGGGAGAGGATGTGCCGCTAGGAAGTCTGCTAACACTTTCCCTTTAAAAGCCTTCTGTGGAGTATATGTTATATCAAATTCCATCATAATCCACTTTGCAAGTCTTCCCTTAAGCAATGACCTTGTCATGAGATATTTGAGTCGATCAATTTATGATATAAGGATGACTTAATGTGCCAGCAAGTAATGTCTTAGCTTCTTGAGTACAAATACTAGCTCTAGACAATGTTTTTCAATTGGTGTATATTTACTCTCAGCACCTATCAACATCCTGTTGAGGTAATATAGGGCATTTTCTTTGCCTTCTTCATTGTTCTGGCCCACCATAGCTCCTAATGGCCCTTCCAATGTAGCAATATATAGAATTAGTGGCTTTACATAGTTCGACGCCGCCAATACTGGTGCATTCAACAAAAATTGCTTGATGTCTTCAAAAGCCTTTCGGCATTCATTATCCCATTTTGTAAAATCCAGGATTTTAGGGGTTAATTTTTTTTTTTTTAGCTATTTGCTTTAATTATGTGGTTAAAAAGGAAAGATTCCTAAGTTGGATTATAATTTAGGATTTTCGATTTGTTTTAAGGAATTTCTATGAATAATTGATTTTTAGTTCTTGTTAATTATTTTTATGGATGGAAGAATTCTCTAAACTTGGATAATTGGAATTATTGAGATTTTATTTAATATTTTATTATTTTTTTTGAAATAGTTGATTGAATAAAATCACGGTTTAAGTAATTGGTGTTCATTTATTTGGAATATATATATATATATATATATATATATATATATATATATATATATATATATATATATATATTATGTTTTGGATTTATATATATGAATATATAGATATTATATTTAATAGAAATTAGATAAGAGAATCGGATGAGACAAATGGATATATTTTAAAAATAAATATATTTATAAGTGACACATTATATATATATATATATATATATATATATATATATATATATATATATATATAAAAGGATGAAGGAGTTGTTTTGAAATTAAAAAAAAAACAATAATTGGAAAAAAAAAAAGGGGAGGGCTGATTTGCATATATGGCTCTCAATTCAGGAGAAGGAAATCTAGAAATTTGGAATGTCATATATACACGTTATGCTTTTTATATATATATATATATATATATATATCTGATTAAAAGGAAAGATAAGGAATTGATTTAATGTTGATTGGTTATTTAAGAATAAAAAGTTGATTTGATGGTGGAATATATTACAGAATAAAAACTGATTTAATAGATGAAAAGTTATATATATATATATATATATATATATAAGGATCTGATTCAGATAAGGTATGGCTTTGAAATTTAAAAATAAAAATAAAAAACTATGGTGAGTCAATGTGTGGAGTGTGGAGCCATGCACGTGCTTTTCCTTTGTTTGAGTTATATAGAGGGGTATAGAGAGAGAGATGGTTAGAGGGAGAGAATTATCATGTGTGGGCTTGTGTTGGATTTTGAATCAAAATCCTTGAGTTTATCTCTTCAGAACCAGCTGTTAGATTGGGATAAACTTGGTTTGAGTGATCAAGTCTTTTCCGAATTCCCTCTGCGAATCTTTATAAATAGAGAACCGGCCCTCGAAACCCTAGCAGCCTCTCTTTCCTAAGCCACACATTTGCCGACCCCATTACTTGGTAGGAGCGTGGAACCAAACGAGTTCGCCGGAACTGGTTCAAGAGAACACCAAGGAGGCTATTGGTTACCGGTAAGTCTCTCCTAACCTCTCTGCTTTTTTACCAAATTCCGCATGCCCTGGCCATAATAGGACGCCTAGGAAGCACTCCACTCTAAAAGTAGAATCCCATGTATACCGAATCCCAAGTAGGATTCGATTATTTTTCGAAACTAGGATACTAAAAGTGCGATAGGATACGCATACATTAAAAATATTAAATATTAAATTATATTTTAAAAAGAAATTCAAACACAAAAAACTATGAAAGTCCAAGGAAATATATCATCCATATATATCAAAAAATCAAGTTCACAACTTCAATAAAATATATTATTTTTTATTTATTATTTGACTGAAAAAAATTTACCATTTATTTTAAAATAATAAAAATCAAAAGAGGATAATAGATATCCCACACTCCGGCGACGAAGACCAAACTCGCGTCTCGATCTCACGGAGAGCGAGATCCAAGCGATCGATTGAGCTCCGAGGAGGTCTCACCACCGATGATGGCAGGAAGCAAACACGACGCCGTGCTTATGGAGGCGATCGTCATCGCAGCGACACTCTTCCCAACAAGCCCTTCCACCCATGTCGCAGCATCGGCGGCGACGCCGAAGAAACCAAGACTCGGTGCGTCCACGCTCACAACGCCAGTGGTCGTTGATGGCCGCGGCTCGAGATTCATATGGGATACGTATCCCATACGAATCCCTTTTATTTATTTTTTTTTTTTTAATTTTTTGACAAAATACGTATGGGATATGTATCCCAACCGTATCCTCACGAATCCGTACAGGATTCGTACGGGACACGGGTTCGAAGGCCCAAAACACGAATCCGTGCTTCATAGATAGACGGCGAGATGTATTCATGAACGCATGCTAGTGATAATGGTTTGTTAACAAGGTAGCATGATTGTAGTTAAGAACAACCAAGATATAAAGATGATGGTGTTGGTTCATGGTAGATGACCAGTGGCGGACACGGACCCAAAAATTTGGGGTGTCTGAACATAAAAGCTTAATAAGCTTAGAAAATACTTGGTTCTTTTACTGGTTGAGGTTTCTCTTCTTTATTAGTCCTACGCAGTTTATTTTTAAAATGGCTATTTAAACTATTTTAAAAATATGCAACTAGCATTTATAATATTTTTTTTAAATAAACTGCTGAGACCTTTGACTTATAAATCAAAATGACAATATGTTGATGACAAGGCTATAGTAACTACTCCATTTAAAAAAAAAACTAAACTTAACTTTTAAAGAATAAAAGGATCCAAGTTTCCCAGGTAGATTACATCCAAACAGGCTTTTAATTCATCCTTGAAGTCTGAAGAGCAACTATTCTATTAATTTGCAGGTACAAAACATTAACTTGTATTAAAAAATGACAAAACCATTAACATGCCTCCAGTTCATGCTATAATTTTATTCCCAAACTTTTACGTAAAAAAATGGTGCGCTTAATTTTCTTTGAGTTTAAAACAATTCATACATTCAATACAACAAAGTTTTGAATAAATAAATAAGTAAACAATTAGTCATGACATGCTTCAAGTTGTGAATCTTGTGATTAATCCACTACCTTCTCGATGTTTTATGAACTTTATCATAACCGACAAAGATCAAATAGTGAAATTGATAACAAACACAAAGATCACAATGGGTCTTCTCTTGTGTTTTGGTTCCGAAAGATAAAACCAATTGGTTGAAATTTGAAAATCATACCTTTAGCCTCAAGAAATGGGCAAGCGCCAGAGAAAGTCAAAGAAGGCGGAGGGGTGGCGTGGAGGTGGGAGAGGAAGACTCAGGAGAGGAAGAAGGCGAAGAGGCGAAGAGCTTGAGATGAACGGGACTGAGGGAAATCAGGGAAATTGCACACATGGAAAGAGGGAATTGCACACATAATTGCATCAGATTGGTTGTGTGAGGGAATTAAGGGGTTTATTTTCTTTTTTCAATTTTTTTTTTAAATATGCTGAATAAAGGGGTGGTGGGCCATGGGGGGTGGGGGGTGGGGGGTGGGGGTAGGGGTGGGTGGGTAGGGGGGTAGGGGGGTCGGCCGACCCCCCTAGAACCCCCTCAGGTCCGCTACAGTAGATGACATTACTGTATATGCATCTGTGAGGCCCTTGTCTTGGTGAATTATCCACAAGTTCTTAATATATATGACATGCTTGTGGGGTGTGTTCTTATGATGTTTGGCTGGGTTTATATATTTTGGCGCCTATGCTAGTATGACGAAATAGATGGTTAGAGGGAGGAAAAATAATAATAATAATAATAAATAAATAAATAAATACAATGAGTTGGAGTTTGGTTGTGGGCCTGTGGAGATTCTGAGGGGACTTGTCGAGTTTGCATTCATATATGAAATTCAGTGAAGCTAGGGGTCATTATCAATATTATGGAGGAACTATTTGGGCTCTATTATTGTGGTTCAGGAACTAGTTATGGTGAGGGTGCTAGTGTATTATTAATCTTGTGTGTTGTGCCTGTGAACATAAGATAATGACTCTATTCTTATTATTAGTAAGTTAGCAAGAAAGGAAGACTTGAATCTCTGTAGAGGGTTTAATGGATATTTATTAAGGGGTTGTTAATAAAAAAATAAAAATAAAATAAAATAGATTGAGTTGAGCCAAGCCTAGTCTTGTGAGATTGAGTTGGGTTGTGTTAATTGGGCCGGTCTGGTGAGTTCTAAGCAAATGAATTAACTAAGGTCGTTCAGGGATTTAATTAAAATAATTAGGTATTTAGTTAAGTGGTTAATCAATTAAAGGATTGGGCCGGACTTATTTAATGGGCCGGGCCCATTTAGATGCATATGCATTATAGGTAGATACCCTTAAACACTCGTACGTGTGTTGAGTATAGACTTGTGGTTATCAGGTATCGACGCGGAGTGTTGATCTTCGACGGGGCAGATACTGTGCAGTTATTGGATTGCGATTTGATGTAAGTTACTCCTACCTTGCTCCTACCCATTGCTTGGGCTTCTTGTTTTGATAAATGCTATTAGTTAGCATATCTTCTCTGTGGTATCTATTTTCTTGGATACATGCACATACATGTTTGTTTTTCTCTCTTTCCTCGTATGTGTATGATTGACGTGCTTGTGGTAGTATTGTTACTTCCTGTTTGTTTGGAATGCTCTATTGGGCTTGCCCATCCGTGGGCCGACACTTGACTGTAGGCACTCGTGGTGCTTAGTCTGTTAGGTGGTAGGTATCGCCGGAGGTGAAGCGAAGCTCACAGCATAGCCTCCTCGCTGTTCTAGCATAAGACCATGGAGATACGCTAGCATTTGTGTGTCGGCCGTAGGTGCCAACCGAAGCTTCTTCTTTGCTCGGATTGATGGAGCGGTGAGCTCCAGAGATGTTGTGAGGCGTTGGGGGACACTCGACGGCGTTCTCAAAAACTCCCCGGCCGCAGGGATAGTACTGCTGTCCCCGCAAGTCGGGCCGGGTCGATCACTGACCATGTCGACATGAGAGAGAGGTGGCGCTACCGAGGAGCCATTGTGTTAGTCACCGCAACAGATGCCGTGGTTGTCGAATCGGGGAGTCATCACGAAGCTTGGTATTGGAATTCTCTCCCAGAGCCCCGATGGCTGTTGTTGGATAGGAGTCGTGCCATTACTGATATTTGTGGTAGACTCCTAGGATCTGTTTGTACGGGGTGTATCCCCAATTGCTTTATGATTCTTTGATTTTTAATATAATGTTTCATCTTATGTCTTCAAGATCCTTGCAGGGTACTTACTGGGCTTTCCTTTCGAAAGCTCATCACTTTTTCCCTTCTCTCATTTCAGGTCCTGAGGAGTAGGTGACTCGAGCTCAAGAACTTGCGAGAGTCGGGGTGGGATATTTGCTGAGGTCGGAGGATCTCCCTGACTTTTGTTGCTGAGTGAGGATTCTTGGCTTAGGACCTATGTAGGGCCTGGATTTGTTAGGGCTTTGGACCCTTGTACTTTATTTTCCGCATTAGCACTTTGATTTGTATTTGTTTATTATTGGATTAATAAACATTTGAATTTATTTTGTTATCTGCTACTGTTTACTTAGGCCTTGTACACGAGTGGGGCCCGTCTCCACTCGGGTACGGCCGGTCTGTGCACGTGCCCGAGGTCCCGGGATCGGGTCGGGGCGTTACATATTTGAAGGGCATATTTTTCTTGACCAACTTGGAAAAAGGCTTACAACTTCTAGATAGGTTGGAGATGAACCTTCTGATATATGCCAAACGCCCTTGGAAAGATTGCAACTGATTAGTGTTTAAGGAGGTGGCATTTCTAGGATCACCTTTATGTTGGAGAGGTCTATCTCTATTACCCGATGCCTTACAATGAAGCCCAAAAACTTCCCGGATAGGACTCCAAAAGCACACTTCATGGAATTCGTTTTCAACTTGTATTCTCTGAGGCGTGTAAAAACTGTCTTCAGATCTTTAAGAGTTTATCTTTGGAATTTGTCTATGAAATCTATGCATATCAGTATCTGCCCATTCTTTTTCTTCACAAGTACTTTGCTGGCTACCCAATCAGGGTATTTCTCCACCCTTATGAAATTTGCTTCAATTAGCTTCTTTGTTTTTTCTATTCTCTTTCTTCTAGATCAAATTTCATTTTTCTTGGCTCCTGTTTGACTGGACTAACATTGGGGTCAATAGCTAATCTGTGAATAGCTACCTCATTATCCAACACTGTCATTTCATTGTAATTCAAGGCAAAACAGTCGATGTGCTCTTTCAAAAGGGCTTTGAAAGATGCTTTTTCTTATTCTGATAATTGTGTACTTAGGAAGGTTGGCCTTGGGTCTTCATCACTTCCTAGGTTGATTTCAACTAACTTGTTGATTGTCACCAACCCCCTGTCTTCTAGTTCAAGTGGTACATTCTTCATTTTAATATCTTCTAATTCTTCTTCCTTGGACATCGTCATGTAATATGAGTGCTTGGAAGGTTCATAATAGCCTATTCCTCTCTTATCCATATATGCAGGATTCCATAGTCGATAAAAGCTCTGATATGATTTCTTTGACCATTTCATTTGGCCCCCATACCCTTCAACTATTGACTTAAGCTTGTCGGGGTAATATCTGGGGAAGTTTATAGGTTGAATTTCATTATTCTCTTCTCTTCATCTTCAATATTTATAATATCATTATATGAAATTTTGTTGCTTTTAACTGTATAGAAAAAGATGCCTCCTTCCTTTTCATGTTGAGCTAAGACATAGAATATCTTCAGATGCTCAACAGTGTTAATATCCAAATCATCCAAGGATTTGTAGAGTCCATCAATGATCCATGTGATATAAAATGTGCTTTCTTGGGTGGACAGTTTAGCTTGGACTTTACGTTGGTGCGTATCTTCATCACTTTCATTTTCCGAAGACTCAGTGTCACTACCAAAGTAAGGCGATATTGAGTCTTTCTCTTTGGACACAGGAGCATACTTGGGTATCTTCACCAGAGACTCTTCCTTTGGACTTGGTAACTTGCCCCCTTTAGAGGGCCTAAGTTAATATCTTGCATCTTTATAGTAGATTTCACTAATACCGAAGGGTTAGATTTCTCCATCTATCCTTAATTCTTCTCCATCCACTATATACTTCAAATATTGATAAGCATTGAAGGGACAATTTGATTTTTATGGATCCATGGCCTTCCCAACAAGGCCTTATATAAGGCATCGGCATCGATCACATGGAACATCACATCCGATGTCATTATTCCAAATTTTATAGGGATAGTGATGGACCCCAATGATTTATGGCTATGTTGATTAAAGCCTTGAATGACAATCTTTTCTAGAGATAAGTGGCATATTTCGAGAGCCAGTGCCGGGAGAGTGTTGAGGATCATTAGGTTCACAAAGGATCCTAGATCAATCAAAATTCGGTTGATTTTTCCCCATCAAAAGAACCCGTCATATATAATGGTCTATTGTGTTCTGTAGTTCCAAGCAGCAAATCTTCATCTGTGAATGATACTGAAGGTGTATGAAATGCATATAAAACTTATTCATGTTAACCTCAGCAAAATAAGCTTGATATTCCTCAGGGTTTTGTAAGGCATGTATTACGATTCCCTGACTTCCATTGACATCATCAATGCATCATACATGCTAAGAATAGCCGGGACTTTCTTCAAGTATACCAAGATATTATAATCTAGCTTCTTTGATGGTTTCTTTGGTAAGATATTCCTTTTAACAACCATCTCCTTTTCAGGGGGACACGTGTCACACCAGCCAGACCCAAAGAATGAGCCCTGTACCTAAGGCTGTATAACTTATTAAATCACAACTTAACGACTTGCGGAAGCTAGATAATCACTTAAACTAATATCATAACTAAAAAATAAGGGTATTGTTTATTACACACCAAATAATAGTACTGATATAATATAAACATAAATATTCTTAAACATGAAAAGAGTTCCACACTCTCCTAAATGTTAAGTACTGCAAATCCAAATACTTCAAATAAAGTGGGACTGGTCAGAGCCAACTAATGGTGGACAGGACTCTCTCCTCGACTCTAAGTATGATCAAGTACCTTTCTATCTCCTGCAAAATATCCACAATAAAAAGGGTGAGCTACTCGAGCTCAGTGAGGTATGAACAATACTGCCATGAAATACTATACCTGTCTCCCAATAATATATATATACATATCAATTTAAAAGAAATAACTGTATAAAAACAAGGAATTTGAACATAAATATACATCATTAGAAAACAGATTTATTCAATGTATTCTTTTATTCATCGAAACAGTATAATGAATCTAAGTCTGTCTTGGTAGAACTCATCACACCATAGCCTCCATGGTCAGAACCCATCACATACCGAAAGGTGGACTAGTATAGAATCATTAATAATCTCAATGATATCAATATAACCTACACCACTAATTTTATACTGCGGAACCAGAGTGTAGACAAGCATAACTCATCACTTCCTGAGCCTTCTGGTCAAAACTCATCACGTACCATCTCACTATCATGTATATTTGTATACTAGGCACACTACGGGACGGGAAAGGGGGTTTTCATTTCTTGAAAACAGAAGAGTATAAAAACAGATAGTTTGGACAAAGAAATACAGAGTTTAAAGTCACCCCTTTTATAATGCCCCCAAATCCGGAAGCTCCAGATTGGGTGCGTTAATCCAAAACATAGCTTAAATATACATAATCCTTACATAATTTATTACATCTCTTAAGATCATAATGATCAAAAGTTTAGGAGTTTAGAAGTTTAGGACACCAGGCACAATATTATAAACCCATATACATAAACAAAATACTAAAACATAAACTTAAACTCTTAAGCGTTGTCAAGAGTCCTATTATGCTACTTCCTTCCTTAGACTTCTAGTTCACCTGGGGTTGGAAATCAAAGAAACAAAAAATAGCCAAGTAGCGTAAAATACTTAATCATGTAGTAAAAACATGAATTGTGAGAGAACATCAAACATAAGCATCAAACATAGGAAATAATTTCATGAACAGTCTGTACGTCATAACATAAAATTGTCAGGGCTAACCGCCATGACACCATACTTCTTATCCACTGGATTTTCCCATTCCAGGGACATACTTTACCTAATTCATTGGAGGGCTGTATAATTTCGAGCCCACCCGTCAACATAACCTTTGTCCAGACATGGAAATGAAGCATAGGAGGATAAAG
The DNA here is from genome assembly GCA_026586065.1 of Dioscorea zingiberensis. Lineage (NCBI taxonomy): Eukaryota > Viridiplantae > Streptophyta > Magnoliopsida > Dioscoreales > Dioscoreaceae > Dioscorea > Dioscorea zingiberensis. The sequence continues at coordinate 34,124,930 of CM048827.1, forward strand.
GATTTCAAAAATTTCCTTTTCATAAGGAGGTAAGAAAAATATAGCCATTTTAGCGTGTCTTACAGCATGAAAAAAATCCAACCATGGAGAGGCTTCAAGGTTAACCCATGGAATCCAAAAAATATTGCAAAGTAAAGGGTTAACTTTACCCCGTCAAGAAAGTGGATCCCTTACCTTTCTTCTTGGTTAAGCTTTCTGGTGATTTCCTGTGTCACCAAAATATCCAAAAGTGATTCCTTTGGAAAAGGCTTTAATTTCTTACTTATTCATTTTTATATATATTGCATTTTTTCCATTTTCTTATTAAAGTCCCTCTCCCATGTAAGTGGTCATTCCCTTAAAGGGTTTTAATATCACATCCTTTGAATTCATTTTAATATAGTCTATTTTTATATAAGCATAAAAAAAAGTGGAAAGTCACCACTATATATGAAATTATTATTCACTCACGGGGTGAAATTATATATACACTTAGTATTGTGGGAATGCTTAAAGAAAGTTATTATCCGTCTAACCATATATGTGTAACCGACCATGAAGGCGAATATCTACACATATATGTGGATATATTATATATATGTATAACCGACCAAAATACGGATACTTATATATATATATATATATATATATATATATATATATATATACTCCCACGGATAAAAACTTTTAAAAAAAATTAAGAAATTATCAGTAGGTTTACCTTTAACCCTAGTTTTGATTTTGCAAGAACATCCCTTAAGTAAACTTGAAGAATGAAAATAAAAAATAAAAAAATAAAAAAAAAAAGATTTTCCTCACTCTTTCTCTTTCTCTCCTCTCTCTTTCTCTCTCTCTCTTTTCCTTCTCTTTCTCTTTCTCTTCTCTCTTTTTTCCCTTTCTCTCTCTTTTCCTTCTCTTTCTTTTTCCTCTCCTTTTTCTCTTCTTTCCTCCGCCTGCCTTCCTCTCTCTCTCTTTTCTTCTTTTCCCCTCCTTCCTCTATCTCTTTCCTCCCTCTTTCTCTATTACCTTTCTCTCTCTCTCTCTCTCTACTTCCCTGCCTGAAGGCTTGTTTTATAGAGCATTGAAACGGTGGAGACAGCAGCTTCCACGAAGCTTCCTTTTTTTATAATAATTAATTAATTAATATTTTTTTTTTCTCTTTCTCAATTAACCCCCAAACTTTCTTCTAGCACTAATCCTCATTTTTATTTATTTAATATTAATTTCACAAAATCAGGGTAGTATACATTTCCTAAACTAGTACCGTACTAACTGGCCCTAATACGGGGCCACCTCTAGTACAAGCAAGCAGATAAGCATGGTGTCAATCATTAATACATCTTTCCAATACTCATCATAATATTTCATAAACTCTTTTATTTCTTTAGCATGTATTTTCAAAGTATACTTTTTTTTAGAAGTTTTATCTATAAATAAATGCTTTTACAAAATACATAGCATTTCCAGGAGTTTAAATACTAAACCGTTGAGTTTCAAGTATATCTTTATGAAAACTCAGTAAAATACGAGTAATGTGCAGTCATGTTCCCTCACCTGAGTCTAATGAACTCCTAGAGTTGGCTTGGTTCTTCAGCGGCTCCTGCCTTGCCTTTACCTTTGCCCTTTCCTAATAATTATAATATGAACCATTAATGAATACAGAGTCATATTCCTAGCTTATACTTTAACTTATACTCGAAAGAGTTTAGTAAAGACATTAAGTTAACTAGAGCATGCTTTCACTTAACATGCCTTTCAAGTTTCTAAGGAGCATGAAAATACAGAATTAACTCCTAAAAGGAGATTTAGCTATCTTCATCCTTAGCATAATTTGAAGGCTCTAACAGGCTCTCTTAAAACAATTAAATGCTTTACATAACATGGACAATTAACTAAGTAAAATCGACAAAATTTTGGCAGCACCTCCTCTATGTCTAAGCTCCCAAAATTATACAAACATTCACACAATTAAATTCATACAATTTAACATCCTTTTCTAGGGTTTGATATATCTCCAGGTGTACATTATATACATATATATGTATATATATATCTAAACTTTAAATAAAGATAACTCAACTAAAGAGAGAAGTTTAACATTTCCACACTTATTTATATGAGTAGTTAACATATGTATTTATCAAGCTCTACGTAAGTTCCATAATAACCTTCTCCTATCTCTTCAAAATGCATTATATATATGTGGTCATAATCATCATAAGCATGGGTTTTAAGAAAGAGTAGATCCCAACATGCTACATTAAAACATAATCCCGCTTAGCATGCTTCCTTTGCTTTCACTACTATATAACAAAATACATCCCAATTTAAATCAAGATTGGAACCTTCAAAACATCACGAGTATTGATCTTCAAATTTCCAATTATGGCTCGTTAAATATTTCAATTAAAATGCATCAGGTTTAGCTTGGGTTATTGCTATGAATTTAGGTTCCAAGGCAAGATGCCAAGGTTTTAATGGGGCATTATAACAACCACATGATATGCATCTTTAAATCCCCAAAGTCTCTATTTAAGATAGTGCTATAAATCCCGAAACTACAACAATTACTTTAGGGATAATTATAATTTGCATTCCAAACAAACATACCCTCTATTTGCATAGTAAGTTCTTTGTGGCATTTCTACAAACATTTGGCATGCATTCTAAAATTCATTACTAATACATAACAACCATAATCCCATGATTTCCTCTTTTACCAATCATGCATCGAGACTAGTGATTCATGAGGTTTTAGCTTCCATACATTCATCAATAAACATAGCATTTCTATCTACAATAATAATCACATGTTTCTAATAAAATTTGTATGTCTCTAATTAACATCTTGCTTTTCATTTCATGAGGGATTAACTCCATGTACATAGAATCCTCTATAGGGCTCATTTAACATGGTTCATCACTATTAGTTCTACAAATATTTCCATGGTCATTTAACTAGTGATGACCTTTGTTAAATAAAGCTTAATCTTTAACAAAGTTAACAAAAATTAATAGAACCATTCCTTAAAGACTTAATCATTTTGGCATTTCATCAAACACCACATGGTATGTTCATTTCGAAAACAACAACATAGCATCCATGAATCTTGAGCTTTTAATTATACAACATGAACTCATCACAAGCTAAGAATGTTCCATACATTCACTAACCATTACTAATTCATAATTTTTTTTTAACAACCAACATATGAACTAAAACAAGATTGTAGTTGTTCGGCTTTCAATCCATCTTTATCCCCAAACCCCAATTTATCTTCTTATTAATCCCCTTCTAATTATCAAAATTATATTAACCGTGGTTGAGTAATAGTCCGTCGGTGTTCAATTAGGGTTCCTTGTTGCTGGTTGGAGGGAGAAGAGAAAAGAGGAAAGTGGCATTTCCTCAGTCATGGTCGGCGGGACTGCAGTTCGAGCAAGGCAGAGTAGGCCGGCAGGGTAGCCGGGTGGAGGTGCATTGGTTGCGGCTCAAGCCGACAGCATCAAGAAGCTGCAGGTTGGGGCTACTTGGTCCGAGGTACCGGGTAGAATGGTTGGTTCTTACTTGGTAATTTTGCGAGGTCAAGGCGCGGCACCGCACGCTGGCCTACAATGGGAGGCTGAGCCGCCGCCAATCGAAATAAGCGTCTTGTCTTGAGGGGAGGCCGAGGCGGGTTCGTGCTAGGTTGTCACGGCGTCGCGGTGGTACTCGGATGGGGCTCGCGATCTGGGAAGAAGGAGGCGCGGTTTCGGGCGTCTCAATGAATTTGGCTTTTTATGTGAATTTTCAATTTAGTCCCCATATTTTAGAATAATCACATTATATTCTTCATTAATTAACATCTTAATATATAAGTCCATAAATTTTTCCCTATTTTATTTCTTTTATATCTTCTTAATATTTATAATTAACTTATTCACCTCATTGTCATCTAATTAACTATTTTAACCCTCATCATGACTTAATTACCCATTTTGTCTTTATTAAAAAATTTTTAAATTTTCTCTTAAAACCGGGACGTTACATTCCTCTCTTCAATTATTTTTCATTTGTTTTTGTCATTGGAGCTGGAAGCCTGTCTTGGCTAAAGTATCTTCCCTGCTCTGAATTGCATTTGATGCACATGGTATGGTACCTCATTTTCTTCATTATCTTCTTCATGTGGGAAGTTTAACTCATCATGAGAATCTTCCTGGTAGGTTATGGCATGATAAATACCTTTCTCTTAGTCATCTATCAGCATCAAATTTCCTATGGAAACTTGGGTTTGTAATCATTTTTGTAAATTTTGGCACTCCTCTATAGTGTACCCCACAAGTCGGTAAAATGGACAGTAATTTGGGTGACTGTCGAGATGCATCAAGCATGGCCTTTTGGGTTTAGGTAATTGAAGCCCTTTTTCCATAGCTTGGATGAAAAGCTCCTTTCTCTTATCTTTCTTGATATTGATACCTTGAGAGATGGACTTTCCTTTAGCATTTATTGCTCCCGCAGGGGGTAAAGACTCCACGACCTCTGAATCAAAGTTTTCACCTAATAATTCTGAAGGGTATGTCCCACACTCATCCCACTCAACATCTTCAATTTACAATTGCAGTAACCTGTTAGCTGACTCCTCCGTCCTCCTTTGAATGAAAGCAGAGATTTCTTCAACATGCATAGCCTTTATCAAGACCTTATATTTTAGGGTCTTTGGGTTGTAATAAAATTTCTTTGGTTTTTCTGGCTGGTGTGGCTCCAAAAGCTTGGCGTTGGCCTTCTTCACCCTTTCTCGAAATGCTATCTTCTTTTGTTGCTTCTTGCTGATATAAGGCATGTCGTGATGATCGTATGACTCTTCTGGCTCAGACAAGCTATCATCATCATTATCATCTGGGTTATACAAAAGATACTCTCCTCCAGAAATAACCCTACAGGTTTCCATCTGCATACTTTCATTGTCTTCTTCAGCTAATTCCCCATGTAATTCTTCAACCTCCTCGGGAAAATAGTCTCTATTTATTGGGCCATTTATTAACTTTGCAAATCAAACTTATTCATGAATTATTTGATCTAATTTGGGGAGTTTGTCAGAATTCCCAACATAGCTTTGAGAGAAGTCAGGTCCTTAAAAAAGTTGTGGGCCCATATTTAAGTTTAAAATCTTATAGTGCCCAGTATGACTTTGAGAGAAGTCAAGGTCCCTTAAAAAGGTGGGTTCACATCTGCAAAATTTAAAATCTAATGATAATAAAAGGGAAAGTAAGAAGTAAGCACATGGAGGGATAGATATCAATATATTGCCTGATGATATACTCTCAAATTAAAAAGTTTAGCATAACTAATCTCAAAGTGGCATGTATCTTGAGGCAACAGTGGAATACTTTTCTCGAGGTGGATGATAAAGTCCAAATCTCAGAGTGGCACATATTCCTATGTGACATAGTAATACGTATTTCGAAGCGACTTATATAAAATACAAATCTCAAGGTGACACGCATCTCAATGCGATGATGGAACGCGTATCTTGAAGAAGATGGTGAAATACAAATCTTAAAGTGACATGTATCTCGATATGACGATGGGATGCACATCTCGATGCAGCCGATGAAGTACAAATCTTGAACTAGTGCAAATCTTTGAAACAGTGATGAGCATGCATCTTGAGGCGGTTAATGACTACAAATTTCAAAGCGACACATATTTCAAGACGGCGATGAAACACTTATATCGAGATGGTTAATATAAACCTAAACCCTAAAGCGGCACAGATCAAGGTTGCAACGAAGCATATATTTAAGGCAGCTGATAAAACACAAATTCCAAAGTGGCGAAGCATATATCCCTAGGTAGAAGGCGGCGTCATTTATATATAAATAAATAAATAAATAATATGTATACACATCCATCTGATTATATTTATGATTTGCAAATAAATGAATTATTTTATTCATTGTCTCTACTTATACATATGCCCTTAATCAGAGGTTCCCAAGACTCTGTCTGGGTAATTAATAATATAGTCTTGCCTCGTTTAGGAATGAAAGAACCCACAATAATCGAAATAAATAAATAATAATAATCATTTGTGATTCGATTTATTTCCTGGTGTCTTTTTACAGACACGTTGTCGGGCGGGTATTTTCGATCCCACAAATTCTGGCACGCTCGATGGGACTCATTCCAACTCCCATCTTTGAGGCAAAAGCAAAAGTAGAGGTATTATTTCTATATTATATGAAGGAAAACTAACTTGGTTGATATTTCTTATTACAGACGAGATGACATTCAAGAATTCAATTGTACCAGGAAGCCTGAAGCTCACTATTTTACTTGGAGATGGAGCTAAAGTTCAACTTCCCAACTGCACTTTCAATACTGGAGCTGCTGGGGCTGAACTGAGATTTGGCACAATCTCGAATGCAGTGTGCGATTCGATGGAGACCTTCATCCTCGGAGTAGAACTTGACGATCCCACGTCTTCCATCTATGGGTCGTCGCCCAAATGTGATTGTCCCTGCAACCAGTGAAGGCAAAACCGCTAAGGAACTACCGAGGACCTCTATCTTCCAGAGGCTATCCCACTCTAAGAGGATAGTTTCTGTTAATGATGAAGATAATAAGCCCACTCTTGCTGTCACTAAAAAAGGACGAGAAAGTAGGATATTCCAATATGATGAGGATACGCCTATGAAGAAAAGTGTGTTCTCAAGACTTGCACCCAGAAAGATGAAGGTTCCAAAGCAGAAACTGGATTTTGTATCATTCCAAGGACACAAAAGTAACATAATGGGTTCCTTTAACAACTTATTTGAACCACTCAAATTAGTGAAGAAGAATTCAACAATTGCAGAGATGCATCCTCAGCCAAGCGAAAACAAAGGTTGTAGACCTCTGAAATCCCATCACAAAGACTCTTTCAAGAAAAACCTCTATAAGACCTACACAGCATCAAAGAAGCTGCAGTTAGAGAAGATAATACCAAAAGAGTTTATCAAAAGAAGAAGCAATTTGTATTAAAAGCACACAAGACAGTTTTTGATCGAATAGCTTCTCTAGATACGTCCTCCCACTGGAAGTTTCAACGGAGGAGGGAAATGAAAGATGAAGAAATATCTGATATGGATATAGAAGTTCATACTGTCCGAATAGTTACTGAAGCTGGAGGAAATCGAGTTTCTGAACAAGACCAACCACGGCCGTTCACAAGGGCTCGTAGAACTCAAAGTGGGATTAGAGAAGAAGGTTCAAGCCACATGCTATGTGAGGGACAGGGGGTAAGGATTAACCTTCCACCACTTCACATACCTAAGTACAAGGAAGTAAATCCTCCAAATGAAGGTAATGAGAATGAATCTGATTACTGTCCAAATGAAGGTGATATTATGAGGAGATTCCATCAAATGGAAAATCGAGATGCTGAATATAGAAGACTCAATGAAAATATGACTGTGTTTATGAAGTCAATGCTAAAGATGCAGAAACAAATGGTTACCTTAATAAAAAACCAACCTGAACGAATTCAAAGATTGAGGGGTCCAACCCTTCAGCCAAGAGAAACCCTTAGGCCAGTAGAGCAAAGGGGAACCTCATGCACTCTGCTCGAATAGTTATTTTGCGAAATGACTTCGGGAAGAGATACAACGGATGGATGTTTCTAAATTGAAACAAGCCAAAGGAAGCTAGATAAGGGTCGATGGAGATAAACCTTGTCCCAGTTATCATGATTTGGTACCCTATCCTAAGGGATATAATGTACCTAAGTTCAAGCAGTTTAATGGGATTGTCAATCCTGATCAATTCCTGGCTCATTTTGTGACAGCCTATGGAGATACAAGTGCAAAACCTTCTCTTCTCCTCAAACAATTTTCTACAAGCCTCACAGGACTGGCATTCCAGTGGTATGCAAGCATGCAACCCGAATCAATTCAAACCTTACAGCAGTTGAAAGATGCCTTTCGGGTACGATTTTGGATGTAAGTGACAAAATCATGCTCGCTGATTTCGCGACCACTCGCCAAAATAAAGATAAGTGGTGGATTACATAATGAGATGGAGAAACCTGAGCATCAAATGTGAACAACCCCTTAATCAGCCATAGGCAGTGGGTCTATTGCTCGGGAACATTGATCGTTGGCTAGCACCCTTTCTAAGTACATCTGGCATCACCACATCTCAAGAATTTATTTCTCAAGCAAAGAAATTGGAAAGAACTAGCCCATAGGTGTTCTTCAGTTTTCAAACCTCAAGAAATGATAGAGAAAAGCCCAAAAGGACAAAAGACATCAAGTACACTGCTACAACCTTCAACATTGATAATGGAAAAGGTGTTGTGGAGTCTCATAAGCCAGAAGTTTAGGTGTTGTTGTTAATGAATCAAGACCCCTTCCTTCTTTGAAAGAAAGGATGAACAAAAAATACTCTTTTTGAAGGGACAAAGTACTTAAAAGATGCCTTGAAAGAAGGTCAGCAACTCCTTGAATGCAAGTGGCTAGAAGAGCAAAACAAGAAGGATCATCCCAATAACTGTCCATATCATAGGGTGCCAGGGCATACAATTAAAGACAGCTATATTTTCAAAGATTGGGTTGAGTGACAATATCAGGAGGGCAAGATTACACTCTCGAAAAATATTTTGTCAAAACAACCAGCTGAGCATATCTGCCATGTGACTACCATGGACCATGAAGGATCATCCCAAGGGGAAATTATAATAGTGGGCAATAAAGTAACACTTCTATCAATAAATAATGATAAACCTCTTGTTGTTCCAGAAGAATTATAGGAAAAATTTATATCCAAAAAGTCAAAGAAGATGTTGAAGAAGCTGGCTGAGCTTCCAGGGATCACGTGGAGATGTTCCCAAGAACCCCCTAAAGGGCTCCGAATAAAACAAACTAAGAAGAAGAACAAAAAGTAGAAGCAAAAGCGTGAACAATCGAAGCATAAGAATCCTTAATAACTTTATTTGGCACCTTGATTATGAAGCTCCAAGTGATGCTACACAGCTTGGATGATCTTTTGCATTTACTTTGCTTTACATAACTTGGGACTATTTTAGCGACTAGTTGCTGAGACCCCTAATATCCATGAGATACTCCGTTTGTAGTTCCCCCTTTTTTTTATCTTGGCTTGCTTTTCATACTTACGAACTGAGCTTAATTTATTAAATGAATATATTTTTTTGACAAAATTTATAACTGGGTGCTTCATGGAAATGTAAGCATTAAGAAAATTTTACTATGTGCTTATGATTAATTAAGTGAATCATCATATGGCCCTTGTCAGAAGATAAATACTTTCATCAAGCAGTGCTGTATTATTGTCCAAGGCTCTGGCTGCAAGGAGGATCCAAGCATATTTCACCCCGCTATGGAACCGATCTGCCTTATTGTTTGACTCAGTCTTCAACATACAGTTTCACCAGCTAAACGTAAATGGCTTGAATTAAAATATCACCAATTGAACTCCTATCTATCGAGATGTTAGTTTATGAAATTCCATATGATCTACATCAATGGTTCTCTCTACAGTACAAAGTAGGAGATCAATCATCATAATCTTTTACAAATTATAAGAAGAGAATGGTATAAGAAAAATTTCCAATGAAATTTACAATCATTCTCCCATGATATGAGATTGCGTAATTGACCATACTTGGAAAACAAAATGATCAATGAAACATAGTTCCAAGATTAAGGGATCTTTCAAGCAGCTCCACCTAGTTAAATATTTAACATAACTTTGGAGAACATATATATATTTTCAATTTACAATCATTATATTAACAACTCTTTGATGTTCATGCTTGCTAATTTCTACAGCAGCCTCGAGCGGCCTTTTTAATGCTTTGCAAGGGCTTAGTTGATTATAATGAGCGCAGCCATCACAAGGAAAACAAAACCAGGTACCATCTCTATGGCAATATCAAACCAAGTCACTGATAGATCACAGTTATGCAACTTGAGCATGTCACTATGTTAGACAACAACAAGTGGAATTTGGCAACCGCCAAACTTGTCTTCATCTGCAAATCATTGACAGGAAAGTAGAAAGGATGGTTCATATAATATTCTATACAGATTCCAAAAGCCCCGTCATAGGCAAAGTCTATGAAAATAGTAGAAAGAGATGAGATTGTATAGTTGAATCTATTAACAACAAATATCTCCATGATCCTTTTGATGTAGTAGAAAGTGTCAGTAACTGAGGGTTCTGGGATTTCTTCTAATGTCTTTATTGTGCTTCCTCTTGAAGAAACTAATTTAGCATTCTTTTATCAAAGTCCTCACCACCAAGATGAACATCTCCAACTATGGCCTTCACCTAAAAAATACTCTCCTTAATAGTAAGGAAGGACAATAAGATCAAAGATGAGGACATTTTCCTCACCAACACTACTAGCCTTCTTATCGGAACCATAAGCAATGGAGGCGGCCGTACGTTCATTGATGATGCATATGGCATTCAACATCATTCTTAATAGTTAATCCCGGGTAAACCTTAGTGATCTCTCCTTGTCCAACAAACAATGAGCCTTGGTGTTTAATTCCATAGGTATCTGAAGACTAAAGATTTGGCATTTATAATTTTAGCTCAAACGGCATTAATATATACTGAATGAACTTCCCTCCACAATTTTTTTTTTTAATTTTTGCAGCAGCCATCTAATTTCCTGCAGCATCCTCTTCATGATAATAGCAGGTTTTGACATGTTGATAATAACTCATTAGTGACCTGCCTAGTTATTGAACAACATGTCTATTTGCAAAGCTTCAATTCTTTGTCATTCTCTATCTTGTTTTGTTGTCCAAAGTAGTATGAACAGATTGATTGCGTCATCATTAGTAACAGTAACATTGTGTCCTCCCCCAATGGATTACAAGATCTTATCCATTCCTTTTAGACCCAAGAAGGTTTTGATCAAAACAAGAATCATCTTTGCACCAACATATGAAGCCATCCTTGTCCGCTCTCCTCTCTCTTCGGTAGCTTCTACTACTATTTCGCTAGCTTGAGTTTCAATAGCAACTTAAAATATCTCAGAGGATGATCACTCTGAGCATATGAAGATGACTTCAGTCTGCTCATCAGCATATCTGGGAACAGTTTGAATCCTTCTTCCCATGGTAGATTTTGCGTATTCAAGATAATCATTCTATGTTGCACATAGGCTGAGTTTCTCCATTGCAGCCAAAGTAAATACATCCATTCAATTGGAAAAATTGGACAACCCTTAGAATTGCCAATAGTCCATTCTGTGCAAAACCAGAGATAATGGTGTCCCACGACACAGCACCATTTTCTGGCATTCTATCAAAATTTCACAAACATATCAGCTCTTTGAGGACTTTTGTCAAACAGTTTCTGCGCAATAAGCATAGGATATAGTTGAACTTCTTTGATTGAATATTGATCTTTCTGAAGTGTATTGACTCCTGCTGCCCATATCGCTTCACCACTTACATTGCCTCACTAGGGAATTTCATCAAACAGATGACGACCAGATTGAGGAAAGGACATTGGATCGGGATTGGTGTTGTCAGCGCTCCTCTTGGTAGAGCTTCTGGATCTCCTTCAGCTCGATCTTCGAACACTTAAGAAACTTCCTTCCACCGAACTCTGCCGCAGGGCTCTAACACTTCTACTAGAGCCCCTCTATCAACGGCGAATCTTTATTGCTATAAGAGGGGACCACGGCTCGGGTGCTACCGAGTCGATGTGTAGTGTTATGGAACGTGAGATCTGCGGCCATGAATCCATCACCAGATTCATCTTCTCAAACGAGATCTTCTTCTTCTTTTCTTCTTTCTCCGGCGACGGCGGCAGGGATCTCGGAGGCCTACAAGATTTTATAAGAATTCGCGATCTTGGTGAGCTGTTAAAGAGCATGACAGCGCGGTTGGGGTTTTTCGAGCGGGAGATGTCCGGCGATGAAGGTAGTGAATTGTTCTCGAGATGCCGATATCCTCGTCCTCATCAAAAAGCTCTTTTGCAACCTTTTGATGGTTTTGCACTACTTGGGAGAGATCGACTTCTTGATCAGCTTTGGATTTCGAGTAGGGCATCAATACAACACTCGTGAGATTAGTGAGGGTTCACATCATAGCGGGCTTGGAATCTCAAATTGAGTGGTGGCGTCCCTCGGCGGCGATGATATTTGGGCGTCTCGTTAGCAATGGAAATGAACTTGGGCGGCAGCAGGGTGGTGGATTTCGTCGGTAATGGGATAATCTTAGGGGATCTCATCGACAACGGCATCACGATAGCGGAATTTCTCGGTGGCGATGATTTTTGGGCATCTCGTTGGCGGCGGGAATGGTCTTGGGCGGCAGCAGGGTGCGGTGGAGCGATGGAGGTTCAACGACGACAAGTGTAGGGAAGGAAACAGAATATTTTCTTGTATATTATATATAATATGTAATATATATCACTCTCGTTTATCACTACCAACCTCACTCTCCTCGAATCTAGGGTTACTTATGAGAGAGAGAGAGAGAGAGAGAGAGAGAGAGAGAGAGAGAGAGAGAGAGAGAGAGAGAGGCAGCCACCCGCGTTCCGACCAAGGGCTGTGAGATAGAGAGACGGAGAAGGCAGCGCCGATGGTCTGGCTCCGGTCGTTCCGACCAAGGGCTGGACCCCCGTCCATGAGATGGAGCTAAGAAAAGACACGAATGACCCGACCGACCAACACCAGGAGATTGAGCCTCATAGACATGTGTTTTCGGTGTAGTGAACGGGGACACAGAGCAAAGGACTGCAGGAGTGCAGTAACATGCTTCAGGTGCGGTGGAGTGGGGCATAGATCGCCGGGATGTGCGTGGAGGAAGGAGGATAGGGGGAGTCAAGGAGAGCGTTGCATGAGGGAAGAAGGCGGCAAAAAGCTGACTGGAAATGGGAGGGTGGTGGTGAAGAAGTCTGGTGGAGAAGAAGGAAAGGGAAACAGAAGAGCTTGGGAGAGGCTGCAGGAGGTCGAGTTCAGGGCTCCGGAACTGTGTCGGAGTACCTGGGGTGGGATGGAGGAAGTTGAGGTAAATGTACCAGATCTAGAACGGAGGGATCGGGAGACGCTACAAGCTATGGCGATGGTGGAGGTGGTGGAGGGGCACTGAGAGGTCACAGCGGAGGAAATAAGAGTATACCTGACAAGGACTTGGGGCCAATGGCCGGGAAGGATACTTTGTTCGGTGAAAGGGCGATTCTTGGTGGAGTGCCCATCACTAGTATGGAGAGAGGCGGTGGCAAGATGGGGAACAGTAGACATGGAAGGGACAAAGGCGAGGTTTGGTGACTGGGCGGAAGAGGACAGCAAGGAATCATTATCCAAGGGGAGGAGGAAGAAGCTTCGGCTTATGGATGTCCCGTTCTGCTGTAGAAGGTGGGAGGGGTTGCAAAAAGGAGTGTCGGTGGTGGGAACCCTGATAGGGTTGGTGGAGGAAGAGGGGTTGGAGAGGTTTGCGAGGTCGGTGACCATGGAGGTGTGGTTGAGGAGGGAAGGGACGGTGCCGGACGGATGGTGGTGGGTGGTCAGAGGTAGGCGAGTATGGGTGACGTGCGAGGTGGTGGTGGAACGAGAGGAAGAAAGAGAATGCGGCGGAACCATGCTAAACAACCGGGATGGCACTGAACATGCTACTGTACCGACGATCCCATCACCAGAGAAAGGATGGGTCCCACTGGGATTGCTCTTGAGAAGACGGGGGGCTCAAGACAAGTCAAAACCTGGCAGAAAAGACAGGAGAATGGGGTGGGCAAGTACGGCAAGAAGAAGAAGGAAGCAAGAAGCAAAAGAGGCAAGGAGGACATGCATAACCCTAAGGTGGGAAACGGTGTGACGTATGAACAAGTGGCAGAGAGTGCTGGGAAACGAGTTTCACAAGACTGGGAAACCGGGAATAGATGGGGGGGTATGGAGCTGCATGGAATGGAGGGTATTGAAGGCAGGGAACGTAGCACCAGAACACTACAAGATATACTAAACAACAACATGGGGAATAGTGCTGGAGAGGTTGACGGACCATTCCGAGATGAAGACGTAGGTGAAAAGGCGGGAGGATCGAGACTGGAGCTACACCCGTCGGTCCGAAGCACCCTGCAGGAGAGTTGGAAAGCAAGAGAAACCCTAGAAGAACAACACGTGACCATGGTACTAGAAACTGGAAACCTGGAAGGGGGGAAGTGACTGAGATGATCGGAAGACCCACAGAATGGCCTGACGATAAGGTAGCAAACTTATGCAGCTCAGCTGGAGTAAGAATTAGAGATGAAAATGGTGGACAAGTGAAACTGGTGGAACTCCTCCGGAGGATGGAGCGAGCTCGTGCTAGTGGAAGGGAGGGAGAATATAAGGATTGATGATCATAACATCCTGGAATATAAGAGGGTTGAGGGGGTCGGAGAAGAAGGCGGCAGTGCAGGGTGTTATTCAGATATATAAAATGGATGTATTCATTATACAAGAGACAAAGATGGAGACTTATCCAGCAAAGACTCTACGAGTACTCGGGCGGACTCGGCTAAAGGGATGGAAAGGGCTACCATCTACAGGGCTAGCTGGAGGTTTGCTCACAGGATGGAACACAAGGGAGATGAAGCTGGTTGACTCAAAGGAAGGAACTTACAGCTTGGCAACAGTGTTTGAATGTCAAGCGTCCAAACAAAAATGGATGCTATTAAATGTCTATGCACCACACTCAAGGGAAGAAGTAAAAGCTCTCTGGGAGGAAGTATAAAGAATGGCGGCAGCCTGCTCAGTACCTTGGGTTCTAGCCGGAGATCTGAACGCAACTGTATCGCAGGAGGAGCGAGAGGGATGTGTCGGGAGTCGTTGGGCGATGAACGCTCTTAGGAATGCAATTGATACCATGCAACTACGTGATATGCCCCTCGTAGGAAGAAGGTTTACATGGTCAAGCGGGAAGAGAAGGCCGGCGTTTGCAAAGCTTGATAGGTTCTTGGTGTCAGGGGAATGGGAAGACCTGTTCCCCAGAGCATGGGTGGAGGCCTGGCCCCGGGTGGAATCAGATCACGTGCCAATCGCGATGCATACCGGGGAGAGTGAAAGAGAAGAAGGATATTCAAAATAGAACATTGTTGGTTTGTGGATGAAGGTTTTGCACCGGCACTGGAGCAATGGTGGGCTAACCTGGAAAATGGGAATGCATGGGATGTCAGAATGAGAGAGCTGGGGAAAAGAATGAAAAAGTGGAGCTTGGAGAAAGTGGGGAATGATTTCCATAGGAAGAGAGAGTGGCTAGAGACAGTCAAAGAGATGGATGAAAGTGAGAAAGGGGGCCTAGATGAGGAGGAACAAGAACGATGGCAGAAGGCAAGAGAGGAGCTGAGAAGAGTGAATGAGCAAGAGGAGATCATATGGGCTCAACGCGCAAGGGATCGGTGGATAACAGAAGGGGACGCAAATACTGCATATTTCCATAAACTGGTGAATGGGAGGCACCGCATGAACTATATCAGCTATGTGGAATGTGGGAACAGGATCATCACTGATCAAAAAGAGATAAGAGCACAGGCACGGGCTTACTTTCAGAAGGCATTTGTTGAAGAGCCAGGGTATGATATGGAGGTGGAATGGGGGAAGTTGTATGAGGGAAGTACGGGAGTGGTAAATCCAAAAGAATTAGAGAGACCATTCTCCATTGAGGAAATCAGAGCAGCATTTTGGCAACAAGGGGCTCGAAAATCTCCAGGGCCTGATGGCCTTTCAGCTGGTTTCTTCCAAAAGTTTTGGACTGGTTCAGCCAGATATATGTGCTCTATTTTGGAACCTACAGCGCGGAGTGACATCGTTCTCCCAGATAAACGAGGCACTAATCACAATGGTGCCCAAGGTGGAAGGTGCAGCCAAAATGAGGGAATTCAGGCCTATCAGCCTGTTGAATGTCACATACAGGGCATTTGCCCGTTGCCTTGTAAATCGACTGAAGCCTTTGATGAGCTCATTGGTGCTAAGCAACCAAACTGCATTTGTACCCGGACGGTGCATGTTGGAGAGTGTCGCATTGGTCCAAGAGGCGATCCATACATGCTCAAAGGAAGGATGGGAGGCGTTTATCTTGAAGCTGGATATTGAGAGAGCGTATGATAGTGTAAAGTGGAGCTTTCTTGTGGAGGTGTTGAGAGCGCGAGGGTTCGGGGAGGTCTGGATCCGATGGATTACTGCGATGGTGAACTCTCATCATATTAAGGTGCTAATAAATGGAAGCCCGTCAAGGAGATTTAAGAGGGGGAGGGGATTGCTGCAAGGCGACCCACTGTCGCCATATCTATTTATCCTCATTATGGACGTGTGGATGAGGATGCTCAAATGTGCTCAAGCGGGTGGTTGGGTAGCCGGAATCAAGTGTAGAGCCGGGAGAGAACCAGAGCTCTCGGCCACCCAATTCGCGGATGACAACTTGGTAATATGCCACTTTGAGGAAAGGTATGTGATGGCGATAAAATGGTTGTTACTTGTCTTCGGGCTACTGTCAGGGCTGAAGCTTAACTTAAGGAAGACAGCATTGTATGCTATTGGAGTGGAACCAGCCCGAACAAGTAGAATGGCATGGGAGATGGGATGCAGTATTGGAACATTCCCAATGAAGTACTTAGGACTGTCGATGGGAGTGGGAAGAATAACTAAAAGGAGTTGGGAAGAAATGGTTCAGAAGGTGCAGGCAAGGCTAGCTCAGTGGAAAGGAGTGCACTTGTCACTGGGGGGAAGATGGGTTCTAACGGACTCAGTGATGACTGCATGCATAAACCATTATCTTTCCTATTTCTTGGTTCCAAAATGGGTTACCCAAGTGATTGACAGACTACGAGCTCATTTCCTTTGGCGTGGAGGTAAGGATCGCGGCCTGAACTTGATGGAATGGAGAAGCACTTGTAGACCAAAAGAGTATGGCGGGTTAGGGCTACTGGACCTACAAACGTTCAATAGGAGCTTGTTGGCGAAATGGTGGGCGAGGTTTCATGAAGGGGATCGATCCTTGTGGGTGGAGTTTGTGTCCGGAAAGTACTATCACCGGTGGCCGTTTTGGGATAGATCGAGGGGGAATGCAAGGAGCTGTTCAGCGTTCTGGAGAGACATTCTATCAGTCATGGACATATACCTCCGAGGTACAAGAGTCGAGCTTGGAGATGGTAAGGGGTGCTCATTCTGGTTTGATGCATGGGCTGGGAAACTGAGCTAAGGTTGACATTCCCGGAGGCATTCCAGGCATGTGTAAACCCCCACAGAAGGGTGTCGGACTGTGTGTATCTGGAACGAGACGGAGCACGGTGGGTGTCGCAAGTCAAAATAGAAGTGACAGGGCGGGCATAGGAAGAAGCGGCAAACATCATGGCAGTCCTGGAGGGCTTCCGGTGGATACGTAGAGAGGACCGAAGGATATGGAGGTTCACTGATTCAGGCCGGTTCTCCGTGAAGAGTATGTACAAATTTCTGATTGATGGAGGAGAGAGGCCGAAGTTACATGGAATCTTCTGGGAAGTAAAGGTCCCTTTGAAGCTCAAATTGTTTGCATGGTTGGTGGTTCATAATAAGATACTCACTAGAGTTAACCTCCGAAAACGGGGTTGGCCGGAGCTGGACATTACGTGCCCGATGTGTGGGATGGCGGAGGAAGGGACTAACCATCTATTTCTAGAGTGCAGGTTCATGGATGCAGTCTGGGTCTACTTGGAACAGGTGTGGGAATTACCCCTCCG
Organism: Dioscorea zingiberensis; assembly: GCA_026586065.1. Classification (NCBI taxonomy): domain Eukaryota; kingdom Viridiplantae; phylum Streptophyta; class Magnoliopsida; order Dioscoreales; family Dioscoreaceae; genus Dioscorea; species Dioscorea zingiberensis. The sequence goes on from CM048827.1 coordinate 34,142,601, forward strand.
ACCAGCCTCAGTAAGTGAAGCCTGGGACTATTGGTGTCGCATGCAAGTGAGGGATCGCGATAGAGGCAAGTGGTCTACAGTGGTGATGGTAGTGTGGTGGGCGATCTGGGAGGAGCGAAACAGAAGAGTATTCGAAAACAGGAGGAAGGAACAGCATGTCATGTTCGAATGTATTTCAAGGCTTCTGTTCTTTTGGAAGTTGGAGGACTCTACTGGGAAAAGGTTGAGGGACAGGATGTATGGCTTCAGGAGGGGAGGGCTAGGCAGGGTGGAACATAGGGGTGAGAATGGGGAAGGGGGTGAACAAAGGGCTGATGGCTGACTGAGAAAGGAAACCTGGGGAGGAGCTGGAGAGGGGTGAAAAGCAAGAGCAATGTAAAAGCTGGAAGTATGTAATAAAGGGAGTGGGATGGGCATGATTGTGAGGTGTACGTGTATGGGGCTGTGGAGTAAGTAAAAGGTCCAAGGAGACCAAAAGGGCATGTAAGCTTTGCTACTGGGCTACACCGACTCGGTGCATAGCCCATAGTAGAGCTCCAAGTGTAACTTATATGCATTTGGTTTATTAATATGAAATTTGAAATCAAAAAAAGAGAGGGGTCTAAGGCTTATAACATATATAGATAAGAATATAATAATATAATAATTATATATATATATATATATATAATTGCCTCGAGATATGTTCTCGGGTTATTCTGAAATTTAGGATCGTCTCGGGATATGTAATCGGTCTACCTTGATATTTCTTTAAGATCGCCTCAAGGTTTATTCAAAACCTAACCTGGAATAAATATATATTTTTCCCCAAAAATCTTAAACTAAAAATTTGAAGGAAAAGCGATGAATTTTGGGAAATTATTAAGTGTTAATTAATCCATATTAATTAAGTGTTAATTAATCGAGATTAATTAAGTTGGAGAAACCAGACAAGTGTTTGAGTCCTGGAAAAAGTGTATCTGGTCAGGGATAGAGACAACCCCGTGATGCCAGAGTACGCCCGTGACGGACAAAATATTTAAAGCCGTGATTTGGGGATCTCGGTCTGGGATGGAGATAGGACGAATAAGTCAAAAGGATGTAATTTAACAGTGTAAAGATAACTTAATTTGATTATTTAAATTGTAAAGTTAGGTTGAAAGATAATATTTATCTCTCCGTCTTTCTCATTTGTTCAGCCAACCCAAGCCCTAATTGAGCCGCCTTTTCTCCTTCCTGATCTGAGCCACCTCAAGCAGATCTCCAACCGTGAGCATCCCGACCGCCTAAGCCCCCTTCGCCGCCAGTCCACACACGCCGCCAAGCGTCCCTACTTGCCGCATCTGGCCGGACTGTCCCACAACCACCGCCTGCAGCGCCAGCCAACCGCTGCCGAAGCTCCACCCTAACACCTCCCTGGCGAGCTACCAGGCAGCCCCGACCTGCTCATCGCCCAACTCCCTACGCCGGCGCCCTTACTCTACCTCAGTCCAGTTAGACGAGATCTGGCCGCCTTGAGCTTTCATCTCCGGCCGCCCCTCTTGCTCCCCCTCACGGCCCAGCTCAGACGCCACACAGCCTCTGTCCGACCAATCCCCCTTCAGCGAACAATGAGTCCTAAATTAGGGGAAACCCTATATTAATCAATTGGATGTTTACATGAATTTGATTAAAAACATATAGTTGATTGTGGGTGGAATTTTGAGGGGGGTTGATGATGTGAATGAGGAGGGATTAAGGATAGAGGTTGTAAGATGCTCTAAGTGAATATTTATATTGATGATGAATGGTTTAGTTGGGGAATGAACTGTGAATTAAATGAATTGATGTCTATGCATTGTATTAAAGCATGTATGATTTAATTGTTATGATAAGGATGTATGTTTATATATTTTCAGGGCCTGATAAATAGGGGGGATGCTGTCGAAATTTACTTAGAATTCATACATCCTTAATTCCTTGTTTATGGTTTTCAAGCATGATTAATCTTAGAGAACCATCACTGGATGATTTAACCTCCATGTTATGGATGATTAGGGCTTCATGGTCCCTTCTTTATTTAAAGAAGATGATCTCAATAGAATAAGATAACATTAGCCATATTCTAGGAGAATACATGAACATTGAACTTCGTAGTAATTATCTAAGTAGTAGATTTATAAAGATACTTATATTCATATATAGATATGAAATATTTAAGTACAATGAAACTGAGAGTTTCAATCTATCTACTAGATTTTGGTTTGGATGCGTGAGACGCGACAAGGATCAAGAATTTCTCTCTAAGCCAGGTAGGCTCTCACACGGGGGTTGTGAGTATTTCGTCCTCTTACCTTGTTTATGATTCTTGTGCTCTTATTCTTAGTGGTGTTTCTTAGGCATATTTGAGTTGAATTTACTCCTTAAATATGTGTTGGCTTCATATCTCAAGGAGATCATTGTCTTTCATATTTTCTTATACATATTTGAGTTGAGTTTATTCTTTAAATATGTGTTGGCTTCAAATCTCAAGGAGATCACTATTTTTCTTATACATTCAATATATTGTTGCCTTGGATATATACATGTATACCTGTTGTTAGGTATTTGGTATTGGCAGTCTCTTCTTGATAGGCTTGATACATAGGAAGGAGGCTCAGTTAGAGAGTGAGATTTTCTGACCATGTATACATAATTGCTATAGCGCTATCCGGCTTAGGCCGAAGACAATACTGAGGGTATCGTACGATATCGAGGATATCGTAGCATCATATAGGCCTGATATGCAGTACGTCTGTGAATTTATTCACATCCCAGAGACATGTTGTTTGCTTGTGATTTTGTTTCACTTGCTTTTTGCACTTGATTTACTTTCTATTCTTTGCTTATGGCTTCTCTCCATATTTATTGCTTTATTAGCAATCCTACTGGGCCTGTTCTTTAGGCTCATACACTTGATCGATATTTTTCTCATGTGACGACAAGGAGTAGGATCGGGCTTAGTTGGGGACCCCTTTCAGAGTCGTTGGTTCCTTCTACCCTTGATATTTGAGGTCTGTGTACCTCGTATCTGTATTTGTGAGTGTGTGAGACTTGTTATATTGATGTTGTATTGATTACCAGGGGTGATTTTACTATATCCTTGTACTGGTTGTGTAAACCCGAGTATTGTATTATGTATTGTACGGAGTTGTGTAAACTCCCTTTCTATTATTTATGTATTCCGTTGTTGTTATCTCTAGATAATAATTGCATAGGAACTCTGAGGCATCGCCCCCAGATGGAGACTCATCCCTGTTTGGGTGCAGCCGGTCTGTCCACTTGCCCGCGCCCGGGTTCGAGGAGTGACAATTTATATCATCTGGCTATCTTAAGATTCGAGATTGCCTCGAGGTATATGTTCTCGGACGGTCTAGGATTTGAGATTGCCTCAAGATATGTGTTCTCGGGGCTATTTTGGGATTTGAGATTGCCTCGAGATGTGTTCTCCGAACTATCTTGAAATTTAAGATTGCCTCGAGATATGTGTTCTCACGCTATCTTGAGATTTAAAATTTCCTCGAGATATGTGTTCTCAGGCTATCTTGGGATAATATCATATTTGTTTATTTATCTATTTATTTATTTTATCAAATCCTGATTTGATCAAGATCATGATGTATGAATTTAAATTTATTATAATTTCAATTCTAATGAGATTGGGATATATATTTTTATTTTTATTTTTTTTATATAAACAACCATCATTAAATTCCATGTGTTTCCTATGTTTATTCGTAGTTTGAATATACATTTCATTTTGCTTCTCTATGGATGCTTTGACACTCTCATGCAATTTCTTGATCTGTTTTACTCTTTCATCAGCATCTTCACTAAATTTCTTAGTACTAGGATAAGGAACTAAGTCTAAAGGTCCACTAGGGTTAGCACCATAAACAACCTCAAAAGGACTCTTACCAATGCTATGATGTATCGAGCGATTGTAAGCAAACTAAACCTGCAGAAGAATGAGATCCCATTGCTTGATGTTCTTGCCACATAGCTTCTAAGCAAATTCCCCAAGCTTCTGTTTGTTACCTCTGTTTGTCCATCGATTTGTGGATGATGAGAGCTGCTGAAATTCAATGAAGTTCCTAGCTTCCTCCAAGAAGTTCTCCAAAAATGGCTAAGAAACTTTAAATCTCTATCAAAAACCATAGTCCTTGGAATGCCATACAATTTCACAATCTCCTTGAAGTAAAAATCACCAATATAAGATCCATTATTTGTTTTATTGAATGGAACAAAGTGAGACATCTTCGAGAATCTATCAACAACAACCATGATGGAATCCTTGTTCCTCTGAGTTCATGGTAGTCACAAAACAAAATCAAGACTCACATCTTCCCATGGAGAACTAGGTACTGACAATGGAGTGTACAAACCAGCATTTTGGCTCCTTGTTTTAGCCAAATGGCATACTCGGCATTGCCTCACAAATATTTCCACATCTCTAAACATCTTAGGTCAATAGAAATTTGATTGAACAAGAGCTAAAGTCTTGTCCCACCAAAATGTCCTACCAATACACTAACATGAGCTTCAACAAAATTACTTGCCTCAAAGAACAAGATGGAACACACAAGGTATTTGAATGAAAAAGAAAACCATAAAAGATAGAAAATTGCTAAAAAGAACCTGATTGGCAATTCTGTCATATTGAGCCGAAATCTATATCATTCCTATAGAGATCCTTGAACGCTTCAAACCCAACCACTTTGAATTCTATGGCTTATAATAAAGAATGCTTTCTACTAAATGCATCAGCAATGACATTTGAACACCAGATTTGTGCTTGATGGCAGAGTTATAAGATTGCAAGAACTCCACCCAAACTGCATGGCCTCTTGTTTAGCTTGTACTGGTGATTGATGAATTTTAATGCTTCTTGATCAGAATAAAGAACAAATGGTTTTGCAAGAAGATATTGACTACAATGAGATAATTCTCTATAGATCATATATAATTCCTTGTCATAGGTAGAATATTTTCTCCTTCAGTCATTCATCTTCTCACTAAATAAGGCAATGGGTTTTCCTTCCACGCTCAAAACAACACCAATACCCATATTAGAAGCATCACATTTAACCTCAAACACCCTGTCAAAATTAGGCAAAATTAAGATAGGAGCTTCAATTACATTTTTTTTCAATAATTCAAAAGCCTCGTCAACGTCATTAGTCCACCTAAATTTATCACCTTTCAAGCATTCGGTGATTGGAGCAATAATTGAACTGAAACCTTTGATGAATCTTCTGTAAAATGAAGTTAACCCATGAAACCTCCTCACATCATGTAATGAAGCAAGTCTTGGCCAATTTAGCATAGCCTCAACTTTACTTTGATCTGTCATGATTCCTTCTTTTGAGACAACATACCCAAGAAAAACCACACTAGGGGGCAAAGAAATCACCCTTCTTAAAATTAGCATAAACCTTTCGCTGCCTCAACATAAGAAAGAATTCTCTAAGGTGATATATATGCTCTTCCTTACTTTTGTTGTAAACCAATATGTCATCAAAGTAAACCACAACAAAAGATCCAATGTACGGCTTAAGTATGTGGTTCATAATTCTCATGAAAGTACTAGGTGCATTGGATAGTCTGAATTGCATGACCATCCAATCATATAGACCATCTCTAGTTTTAAAGGTTATCTTCCATTCATCCCTAGGCCTTATTCTAATTTTATGATAACCACTTCTCCAATTAATTTTAGGGAAAACAGAAGTACCACACAATTAATCCAGTAAATCATCTAACCTTGGTGTTGGGGTAAAATACTACAATTCAACCTTCCACGGAAGCACAATCACACACTAACAATGTTCTAGCAACCTGTCAAAGATCAATCTCCAAGCACGCATGCAAGAAACTAGGGAAAAGATAGAGAAATAACTCACAAACCACAAACACAAAGATATACGTGGAGTCCAGCAGAGTGCCTACGTCTCCATGGGGACGGGAACAAGAAATCCACTATAATGAGTAACTTCGACGGTTTAAACAAACCTCAAGCTCGACTCCAAGAAAACAACCTCTTACAAAGAGCACAACATCAAGAAGGAGAAAGCAAGAACAAATTCACTACACACTCTACTCGTTTGAAGAATCAAACCGAGTTCTAGAGCTTTCAAGTTGATCTCTAATCTCCCTTCTATTGTTGCTTCAAAACACTTCTTCAAGGTTTTCCGCTCTCTTGACTCTTCTCTCAGGAAAGAGAAAACTTGGTGTAGCGGCAGCACCACCGCAGCGGCGCTCACTCTCTTTCTCTCTTCTCTGTTGTTCACTCTTCTATTCTTTTTTTTTCTATATATTACAATTGAATAGACTAGGCTCTATTTATAGCCCTCTAGAGATAACTCCTATTCTGATATGAATAGGACTTAAACATAGAGTAGGATTTGAATCTTATCTCTACAACCAACTCTCTCTCTCTACAACCAACCCTATCTCTAATCTTAATTAGAGTTGGATTTGAACCCTAGTTTGAATAGGAGTCATTATCCACTTTTGAATCAAACAAAGGTGCAAAGTTTGATGGAAATCACCTTAGGTTAGACCACCAGAGAAAGATGAGAGTTACCTGTGAGAAAGAGAAGATAAAAGGGAAATACGGAATGGAATGGGACATTATCGGGTTTGGAAATTGCTCATTGAATCCGCAACCATTATTATGCGAACAGATCCAAAACTCAACTCCATCCGATAAACATGATTGTTTACCAAATGCCCATGAGAGCCATGAAGATTTTCATAATTATATGTTACCATTCATGTAAACTTTGTAATTATATGTATAAACCCATAAAATTTTTATATTCTCATATATTCAGTGGATTTTTATCGAAATAGTAAAATTTATGGGGGCAAATTAAAAATATATAGTATATTTTTAAAAAAAATATTAAAAATATATAGTATATTTTTTAAAAATTAAGGGGGGGCAATTGCCCCCCTTCTCGTACATGTAGCTTTGCCCCTGGAGACACCACAAGAAGATAAATTGAAATTTATTGTCTTGCTCATGATAACTAGGCCATTAAATGCCTTCCTTGGTGATGGGGATAAAGTTGAATTGACCAAGTTCAATGAATTTGTGTGAATTGGTTATGGCAAAGTAGGCACTCCTATGTCATGTAGTATGGCGTCGGCTGCGGTGACGTGGTGATGATGGGGCATGTCGTGGTAGTGTTCGGGGTGGTGGCGGCAGTGCTAATGGCGGTGGGGGAATGGAGAGGGTGGAGAAGGTGGTTGAAGGGGTGGATGCAGCGGCAAGAGGGACGTACATAGTGGGGAGGGAGATGGAGACGATGAATAGGATGGTGAGGAGAGTGGGCGATAAGGTGGAGCACTGGCGAAAGGTGGCGAAGATGGTGGCAAGGAACGAAGAGAGGAGGATTGTGAGAGAGGCACTGAGGGAGATGGAGAGTGGGGAGGGGTTTGAAGGCAGGTGGAGGAGCTTGAGGAGCATGTTTATTTGAGCTTGGTTACCATTAAAAGGACAAGGAGGTGGGTAGCCAAAGAGATGCATACATACTGCCATGTTTGTCTATTAATGGTCATTTAATTTGAGAGATTTATAATTTTCATTTTTATTTTAAAATAGTATATATCTACAAATTGTTTTATCATGTTTTGATTTGTTATTTGGATAGATCCATGTTGAACAAATGGTTTATATATTTGCTACATTTTAGCCGCTATTTTTTTCATACTATTTTTTATTATATAATTTTTTTTTTATTATGCTAACCAAACACTCATTTTATAAGAATATAATCTGTAAGAATTTCTACAATAGTCTTCACTTCCTACAGATAAAAAATTATTATATAATCTTTTATTTTACAACCAACAAACCCTAATTCTTTTTTCTGTAGTTATTTAGAGCCAATCGGAACATAACTTTTTAAACAAAAAATAATAACAGATCATCCAGTAGAGAGAGATATGCGCATAGTTCCATGAACAATATACCAAGTAGATCCCCATTAGGTTAAAATGTAAAATATACCTTGTGAGGATAACTCTGTAAATAATAGAAAAAGTATATTTCGAATAACATAAAAATGCATTAGTAACTAGAAAATGAATACCCTGACAAGTATACTGGCAAAGAAGAACAACAAAAGTATCACTAGACCAACTAGAACAGTCTACTCATTAGTAACCTTCTTTGCTCTTAAAGATTCAAGGGCTTTATTCCGCAGCTCAATCTCAAGCCTCTTCTGCTCGGATTCGGTTCCTTCTGGGTCACTTGAATGAGAAACACTTTTGATCGCGTGGTCATCGGCCCCACCAGAAGCATCTTTATTCCCCTCGTAGCCTGAAGGGGACCTCACTCTCAGTTTGAACGAACGGCGTTCCAATTTTCTCTGATGCCTCTCTTCGCGTCTTCGACGTTTTTCCTCCTTGCGTTGCCTTTTCTCATCTTTCTTTTTTCTCTTAGCCTCCTTCCTCATTTCCCTGTCAGAAAAACCATCATCCCATTCTCTCTTGTGACCATAAGATTTTCTAAGACTTGGCTTTTCCGATTTCTCATTCCCAGCATCAAAATCTTCAGAACTAGAATCAATGGTATCCAATTGATTGTTTGGGTTGGTCCTTTTCTTGGATTTATGGCCGGGTGAATGCCTTTGTTTCTGAGTCTTTCCAGGGCCATACTCCCTTCCTTCTGACGAAGGTGAAACATGTCTAACCTTTCTATCAGAATGACCTGCATCACTGCCAAACACAGAACAATTATACTACTTATATATAATTCGCCATCAAAAACAAACCACATCCAAGAACACAACTCAGCCAATCAGTAACTAGCCTAATGAATTTAAGCTAATGCTTGATGAATGATTATCAATATGAATAACAGAGTAAGATGTATGAGCAAAAATTGGCCATCTCGTCATACATCAAGCATGAGAAAGAGGGACAAAAGAATCAAAAAGGCACACACCTCCAACCGAGATCCTTTGTTCTCGCAGTTGGATCCTGATAAGACACATCAGTGGCAGGAAGTTCCCCACAAGCCATCTCAGAAAGGAACTGTTTGGTTGCCTTGCTCCTGGAATAAGTTTCATCATGAATGTCCTCCCTGAAAAAATGAATATTTATTAAAGAAGGTGAAATTATCAAATGCAACTGAATAGACAATGACAAATACCAGTATAAAAACTTTGACCTGTAATCACTGATTTGATCCATGTCTCTCCTGATTTCTGTCTTATTGTAGTTGGTCTTCTTTTCTCTTCTTTGCTCAACAGGACTCTTAGACACGCTATTGGACCTTCAAACAACAGATAACTCATTAAATAACTTAAGAAAAGAAAATAATATAGTATAAAAACATGAAAAGAAAAACTCTGAAGTCCAACTTACATATTTGTCTTCAGAACTGTTTTTTGCACATCGTCCAGAGACTCAAAACGAATTGAGGAACTTTCTTTTAGTATAACATCCTTCTTACAAATTTCAGTTCTATCATTCAAATCAGGCTGAGGAGAACATTTTGATATGTGGCGTGCTCCAGAGTTTGGAGCCTTGTTCTTTGAACCAGAGGGTTCACAACCATCTTTCTCCAGGATAGAATAAACAGAAGTCTTTCTGTAAGCCCTGTGAAAGATAGGAACATAGTATTCAAATGGTCTGCATTATTTATGTTTCTCTTTTCCAGGACAGCAATAAAAATATGAAACCAAATAACATGGCAAATGAAACAAAGCAACAGATACCTTTCTGATATATATTCCTTAAACTCAGCAGCACCATTCGCATGACGATCATCACTGTTTGAGAGTCTACCTATTTGATCTGGTGGACTTTGACTTCCTATGGGGCTGTGACTCCTGCATGTTAACCAGCACATAAGAAATGCAATCTCAGACAAGAATTTAAAATGGAGCACACAGGAAAAAAGGAAAAATGAATTGCTACTGACCATACCTTTTTCTTTGATGTACAGGAATTTGTCGGCCATCTTTATCATTTCTAGGTGAAGGAATAGCTGACGCCCTTTGTTTGGGGAACTTGCATGGAGGTGATCTTGAAGGAGAAAAAGAATTATCACTTGCTGGAGATAAAGATCTCTTGATAGAAGACCTGTGGAAAGGTGATCCCCTCCCTGAAGGACTGGGGAACCTGTTTCTTCCTGGTGGAGGGCTGTGGGTAATAGGAGACCTGCGCTGAGGTGATCTCCCCTTTGACGGAGTGGTGGACCTGTGTCTTCCACCAAACGGTGATGATCTGTGGACAATAACAGACCTTCGATGAGGTGATCTCCTCCTTGGAGTTGGTGATATGTGTCTTGCTAATGGAGACATTCGATGAGGTGATCTCCTCCTTGGAGTAGGTGACCTGCGTCTTGTTAATGGAGACGCACATTGAGGTGATTTCCTTGGAGGGGGTGATCTGTGTCTTGCTAATGGAGATTTGCGCTGAGGTAATCTCCTCGTTAGAGTTCGGGATCCGTGATGTGCCAATGGAGGGGATCTGTGATGGGCTGATCTCAAAGGAATTCGGAACCTGTCTCTTGGTGGAGAAAAAGACCTGTCCCAAATAGGAGACCTGCTACATGGAAAAGTTGATTACATTCAGACCTAACCAAAGTCCAGGAATGCCGAGAGCAATGGAAGAATACTAATGGCGAACTAGACCTGTGTGGTGATCTTCGACGTGGATATGGAGATCTCCGTTGGATGGGAGAGGGAGACCTGTGCCAAGAACGTGAGGTTGACCTTCGCCTGGTATAAGGTGATCTCCGTCTAGTTGAGGTCCGAGACTTAGAGGGTGAAGGCTTGTGATGAGGAGAAATAGAACGTGTGTGTAATAATTTATGGCACGCATCAGGAGAAATTGATTGGTGCTTTGGAGATTGCCGCCTAGAAGGCGAAAATGAAAGGCTTCGAGATTGGCTCCTTGATTTATCTCGATCCCTATGGAAAGAAGTTAAAGAACCTTGACTACAATATCAAGGAAGTTCTAAATCATGATAGTGTTATACCTTGCAAAAATATTTTACACCATAATTGATGCATGAAATGAAAGGATAGCTCTGCAAAAATACTCCACAATTGTATTACATTCATTATTAGAAAGCCCAAAAACCACAGAGATACAAATTGAGGAAAAAGGCTTCAACCCTCACTGAGGATGAGGACCCTCTGAATTGGAGTGAGCAGAAACAATAAATGTCTTTCCAAATAAAGTTATTCTAGACAAAGAAAAAGCTACCCCACCCAAATATGCATCAAATATATCTTAAAAAGGGAAAGAACTGTAGTATTCTAAAATAAGACAAATAATTCCACATTTAAGTAATAAAATTCCAGTAGTGACAGTAGTGAACATGTTTAAATTAAGTAAAGAACCAGCAGCTACAGGTATGTAAATAAGAATCATCTTGATTTCAGTCAAATATAGAGAAGAAGAAAAAAAGTGTTACCTTGAGTGGCTCTTGGATTTAGAATATGAATCGCTGTGAGACCTAGTTGGCGAACGCGCCCTCCTGCAATTAGGAGAAACATGTATCACTAATGCATGCCGCTAAATCACAAAAAGCAATTTTAATGTGAATTAAAACAGTACCTCATAGGTGATGCACAATGAACATTTGGCTGAGTAGAATTAGAGTGCCTGATTAAAAAGTGAAGAAGAAACTCAGAAAATGACAATGCTATTTAGTGAAAGTTAGGAAGTATTTACCTTCATCAATGAAATAATACAAGCATAGATACTTAGAAGAAGATAGTAAGTCAAAAAAATGTCATCCTATTATGCATCAAAATAAAGCCAATTGGTACTAACCAACCTTCACTTCACGAGATTAGTCAATAAAAACCATATGCTACAACATCAATGATGGGAACTTCCTAAGAAGGTGAAAAAAGAAGTATCAGTTTACTGGTTAGAACTTTGAAGTACAAGGAGAATAGGTAAAAAACATGTCATATAAGTAAAAATTCATCATGAATGCTTTTGTCGTAAAAAAGTCATGTTAAGCATCCTAAAGAAGGCATAATTGGTTCAACTTTGGATGTCAATATATGTGATTCTTGTTTGTGCTAGAGAGAAATAGGTGTTTGAAGATAAAATTGAGAGGAATGCATGTAAATGAAGAATTTAAGTTAACTAACTTTCGCATTGTAAGGTCACTCTTCTCATCTGTTTCATTGTCTTCTTGAGGGCGTCTTCTGGAAGTCCTTAGTGATGAGCGTTCTACAATCGGATCATTAGTTATGTCGAGCTCCATGTCCTACATCAGTTTGAGTGAAAGAAGGTGTGAACCCAAATATTTGGGGAAGCAAGCTGAATGTTATAAAAAAAAAATAATAAAGAAAAAGCACATGTAAGTCAACACAAAACAATTCCTGGATCAATTGAAATAAAAGTACTTCACCTAAAATGTGAGAAACAGAAAGAAAAGCAAGTTCAGAATCAAGGTAAAATAGTGTAGTATAGCTAAGACCATCAAGTTTACCGTTCTATTATTCTTTTCACATTCTCTTTCTCTCCTCTCTCTATCTTTCCTTTTCTGAATTTCCTGAGTAATTCTGTCAGCCTCGGCCTATAATAATTTAACCAAAATGAGAATAAATTAATAAATGCATCTAGGTCCATGGAATGCACTTATTCAGTGAAGAACATAAAAGAACAGATTACAAAAGGAAACCTTCTTTTTCTGCATTTCCTCCTCCTTGGCATCCAAGAACTGTTGAGGAACACCACTGGTATTCAGCTGTGCGCTGAGTAGAAGACTCCAAAGTTCCTTCATGAACTTAACTGTATTTTTTTCCATGAATCCAGTGAGCTGGATCTGAATCTTCTTCCCATCTACTACCTACATGAAACAAATTTGAAAAGCCAATGAATGAATACAGAATTCAAAGCCCAGATAGTTTCAAAAAGGTAATAAACAAGATGGGTACCTTCTCTTCAAGAAGACCATATATAAAGTTGATAAGCACTTCGTCTTCGAATCCAAGAAACTCGGTCGTCCTGGTCGCAATCCAGGGCCTCATAACGTCCATCTTCACCTTCGTCATATCGACCTAGAAATCGAGTCCACGAACATCATTAAAATTTATTATAGAATTTTTTAAAAAAAAAAGGAAAGAAAATTTGAGCTTTAAACAATTGAACCAAAAATATCAACCAGATGATCAAGTTCCGAGGCGAATTTCTGAGATTTGAGTAGCTTCGCTTGCTTATTAGAGAAACGAGTGTCCTGGTCCGCAGAAGTGCCCTGAGATCGGAAGCATAGCATTCAAAACCCTAGGAATGAGTTCTTGGGAATGGATGGAGGAACACGAAACCAAAAGCGTAGCAATGACAAGAAGAGAGATAGAGAAGAGATGGAAGAGTTGCTTACCCGAAAGAAACCGCCTGACATTTTCTAGGGTTTCGATAGTTCCCGGAGTAGCCTCTGAATTCTCGGCGTGGCGTGGCGTGGCGTGGCGTGGGTTGGGTTTCTTGCTTGAGAAAGCCGCCGTGATGATCGCGAGCGAGAACTAATTGAGGATTGAATGGCTTCGCATCAAAAACAGACCTACCGGATCCTTGACCCGTTAATATATAGTCCGACCCGCTTTCATATATTGGTCGGACGGATTTTATGTGTCCATGATTTTTGACGGGCCGAGCCTTCAGTCAATCTCTGGCCCACGCCGTATAGCAACCCTACAAGCAAATAGTCTTAGGTTCTTTTAAATATTAAATATTATTATTTAAATGTAATATTAATTTTTTGATATTCATATATAAGAGTCTTGATTTTTTATATGTATATATGTAGATGTTTTGTAAATTATATTTAAGTAATACAGCTTTATAATTTTTAATCAATAATATTATGTGCAGTACAATGCAATATGATACGCCTTAAATTTTACATACCACATGTCGCTTCCCTTCTCCAAATTAATGCAGCACAGTTCCCAAAAGACTCCACCATGCCGCCATGGGACAAAACGAAGCTGCCCAAAGAGACAAAAAAGAGGGTTAATTACATAAACGGTCCCTCAACATTGACCGAATTTCACTTTCGTCTCTCAACTTTAAAACGTAACAAAATCGTCCTCCAACTTTCAAAACGTAACAAAGTGGTCCCTTGGAGCAGGTTGTTGGTTGGAAAGAACTGACATGGTGGTTACATGCTTACTCACGCTGCTAAGTTACTCACCCCACTTTGTTGAGTCACCCCCTTTCTTGAATGGACGGTTGTGATTTATTGTGCTCTTTGGAACCCTAGTTGCTCTTGAGCACCGTCAACACACCGACGACATCCCTTCTCTCCGCCTCCTCCTCCACTAGCGGTCACATCGGGCCTTCGATAGAAGAACAACGCCAACAAGATCAAGAAAGAAGAAAAGAAGTGGAAGACGAGCCTGTGGCGGTCGTGGTGGAATCTTCTCTGGTGTTGTAGTCCCCATCGTGAGGTTGAAGATCATTAGATTTGATTGGCTTGGTTGCACGGCGACACTAATGACCGTGGTAGGATGTATCTCTCTATCTTTCCCAAATTGCTCACCATTTCCCCCAATTTCTCATTCTATGATCCGCGATTCTACTGCAAATCGATCAAGATCTCATTTCTTTTTTCCAGAAATTTTCAGATCTGTTCATCTTTTCATGTTGTTCGTTTTCATCCAACAAAGTCACCACAATCAGATCTGTTCGTCTTCATCCAAGATTTCTTTCAAGATCTCAACTGTTCGTTTTTAAAAAAATTATTTATTTTTTAGATCTGTTCGTCTTCATCCAAGAAATCCAAGAAAGAAATTTTCAGATCTCCTCCAATGTATCTCTCTATCTTTCCCAAATTGCACACCACCATTTCCCCCAATTTCTCATTCTATGATCCGCGATTCTACTGGCAAGTAGATCAAGATCCCAATTTTTTTAGAAATTTTCAGATCTGTTCGTCTTTTCATGTTAATCGATTTCATCCAACAAATCCATCAGGATCTGATCTGTTCGTCTTCATCCAAGATTTCTTTCAAGATCTTAACTGTATGTTTTTTCAAAAATTATTTATTTTTCAGATCTGATCGTCTTCATCCAAGATTTCTTTCAAGATCTCAACTGTTCGTCTTTTCAAAAATTATTTATTTTTCAGATCTCTTCATCCTCATCCAAGGTCTCAATTGTTCATTTTTTCAAAAATTATTTATTTTTGAGATCTTCATCCAAGAAATCCAAGAAAGAAATTTTCAGATATATTCATCTTCATCAAATAATCTTCGTCAACTGTGGCGAGACGACGGATCCCGGAACAGGAGAGACGTGTTTAGGGTTAGGGCTAAATTTAGTTTATTAATTAGATTGGATTGTTAATGTAAAACCCATCTCTTTACTAAGACAGATGTCACACCAGCCAAGTCAGGAGGGTATCTTGAGCCTGAGACTGTATAAAATATGTTATACTATTAAAGTACTTGAAAGCAGATTCATTAAAACATATAACATAACCTGCTACACGCAGAAAGTCATAATTTGACCGAAGTTATAAATAGTACAACACATAAAGTCTGGGCAACTACAACCCAAAATATAGCGGAAGAAGGTTATTACATAAAATCGGATATATAATCAAGATACACATAGAGTAGAGATACGCTAGAGCCATTCTAGGCATCAACCCTCATACGGTTACTATCCAGATCCTGCAAGGTAAGAAAAGACATAACATGTGGGGGATGAGCTACACGAGCTCAGTGAGTATAGACCAATCTGTCAGGTATTATACATACCTGTCTCTCAATAGAAAACTATACCAGTGTAATATTACATATACATATTCAAAATAGTCATGAGGGTCTACATATTTATCTTCAATCGAGATAAGCATGCCAAGCAATTCAGGAAAACCTGATAAATCAATACGCAAACTGAAATCATCATAAGCATATCATAATCAATCATAAATATGCTAAGGCCTCATATCGTATAAGCATGTACCCCTAGTTCGAATGTCTCAGAAAGAATTCCAGCCACTATCAAGGATCAGCGGTATATAGTACATAATCCTGATAACCGGGACAGTGGTATACAGTACATGAACCCGGGACCTGACGACCAGTGGTATACAGTACATAGCCATCAAGCGGTCTGATAATCAGCGGTATACAGTACATAATCATCAAGCATGCATCTCACTTGACGACCAGCGGTATACAGTACATAGCCGTCAAGCGGCCTGACGGTCAGCGGTATATAGTACATAACCGTCAAGCGGCCTGATGGTCAGCGGTATACAGTACATAACCACTAAGCCCGCATCTCGTAGATAACACGGGCACAAGAAGGGTTTTAAATGAAAAACAATTTTGCAAACATTTTATTTTAGAAAAACAAGACTGATTAAAACAGGTCCCTTCCCTAACCCAATATCATCTACTTCATCTCTAGGCTCACTCTAGATCCCCACTGGATTCCTCATATATCTCTGACTAAGGTACAACATATGATACATATATTCATCATAAATACCAATTAAGGTTTTCTTTTTCTTAAATCATGCTACTTCTAAACAGATAGCATTAGATCAGGCATCAAATCCTATTCTACCATAGCGATAGAAATTCATCGGCAACCAAAAACCGATATAAAATCTCATAGACAAAATACGGGTAAACCGAATTACAAAAAAAAAAATACATGTATAAAACAGTTGTACAGAAAAGTCCACTCACCTCGATGTCCTTCGCAAATTCCAAGGATTGGCTCGGTTCTTCAGTAGCTCCCGCTGGACCTTTTCCCTTTCCTAGATTCGAAATACGAAATCTATAAGTACGGAGTCCGTACTCTTGGCTTATACGTCAATCTAAACTAAATAAAATACAGTAAAAATATGAGATTAACTCTTCTTACTATCTATACCTATTTCAATCATCAACATAACTTGGAAGCTTAAGAATGCTTCTTCATGGAAACTTAAGGATCTCTATTATGCTCTTCTTAACAATTAGGGCTTCATAATTAGAGAATTAAGCATGGAAATTTCTAGAAAAAATTGGGCAACACCTCTCCTGTTTTTAGGGCTACCGAAATTCTACAAACACTCCACACAACAATAATGGAATTAAATCATACAACATACAACCATTGTTAACAATTAATTCATAATAGCCAACTAACCCTAATTAAAACTTTAAGCTCCAAACACCAACAGCCCAAGTACCAACCTCACCGGACTTAAGTCACCACTCGGCGGAGTTGAAGAAGAGGTGGACAAGGACCGAAGCTCGCCAGCAACAAGGTAGGGGTTTTTGCAGGGAAGCTGAGCGTCTCGCAAGGGTTGCGCTGCGTCGGTGCAAAGGGGGTTGGTACTACCGCAAGGGGGCACTGGCCTTGTTGCCTGGCCGCAGCGCACTTCGCGGAGGCAGAACAATCACGGCAGGCGAAGGGCGCAGATCCGGTGAGGCTCGCCGGCGTGTGCGCATGGAGAAGAGAAGAGTAAAGGGAGAGAGAGGGGGCGCTGTCTGAGAGTAAGGATCGAGAGAGAGGGAGGGTTTAATTCATTTTCTTTTCTCTCTTTCTCAAACCTAAATCTGAGTTTTATAAACTTTAGTTTATAATATTTTATTCTATTATTTAAATCAATGAATACTTAATCGTTAAGACTCTAATAATTTAACTTATCGTCAACATTATTTCCCCTTTACGTCACACCACCCTTTATTAATATTATCTTTTAAATAATTCACCATCCGGAAATCCTGGGTCACTAGTTCCAATCATCACGGGAGTACTGTAGTCTCACGAGGTCTGTCTCTCGTCAGACCAGATCCGCGAATATCTACTTTTTGATGCCACCAGGTCTACTTTACTGGGACTCTAAACTTTGTCCGATTCTCCCTCAATTATCGGCCTTTGTAACACCCAACTCGCTAATGAGACAGATGTTATACCAGCTAGGCCGGGAGTGCACCCAGCCCATAAGCTATGTACTTTAAACAAGAAAATAACCATGTAATCTAAAATAAAATCCATATAACATAATATTACCAACACAGTTTAAAACAAATCCCTTCCTTAACCCGAGATCATCTACAATTCTTTATGGGCTCTATCCTGAGCCCCGCTGGATTAATCTTCTATGTCTAGCTAGGAAGCAGTCACGACACGGTGAATATCAATCTTTACCAGTTAAAGTCTCACTTTATAATTAATCATGCTAATTCAACTCATAACAAATAACAAGTATTAAATTCACTATGCAACTATAGCGCTAAAATCCATCAGCAAATCACAAATTTGTGTAAATCTTATATGGATACGAGAAGCCAAAAAAATTACAATAAACACATGAAATAAAGTTAGTTTTACGGTGAAGTCCCCTCACCTTAAGTCCTTCTCAAATTCCTAGGATTGGCTCGGTTCCTCAACCGCTTCCGCTGGACCTTTACCCTTGCCTAGAATCAATAATAATGCTAAGTAATTACCAATTTCATAATTTCCATACTTAGTTCTATTGTCTTTAAATAAAATACGGTAGTCTCGTTCATGCTCTCATTATCTTACTATAAGAAATCCTTATCACATGCTTAAATACGATATTCTCCCTTAGTCTCTAGCATGCTGCTTAGTAGCAATTACACTACTTAAATTCCTAACGTGAAAGCAGGAAAGTTAGATATTATCATTAAATCATTAACTCATATAATTTCCCCGAAAATTGGGCAGCATCTCCTTTGTTTCTAGACTCCCGAATTAATACAAACATACACACTTAGGCATTAGTCAAGCTCATGGAATACATGATTTCTTAACAATTATTCCCCCTAAGTCATTTCATATAAAACACATGCAATTCATCCAAGTTCCAAGCCTTAAACTATGAATTAAATTTTATGTTTTCCCCAGATTAAACCTCATGAAATCACACCTTCAAACCCCTTTCACTTCACCTCTATTAATCTCCTTGTCAAGCACTAACACTCGCCGATGGAGGGAGGCCGGTGCTAGGCCGTCGAGGCTGGCCGAGTGGCGGCGGTCTTGCGGTCTCATATGGGGCCAAGCGGCTACTCCTTTAGGGCTGCGGAGGCGGCTCGGCCATATGGGTTTCCCGGGGCACGGCGGCCAGCTGGCGGGCGAGTGGCCCTTGGCGCAAGTGCGTCTGACGGATCCAATCGGCGTGAGTAGGTCGCTGGCCGAGGCGAAAGGGGAGAAGCACGAGTGCCCCTCTTGAAATCCAATTCCATTTTATAACCTAAGTCTCTTTCCTCTGATAGTATACTCATATATATTTATATATTTTTTATTTTACTTTAATCATTTACTTTATTATCAACCATTATCATTACTTTAATTATTTAACTCTATTATCATCCTTATCCCTTCCCCTTTTTATTATTATTATTATTATTTTTAAATCTTATCCCACTAACTTTACGGCACATCAATTTAAATTAATATTATCTTTTTAATATTTCATCGACCCAGATTCAGAAATCTCGGGTCAATAATTCTAGTCCTCACGGGCGAATTGTAGCCTCATGGGATCGGTCTCTCGTCAGACCAGATCCGCGAATACCGGCTTTTGACTGGCTCGATCTACTTTATCGGGACTCTCACATTTGTCTGATTCTCCTATTTAATTAATCTTAATTAATTAACACTTACGAAATCTCCCAATTAACTAATCGAGGTTATCTATATCGTCCACCTCCAATTATTCCAAGTGTAAGCGGCCTTGCTCAATAAGGCCTTCCTTAGGCCCATTAGTTGTGAGGTTGGATTTAAATTTATTATTCCCCGATTTTTCCTTTAATTTGGATTTAAAATAATTAATTTATTTTTCGTGTTAATTAATTCATTAATTATTGAAAAGTTTCTGATTTATTTACTTTGAAAATTCGGGGCATTACAGTTCTCCCACACTTAAGAAGTTTCGTCCTCGAAATTCTATACATATACATCTAAAATAGGTGAGGGTATTGTTCCCGCATCTGGTCTTCTCTTTCCTAAGTGGTCTCCTCCACTTGGTGATGACTCTACAGTACCTTTACTAGAGGTATTTTCTTGTTCCGCAGGGCTTGCTCTCTCCTGTCAAGAATACGTACTGGTCCTTCTACGTACTTCAAATCTTGAGCCAGCTCCACGGTCAATCTTGACAGAATTTGATGTTGATCTCCAAGATATTTTCGTAGAACCGATATGTTGAATACATTGTGTATCCTTGACAGTTCCTCTAGCAGGTCAAGTCGGTAGGCTACCAGGCCTACTCTGTCCACTATCTCGTAAGGCCCAATATACTGTGGATTCAGCTTCTCACGCTTGCGGAACCTAAATACCCCCTTCCAAGGAGATACCTTCAAAAATACCCTATCTCTCACTTCAAATTCAAGGAAGCGACAACGATTATTAGCGTAACCTTGTTATCTGTCTTGGGCCTTCTTCAGCAGCTCTCTAATGAGCTTCACCTTCTCGGCAGTTTGTTGCACCAGCTCTGGGACCAATATACTTTATTTGCCCTCATCATCCCAACACAGGGGAGTCCTGTATCTTCGACCATATAATGATTCATACGGTGGCATACCAATACTGCTCTGGTAGCTGTTGTTGTAGACAAACTCCAGAAGTCCCAAATTTTTCACAACAACCAAAAAGTTCCATAATGCTAGTCTGAAGCAGGTCTTCGAGTATCTGGATTGTCCTTTCGGACTATCAATTAGGCTTTGGATGGAATGCCGAGCTAAGGTCCAGTCCTGTCCCCAGAGCCTTATGCAAGCTTTTCCAAAAATGAGAAGTAAACCTCGGGTCCCTGTCAGATATTATTGACACAGGTACTCCATATAGCCGCACTATTTGGTTCACATACAGTCGTGCCAATTTGCCCCGAGAATAAGTCATCTTGATTGGAATGAAGTGGGCCGACTTGATCAGTCTATCAATGATCACCCAGATAGCATCTTTGCCCTGACTGGTTCGTAGTAAACCGGTCACAAAGTCCATTGCTATCTTCTCCCACTTCCATTCCGGGATCTCTAAGGGTACCAACAACCCCGGTGGCTTCTTGTGTTTAGCTTTGATTTGCTGACAAACCTAGCCACATACTCAGCAATATCCTTCTTCATCCTTCTCTAGACATAGTTTTCCTTGATATTCCGGTACATCTTGGTGCTCCCTGGACGCATCGTGTATGCTAAGCTATGCGCCTCCTCTATTATCTATAGCTTGAGAGCCGTCTCATTGCATAACACATAGATCCGAGCACCTATCATTACTGTTCCATCCGGGGATAGAGAATAGTTACATTTGCCGCTTCTTCGCCCACAAAGTCTTCCATTCTGTAGCTTGAAACATAAAGTAGGTAGGCCAGAGCCAGCTAGACTTTGACCTCTGCTCAAGACACGAGCTACTATCCCGATCCAAGTCTAGATCCTGTAACAGAAAAAAAAAAAACGGTAATCGAGAGGGATGAGCTATACAAGCTCAGTGAGTAAGAACTTCTTCCCCATGTATTATACATACCTGTCGTTTGTACGAAAGTACTAGTACAAGAACAGTGCAAGTATAAATCATGAAAGTCAACACAATTTTCTTAAATCCTGATAAGCATGCTAACAAGATCAGAAATCCGAAGAAAACACTCAATCAATCTCCTAGCATGTCATGCATATAGTACACACATATATGCAATAGCCTCATGTCATAATCAACATGCAACCCTAGTTTAATACTCTGAATGAATCCAGCTGTCATCAGCTGGAAAACCGGATCTTGATGATCGGGAGACATCGTAATAATCCGCTCCAGTACCCAAGGCCTGACGACCAGTGGTATAATCAACCAAGTGTATCAATCGTCAAGCGTCTCATATCTAAGACCTGACGACCAGTGGTATGATTAACCAAACTGTATTAATCGTCACGCGTACATCCTCGTATTTGATTTGGGTACCCAAAAGAGTTTGGAAGGGGGTTTTATATAAAAGATGATTTCGCAAACATTTTTTTTTAAGAAAAACGGTTTAAAATAAATCCCTTCCTTAACCCGAGATCATCTACAATTCTTTATGGGCTCTATCCTGAGCCCCACTGGATCAATCGTCTATCTCTAGCTAGGAAGCAGTCATGACACGGTGAATATCAATCTTTACCAGTTAAAGTTTCACATTATAATTAATCATGCTAATTCAACTCATAACAAATAATAAGTATTAAATTTAGGATTAATTACACTTTTTGTCCCTGAAAATGGTGTTATTGTTCACTTTTATCCTTGTATTTTAAAAATGTTCAATACAGTCCTTGTGTATTAAGAAATTTTGTTCTTTTCATCGCTGAAAATGGTGTCATTGTTCACTTTTATCCTTGTATTTTTTAAAAATGTTCAATACAGTCCTTGTGTATTGCGTATTCTGTTCTATTTTGGTCCCTAACATTGTATTGCGCATTACACAAGGACCGTATTGAACATTTTTAAAATACAAGGATAAAAGTGAACAATGACACCATTTTCGAGACTAAAATGTAATTAATCCATACTCGCAACTATAGCGATAAAAATCCACTCCAAGAAATCACAAACCGGTGTAAATCTCATATGGATACGAGAAGCCAAAAAAATTACAGTAAACACATGAAATAAAGTTAGTTTTATAGTGAAGTCCCCTCACCTTAAGTCCTTCTCGAATTCCTAGGATTGGCTCGGTTCCTCAACCGCTTCCGCTGGACCTTTACCCTTGCCTAGAATCAACAATAATGCTAAGTAATTACCAATTTCATATTTTCCATACTTAGTTCTATTGTCTTTAAATAAAATACGGTAGTCTCATTCATGCTCTCATAATCTTACTATAAGAAATCCTTATCACATGCTTAAATACGATATTCTCCCTTAGTCTCTAGCATGCTGCTTAGTAGCAATTACACTACTTAAATTCCCAATGTGAAAGGATGAAAGTTAGATATTACCATTAAATCATTAACTCATATAATTTCCCCGAAAATTGGGCAGCATCTCCTTTGTTTCTAGACTCCCGAATTAATAAAAACATACACACTTAGGCATTAGTCAAGCTCATGGAATACATGATTTCTTAACAACTATTCCCCCTAAGTCATTTCATATAAAACACGTGCAATTAATCCAAGTTTCAAGCCTTAATCTATGAATTAAATTTTAAGTTTTCCCCAAATTAAACCCTCATGAAATCACACCTTCAAACCCCTTTCATTTCACCTCTATTAATCTCCTTGTCAAGCACCAACACTCGCCAGTGGAGGGAGGCCGGTGCTAGGGCTGATCTGCGGTGGCCGGAGCGGGGCCGGCAGCTTGGATCAGCTGGAGGCAGGGCGTGGCGGCGGTCCAGGCAGCGGTAGCGTGCGGTCGCGCATGGGACGGCCGCAGCTACTCCTCTCTAGGCGAGCGGCTACGGTCATGAAAGGGGGTTCCGAGGGCACGCAATGCTAGCCTAACGGTCCAGTGGCCGAAGCGCTTGCAGCGGTAGGCCGATCAGCGCAAGTAAGTAGGGTCACGAAATGGCGAGCGAGAAAGGGAAGAAGCACGAGTGCCCCTCTTCAATTGAAATCCAATTCCATTTTATAATCTAAGTCTCTTTCCTCTGATAGTATACTCATATATATATATATATTTCATTTTACTTTAATCATTTACTCTATTATCAACCATTATCATTACTTTAATTATTTAGCTCTATTATCATCCTTATCCCTTCCCCTTTTTATTATTATTATTTTTTTAAATCTTATCCCACTAACTTTACGGCACATCAATTTAAATTAATATTATCTTTTTAATATTTTGTCGACCCAGATCCGGAAATCTCGGGTCAATAATTCTAGTCCTCACGGGCAGTGTGTAGCCTCACGCGGATCCTCGGAGCTCGTCGGACCGGATCATGAGATACAAACTTTTGACTAGCTCGATCTACTTTATCGGGACTCTCACATTTGTCTGATTCTCCTATTTAATTAATCTTAATTAATTAATACTTACGAAATCTCCCAATTAACTAATTGAGGTTATCTATATCGTCCACCTCCAATTATTCCAAGTGTAAGCGGCCTTGCTCAATAAGGCCTTCCTTAGGCCCATTAGTTGTGAGGCTGGATTTAAATTTATTATTCCCCAATTTTTCTTTTAATTGGGCTTTAAAATAATTAATTTATTTTCTATGTTAATTAATCTCATTAATTATAAAAAAAGTTTCGTATTTATTTACTTTGAAAATTCAGGGCGTTAAAGCCTCGGAATTAACATAGTTTAATTACTTTCTAATTACATCTCTCTCTATAATTAATCAGGTTTAGCTTACTACTAACCTCTTACTATTACCAAGCAATTTGGCCTGGCCCATTACTGTCACGCCCTGAACCCGGATCCCGGGCCTCGGCGCACGCGACAAACGCCGCGTGCTTATAGGGTCGCCCCTAGAAGCACGCAAGGCTCAGTAACACGAGCAGATAATTAACACAGAGTTTAATTTAATAAACAGTGGAAGAAAATATAAATAAGATTTTTACAAAACCCTAGCAGGTCCTGAATGACAACTCTCACTCAGAAAGAAATGGAGACCCGCAAACCTCAGCTCAACATATCCCCATCGCTGTTAGGCTGTCCTGCGGAAGCTCTCTCCTGAATTCCGCTCCTAGCTACTCGTAAGGTCCTCGTCTAGTCCCGACCCTACTCCTCATTGTCACCTGAGAAAAATATCCATCAAGTGCATGAGCCAAAGAAAGGCCCAGTAGGATCGCAAATAAATCAATAAAGGTGGCGAAAGCCACTAGCACAGAACAGAATAAAAGAAGTGCAAGTTCGCAATAGTAACAACATCACAAGCAAGTAACAAGTAACCGGAATGTGGATAAATCCACAGATGTACTCAATCTCTGGCATATGTGATACTAAAATGTCTACGACATCTACGACACCATCGGTATCGTCTTCGGCCTAAGCCGGACTACGCTATAGCATACATGTGCACATGGTCAGAAAATGCCGCTCTCAGGCGTGGCAATTGTCGATATTATACCCCCTCTGTAGGGGCATCCGTCCGATGGTCGATACTATATACTTATGCCTCTTCAGGGGCACGGTGGCGGATATTGTGCGCCCTCTGCCGGGGCATCCGTCCGATGGAGCACCGAGTGCTCGTGAACAGATATTATACGCCCTCTGTCGGGGCCGGGTGGCCAGATATTGTACGCCCTCTGCCAGGGCATCCGTCCGATGTATCATGCCTGAAAGTAAGAGATTGATAGTACTAATACCTAACAACAGGTATACATATATATCCAAGGTAGCAACATCTTGAATATACAATGATCAGAGATCTCATCGAGATCGGAAGCCAATACGTATCTAAGGAATAAACTCTACTCAAATACGCATAAGAAAATACATGATAGCAACAATCTCCTCGAGATATAAAACCAATATATATGAGGGAAACCATCTCGAATATATATTGGGAACCTCTCGAGGAAATAAGAGCACAAAATCAAAGCGGGGTAGGAGGAAGGATACTCACAAACCTCCTCATAAGTGAGCCTACGGCTAGAAGCAAATCACAAGCAGGGTAGGAGGAAGGAATACTCAAACCGAGTATCAATAGACTGAGCATAGCAATATCAGAAAGCTCAAGCAAAGCAGAAATAGAAAATCACACTCAAAGCAGAGCAAATCTAATCAGAGAATACAACTTAAGCAATGCAGCAAGCATAACATGTCGACAAACAGAGCAGGTATCAAAAGATGGACTCTAACATTCATCTAGTACAACAACAACAAGAATTAAGAGAATACTATGAGTTAGAAATACTCACAGCACCTGTGCGATATCCTACCTTTTTCGCTCTTGGGCCTGCTCTGGCCCGATCGTCCCAGTCTGATCCTAGACCACCTCACCATGTCCTAAACATGGTAAATGTTCATCATATAACATTTCATATTAAAAGAAATGCATTACATGCATTAAATCACCCTAATCGTGAGTTTACCGAAAAATCGGCTTTTTAAATTTATAACCGATGGATCTGGGCTCTTAGACACCTGCCCGCACCATTTTTATTAGTTTAAATGTACCCCCGAACTATCGGAATGATCAAAATCGAAATTCCGAGTTGTTTGGAAAATTGCCGAACTTACGGTTCTTGGGTACTGTTCACTGCTACAGTAACATCCGAACTTCATCAATTATCCATCTACATCTCTCTGTGCTTTTCCATTTCTAAATACATCATTGAGCCTTCCCAAAGGCTGTTCCTGAAGTGTTGTACCACAGTGTCAATTTATGTTATGTCTCACACACAACTAAGGTCAAACCAATACAACTTCTTTAGAAACACAAATGTGTGTACTATAACATTGATAACCACAAAATGTATATGAGCATGCTAATGGTATTTCTAGGTTCTTGCAACTAAATGGCTCATCAACTGAAATCTTAGAATGGAGAGAAGAAATCATGGACATGAAAAGAGTCTCCAAACATCAACACCATAAATCACAATAAATTAGATAAAGCACCATGCCTCTTTAATTAAATCAACAAAACACTCTTTTACAGTTCTTTATTCACTGTTGGAACCGCCGCCTATAGTTGATTAACTATGTTTGAGGATCTATCAATATTAATTCGTATTTCTAAATCAAAGAACGCTAGGTTCACCAATTAGATTACACATAAAAGGGTGTTGTAGTAGCATTTACAAGCTTCATTACATCTAACATCCCCATAAATTTCATGAAGTTTGGAGATTGTTCTCTAATTAACATTCTGAACTGCTCTCACAAGACTTTTGAGAATCAGGAACACAATATCTAAAAGGTAGCAGCTAGAAATCATGGACCTTTCCCACAACAACTTCATTACCAACAATTATCCCTTTCAATCTCTTATCATTAGGACTGCAGCTCTTAAACTCTACAAGAAAAGGGCCCAATTGTAGTTATATATAAAAGTAACCTGCTGGAGTTTAATGAGGAATGGCTACTTAACTACTTCAATGCGCCCAGAAGGATAAACATCCTCAAATGCAATTCCAATAACCCCACATTCTTCAATTTGAACATTCACAAATTCCTTAGAACATTAACACATCCTCTATTCATCTTAAAATTCATGATCATTACTACCAACAACAACAACCCAAACAACTAGATTTAGATCATAGGATAAATGAGTCATCATCAAACTCTTTTAGGTTTCTAAATGGTCCATGGATTGATCACAAGTTAAATAGAATTAATAGTCTTCTTTTAATCAACAATCCCTCATAAAAACATATGTAACACACTAACTCACTCAACAGTCAACAACAGGTCATCCTTGTAAGCCAAAACCAATCCACAAGCTTACTCGCAAACTTAAAGAAGGCAGGCTGCAGATTTGCATGCCTGCATTTAAATTTAGAGGAAAGATTAAACATTCTCTTAACACATTTGACTACATTTTTTTCTAGAAGCTTCCATTCCATTAAGAATTCATTTTGAGCACCACATTTGCAGCTCTATTATGGAGGTTCCTTGAGGTTTCCAACTGATTTAGATAAACACCAAACAAAGCTGCCCCTACACACTCTTATGCAAGCAACAAAATCTATAACATGCGCATAGATCTACAAGCCCAGCCACTCCAAGGCACTTGTCAAGTCAAAGTAACAGAGGAAAAAGACTGGAAGGTCCAAACCTTTCATCCGCCTTCATGGTCATAAATCTCCATTAAGCTGTGATAACAATGCTTGCATCC
Source organism: Dioscorea zingiberensis (assembly GCA_026586065.1). Taxonomy (NCBI): domain Eukaryota; kingdom Viridiplantae; phylum Streptophyta; class Magnoliopsida; order Dioscoreales; family Dioscoreaceae; genus Dioscorea; species Dioscorea zingiberensis. The sequence continues at coordinate 34,170,313 of CM048827.1, forward strand.
TGCATTGCAAAGAGGTTGATCGTGCTTCTAATTACACGCCCAAATACTCCCCATGTCGAAACCTTGCTTTCACCAATTGAGGGTAACAACGGGCGATGGCGGGAAGGGTGAAAGGCACCGAGTTTGCAGTGAGCCATCCTCAAGCTTTCCTATGGAGGGCTGGCCCTCTGTGCCAACGCCACTCACCTACACTAGCGTACCTCCTCCTCTTGCCCCCCCCCACACTCGCCGTCATTCTTGTGCCTCTCGTCACCGATGTTGCCGCTGTCGTGGTCTTCACTCCAAGCCGGTCCCGTAGAGGAGAAGTACAACCCCACAAATGGGATTGGAGAAGAAGGCTTGGAGGACAAGAGTCTCCATTCTCTTGGTCAAAAGATGAAAAGCTAAAGTATATCAAGAGAGTGGGAGGCCATAATTTTCCTAAAACTTTATTATTTATAAATTTTCTTTTGTAAGACAATAAGTAGAGGCTGTAGAAGTTTTATTAAAGTAAAGAGGGTCACATCTTAATGGAGTGAAATTTTCATTCTTTAACTTAATCATTAAGCTTAAATTATCGAACTTCAACTTTCATTAATTTATGTTGTCATCTACTTGTTATCACGAGGGAGACTAATCAACTAAGGAACTCGTCCCCATCCCCGATCGAGTCGAGAAATTGTAGGGTCGAGGCTGACCCTAACATCCGCGGAGTCTTGTTTTGTGACATCACGAGGAGGTTGTCTCTGCACTCAGGCCGGACCCATTTTCCCGGGATTAAACTATTTTTCTCAATAATCAATCTGATTTAATTAGTACTTAATTAAATCTGGATTAATTAAACCTTTAAAATTTTTCCCAAATTTCATCGCTTACCGTATTAAATTATTATTTAATAAATTCTCGAAATAAATTCTTATTTATTTTGGGGCGGGTGTTACAATTACGGTCTTTCCTTTGGTCCATTTGCTTTGTGGTTAGATTAAGGCCCACTAACGCCCGATTTCTACTCAATCAAGGTTTAAATTGATTAATTCATTTTATTACTTAATTAACCGCAAAATTTTATTCGGATTCATAAAGTAGTTTATTGAGAAAAAATCTAGGCGTTACAGTTAATTTGATTTGATTATATTAGAGAATTTTGTTTGGTAATTTGATTGTAATTAGTTTAGTCATGTTATTTTATAATTTGATTGTATTGGTTGTAATTGGTGTATTAATGGTAATGATTTATTTAAAAAATTGATGCCATGTCAGGATGCTTTGTTAGCATGTTTGAATTCCCATTTAAAATTATATTATTATTATTTTAAAAAAAATTGCCACATTAGCATGTAACAAAAGTGAGTAAGCATGTAACCTTCACATTAACTCTTTCCAACCGACAATCGGCTCCGAGGGACCACTTTGTTACGTTTTGCAAGTTGGGGGACGATTTTGTTACGTTTTGAAGTTGAGAGACGAAAGTGAAATCCGGTCAAAGTTGAGGGACCATTATGTAATTAACACCAAAAAAGAGGGCAAGGCACTCTCTTTGATGGTGGATAAGACAGGGACTCGAATCCCAAGAAACGGAGCTAAATACATATAGGAGAAGGGCTATGAAGTAAGGTAAACTAATAAGGCTAAAACTTAACTCCTCTTTCTTCTTCGGCTAACTGTCGCTTGACTTAACCGTCAGAGCGGGCTCTGGCGTTAGGGCTCCGCCCTCTCTCACCGTTTTTTTCTCTGTCCCCATTGTAGGTGAACTCATGAGAAGAATACCTATAACATTGTCTTCAAGTATAGAAGACATCATCTGTTCACAGGAGACGCCGACAGTCCACGTAGCTTATCCAATTTTTCGGTTAACACAATACATGTGAAACAAATAATTTTAGAAATTACAGTGCAAGCATATATTTTTATTCCTTAAATAAAATTAATGTAACGCCCCCAATTTTTAAAGTAAATAAATCAGTAAAATTTTCAATAATTAATAAGATTAATTAACATAGAAAATAAACTTATTATGTTAAAGCTCAATTTAAGGAAAAATCGAGATATAATGAATTTAAATCCAGCCTCGCAACTAATGGGCCGAGGGAAGGCCCTATTAGGCCAGGCCGTTTACACTCGGAATAGTTGGAGGTGGGTGGTAAAGATAACCTCGATTAGTTAATCGAGAGAATTCATAAGAGTTAATTAATCAACACTGTTCTAAAAAACGGCCGCCCAGGTCGCCTAGGCGCCAGGCGAAGGGCGAGCATCCCGATTTTTGCCAAATCAGTGACTTTGGGCGGTCGCCGATTAATCGGCCGCCTCGGCGGGCTGGCTCTAGGGTTACTTTTGAGTTTTGACTCATTTTCTGATTTTCAACTTTCAAGTTCGCTACTTCGCTTCTTTTAGTCTATTGTATGTAGTGTATGTCCAATTCAATGCAAGGATTATGAATAAGAAAAGAAGAGAGGAGAAGAATGTGGATGTATTACTTGCTAGTGAAGCATCTATGGCACAAGGATGGATTGTTGATGGTGGTGATGAAGATGAGTCGAATCTTACGAGTGATGGAGATGATATGGGAGTGGATAGTAGCCAAGTTTCTAGGAGATGTTCTAGATTTCAAGAAATTAGAGAACTTCATAAGGATGATTTTATATCGGATGAAGAGGAAGAGGATGCAATGGACTTTGAGTTCGAGTCCGACACGGAAGAAGTGCTAGAGGGATGTAGAGAAGAAGAGTTTGAGGCATAGCCCCATAGGCTTCCAAGAATCTACTTTGTTTATTTCATATTGCTTTTTTATTTCTAAATATCCAAGAACATTGTTGTTGAACATTTTATTTATTTTTGAAGTAATTTTTGCTATTTAGGAACATTAAAATGCTTTTTATAAGTCTATTATATATTTATTTGTTATTACAAATAATAAAAATATATTAAAAAATAAAAACCGCCTAGGCCCCGCCTAGGCGTCCGATTAATCGTCTGGGCGCTGGGCGGTGGCTGTCCGCCTAGGGAGCACCCAACGTTTTTTAGAACCTTGTTAATCAAGATGAATCGGTAGGAAAATCGGACAAATCTTCAAGTTCCGATAAAGTAGATTGGGCGAGTCAATAGCCGGTATTCGCGGATCTGGTCTGACGAGAGGCAGGCCCCGTGAGGCTACAGTGTGCCCGTGACGACTGAGATCATTGACCCGGGATTCCCGGATCTGGGTCGGGGCGCTGTTAGGGAGATAACATTAATTAATGGGCGACATGACATAAAGTGAGAGGATATTATTAAATAAATAAAAGGAGGCATGTGACCAATAATTTAAGTACTTGAGGATAAATTTAATAATTCGTGGCAATCATGAGGCATGATCGGGAGCTGATCGCCTGGCCGCAAACGCCACCGGGGGTCTCACCGTCTCCTTCGAGCGTTACGCGCGGAGAAGCCGGCCGTTGGCCGATGTAGCGGTTTTGCGTGGCCGACTGTTCGTCTAGCCTCCTGGGACTATAAAAAGGGCATCTACACCCTCTGTTACAGGGCACAGGCCAGAGGAGTTCAGTGCTCCGGTGAGGTGGCAACCGGAGAAGAAGAAGAAGAAGAAGAAGAAGAAGACCGTCCCTGGTTTGCACCTTCAGTTGAGTACAGGGCCGCTTAGCAAGGCTCCAGGAGTAGGAGAAGGTTGATACGGCTAAGTAAAGGATGAGTGCGGACGCGTGGTGAGAGCGGCATTTCGGTCGCCCGAGGAAGAGGACAAAGCTCACGCCAGCCGTTGGAAAGGTCACTTTGGAGGCTGCTACCGTCGTGCGTCAATTAATTTTTCACACGTAAGTGATATTTTTCTTGCTGCGTAGTTTAGTGCAGTTTGCATGCGCCCATGGTGTTTGTGTGAGCTCATCGGAGGTGGTGAAAGCATGGCCTTAAACTTGGGAGTTTTCGCGTGTGGGGGGGAGGCAGGTAGTACCCCGAAGGAGCTGATCGTGGGTAGGAGGCCCTCGGCGATGGACCCAAACTCGGGGGCCATTGCTCGGATGCTTGCCGGCGAGATGATCGATGGTAGTGTTGTCGGTCGCGAGAGAGAGAGAGAGAGAGGAAGGTTGAAGAAGAGGATAAAATAAATAAATAAATAAATAAAATAATAATCAATAATAAAAGAAAAGTATAATGATAGTAATAACGGGGTAAATAATTAAGTAAATTTTTTAATTAAATCAGTTAATCAAAGATTAGTGATTAACTAATTAGAAATAAATTGGTTAGAGTGTGACGGATATTAAATCATGGGGCATATAGATAAACTAATCAATTTAATTATTGAAAATCTAATTAAATAATTAAATTGATTAATGGAAGTCAAGGTATTGATATACATGATGCTAAAAAAAGTGATTAAAGTGTGACAATTATTTAGTTGTCAAGTTAAAGTAAGTTATGGGGAAAAATAATTGGAAAAAAATTTATTTAATCAGTTTGTTAATCATAATTGGTAGTTAATTGGATAATTAACTAGTTAATTATTAGATTAGAAAAATAAAAAGAGAGGATTAATTTATCGTAGTGTGACAATTAACCGAAGTAAAGGAAGTAAATCGGTTGATTAATTGTTCACCTAGGAGACTAAGTAAATAATACCTAAGATGAGAAAGAAAATTATATCATGGTTGATTAATTGAAACCTAGGTGTCGAGATGACTGAAATAAAATCGTGTAAAGGCCAAAGTTGATTAGAAGGACTTGCTTCTTTGTAAGTTAAATAGAACATAGTTAAGTTAGACTAGACAACCTATTGGGCTTAAAAGATGGGCCCAATCTGGATAGGTTGACTAGAGTTGACCATGGTAGGGTTGACCAAGTGAAGGTCAACTAAGGGACATGGGAGTAAGGAATGAGTACGTCGATAACTAGATTGTTGGTCTATAGGACCCATTTGGGGGGCCAAGGCCCATTAGAAGCGAAAGTTATGCATGTAGAAACCTAGGGTTTTGTTGAAATGTTGGCTCTAACAGATACCCTACTATCAGATACTCTCGAGGAGACTTAGAGAAGTTACCAGAGGAGACTCGAAAGGTTTCCCGGTCCTAGGAAAAGGTAAGTACACTTGCCTAGTACCTACTCTTCGGAATTTCTTTGAACTTGAATATGCTTTGTTATGCTTCATTAATGTCATACATGTGCCCTTATCTATTTTAGATTCCTGTTGAGCATGTATGTTATTTTCGGGATGTTGGTATCCCTGATTTCATTGTGGTCAACTGCCCGGACTCAGTGGAGCGTGGGGGCTCCGATAGGGAAATAATCAGGGACAAGACCCCCTGGCATTTCAGCCTGCCGTGCCAGAGAGGCAATTCTCTGGTGGTCTTACCCGTCAGTGGGAATGGTACGCTGACCGTGTTTACAAGTATGAGAGGTGGTACTACCGAGTTACAGCCGGAGGGTCGTGTTCACAGCGCGTAGCTGGGTTTGCTGGCCGGGAGTAACCTTGAGTTTTTCTTTGAAACTAATCACAGAGCTTGAGGGCTTCCGTTGTTAGGAGTCGTACCTTTGAATTTGTTATGGTAGACTCCTAGGGTTGTGTTTTCTTAGGGTTATGGTCCTTTTATTTGACATGTTGCTTTCTGATGTTTTTGCGACCCTGCAGGAGTACTTACTGAGCTTTCCCTTCGAAAGCTCTTGCATTTTTTCTTTTTGTCTCTTACAGATCCCGAGGTTTAGAGAGCAGTTGATGAGGAGGTCGAGATAGGAGCCATTGAGGTCTGGGGTTCTTCCTGTGATGCTTTCTTATTTTTGAGTACTGTTATTTTATAGGACCCGTATAGGGACCTGGTTTGGATAGGGCCTATGGACCCTTTTGACTCTATGTTCATTCGGACTTGAGATTAATTTGTGTTATGGTTGTTATCTGTTGATTCACATCTAGGCCTTGTATTCGAATTGAGCTGGTCTCTTCTTGGGTACGGCCGGTCTGTGCACGTGCCCGAGGTCCCTGGATCTGGGTCGGGGTGTGACAAGCTCCCTTTCTCCTCTTCCTCTCGATTTCTTCCCTCGCGAGCCGACCCTCACCCACGCCATCCCTCGCTGCCGACAGTCCGTCGTCAACAGCCTCACCGCTGATGACCCCTGGACCCACCACCCGGTTTCCCCCCTGCGCATTGTCCCCTCACACGCTCGCGCCTGTCCGCACTTGCACACGCGCGCGTGCATCCTGGAGCTCCGTCTCGAGCTTGTCGGCCTCAGGAGCTGCTCGTGCCGCCCCTAATTCTAGCGATCCACGAGCCTACTCCTCTCCTTCGTCTCCGTGTACAGATCCGGCTGTGAGCTTCTAACCCTTGTATGAAGAACATGATTTAGTGAGTTCTTGATGATTAGGGCTGTGGAATGAAGGGGGATTTAGGGGAAATGGATGTGTTATGATGTATTGTATGTTTGATTTAAATTCATGTCATTGTGGGGATTGTTTGTATGAATTTTGGGGCCCTACAAATAGGGGAGGTGCCGCAGAAATTTCTATGAAAATCCTAAGGTATTAATGCCTATTAGGGATCGAGTTAACTTGCTTAAGTATGTGTAGCTTTATGATTAACATGCTTATGTATGCCTAATGTTCATAAATGTCATGCTTAGGGGACACATGCTTTAGATTGATTAATGTCGGCTAGTTAAGCATGCTTAAGGGTAATACAAGGATTTAAAGGCATATTATACTAAGTAAGTATGAAAACATGGCCATTGAGTTTAATGTCTCTTATATGCTACTTGAGATAAATAGGAGTCTAAGTTAAGAATACGGAATCGTATTTCTAAATCTTCGTATTCTTAAGCCATAAAGCGAAGTTATGGAAAATACGGAGTCTTTCATTTAATTAGTACTCTCACTGATTCTAGGGAGGGGAAAAGGTCCAGCGGAAGCCGCCGAAGGGCCCAGCGATCCCTAGGAACTTGCAAGGACTTAAGATGAGGGGACTTTACCGTAGATCCAGACTTAAATTATGCATTTATTGGGATTTTCATCTTATCATATTCTTAAGAGTTTTGAATCGGTTTGTGTATGCCGAGGGCTTTATTACTATACTTGCATAGTATTTTTATGCTTGTGTAATTAAGTTAAATTTCAGTGCATGAGTTTTTATCAAAGGAAACCCTACGGGGTAGTTATATAATTAAGGGAAACCCTAAGGGGTAATTTAAGATTATTGCATGTATCATAAGCTGCACCTTAGTTAGTTATGTATGGGGGATCCAGCAGGGGCTCAGGATAGAGCCCGGGTACTTTTACTAGACGGACCCAGTGAGGAAGGGGTTTTGTTTTCAACCGTTTATTTTAAAACTAAAATGTTTGCGAAAGTAGTGTTGTTTTATAAAAATCCCCTTCCTGTCTTTGATACGGGATTTACCAGACTTATGTAGAGTCGGTTATCAGGATCATGTAGAGGCATACCGTTGTTCCTGATGGATGCTGGAGTCCTTCCGGAGACATTTTAGCTAGGAGTGCATAGTTGTATGATATGAGGCCTTGACATGTATACATGTTTATTATATGCTGATATGATTGGATATTGCTCGTGGGTTTTCTGGATTTTGATTGTATTGGCATTTTTATCAAGATTGAAGATAATTATGCTGACCTTCATGGATTTTACTTGCATTGATTATGTTTCAGTACCTTAGTACAGAATACAGGTTTGTGTAATACCTAGCACGGTACTTGTTTTCCAGTTTGTTAGTGTTGGATTATATTAAACCTTAATTATTCTTACTTCCGCTGTATTTGGGGGCCGTAGATGCCCATGACTCTGTGTGATGTACTTTATTATGACTTTTATTTGAATATGACTCCCGATGTGTAACCAGTTATGATATGTCATATGCATCTTGATTAGAGTACATGATCTTTGATTTCGTGTTTAATCAGATAAATTTTTATGGGTCAGCGCACTCCTACCAATTGGTGTGACATCTGTTTCATTAGCGAAATGAGTGTTACAATTAATAAATATTTTATTATAAACAAATTCATCTATGTTATACAAGGAAATGGCCATTGTGTTGTTCAGGTTTTTTTAAATAATAGTATTTAAATATTATTAATTTTTATAAATGTGAAACAAATAAAATTAAAAATTACAATGCAAGCATGTAATTTTTATTATTTAAATAATATTAATAAATATTTTATATATTTACAAATTCATCTATGTTATGCAAGCAAATGGCCCTTGCTGCACAAATCTGGCTTTCAAGAGGTAACGGGTTCCGAAGCGTCTTGGGATATGCTTTTCCTGATATTTAGACTTTCGAAGCGTCTTGGTAACGGGGTTAACAAGTTCGGTCCCCTATGGGAATTATGGGAGTCCCAAACTGTCCCTTGTATGTTTTATCTTACCAGGAAGCTTCATCTTCTTTTCTACTTCCCTAGTGGGAATCCCAAAGCACTTTTACCTATGACTTGTGTAATACTTCAGTGTTACCTCATGCTGCCAGCTATACTTCTTGTAGTTCCAAGATACCTTTATCTGACACCAAGCTTTTCCTATCTTTGGATTAGTACCATGTGTACTCTTGACTAGAACCTCAGATCCTGTCATGTCATAAGTTTACTTTCACTCTGCCTTGGACCTTGGTCCTCTGACTCTGCATGTGTGCCGAGCAACAGCTTCTCGGCTACACCGCCTTCTGCCGAGTGGCATTCTACTCTTCCATTCAGTCAACTTTGTCTCAGTACACTATGCCTCGCATTTTGCTCGGCCAACTTCTACTCTGTCTTGGACTACTTGGCCGAACATCAATTCAGTTGGCCCACTTGGCTAACAATTCTCCTCAGTCAGCCAACTTGGTCTTGGACCTTAACCCGAAATGATGTTCAAGGGAGACAAGTTCTTCTAAAAGCTCTTTTTAGGTTTTTTTAAAATATTATTATTTAATATATATATATATATATATATATATATATATATATATTAAATGTGATATTAATTTTTTGATATTGATATATAAGATTCACAATTTTTTATATGTATATATGTAGATTTTCTGTAAATTACGTTTAAGCAATATAGCTATAAAAATATAGTTTTTATATATATGTAGATCTTCTGTTATGAGTGTGTTATTAGTGTTATTAGTAAAATTATATCTTTGGACATAGACTCACAAATCTTATAAATCATAAATCTTATATTGGGAAGCTTATAAATTTAATACCATGTCATATCGGAGCCAATTTTTTTAACTAAAAAATTAAATTTTATTATTTAAAGTTTAAATTAAATAATTTTATTTAAGGTGGGTTACTGCTTATAAAAAAATGAATCTTATCTCTTAATAAGACCATCAAAGAGAATATTTAAAATGGAAAAAATAATTAAACAACATACATTGTGGGGAAAAAAATTATGTATAATAAATAAGGAAAAAATCAAGCAGAAATAAGAAATAAAACATAAATCAAAGAAAAATACGTTGTGGATTACACTAAATTAAAACAAAAATTATATATCAAAACATACCAGTTCCCAATTACTGAGATTAAAGAAGTAACTTAGCAGATCGCATCCAAAAGGTCCTCAGAATTTACCAGAGGAGTCTAAATCAGTAAAAAAGGGGAAAAAAATCACAAATAGTATATTAATACCACAAAAAAATTTACTCATTTTCCTTCCCAATACACTATCCCACCCAAAGGGATTTTTTTTTTTTAAAAAAAAGGGCAAGATCAAAACATACATGTTCCAAATTTTTGATAATAAAACAAAATAATTTAGCAGTTCACATCCAAAATTATATCTTTGGACATAGACTCACAAATCTTATAAAGAGCATTATAAATCATAAATCTTATATTGGGAAGCTTATAAATTTTATACCATGTCACATCGTAGCCCATTTTTTTAACTAAAAAATTAAATTTTATTATTTAAAGTTTAAATTAAATAATTTTATTTAAGGTGGGTTACTGCTTATAAAAAAATGAATCTTATCTCTTAATAAGACCATTAAGGAGAATATTTAAAATGGAAACAATAATTAAACAACATACATTGTGGGGAAAAAAATTATGTATAATAAATAAGGAAAAAAATCAAGAATAAATAAGAAATAAAACATAAATCAAAGAAAAATACATTGTGGATTACACTAAATTAAAAAAAAAATTATATATCAAAACATACCAGTTCCCAATTATTGAGAATAAAGAAGTGACTTAGTAGATCGCATTCAAAAGGTGCTTAGAACGTACCAGGAGTCTGAATCATTAAAAAAGAAAAATAAAAATCACAAATAGGACATTAATACCACAAAAACAATTTACTCATTTTCCTTCCCAATTCACTATGCTACCCAAAGGGATTTTTTTTTTAAAAAAAAGGCAAGATCAAAACGTATATGTTCCAAATTTTTTATAATAAAAAAGTAATTTAGCCGTTCACATCCAAAAAGTTCTCAGGAGTCTAAATCATAAAAAAATCACAAATAATACATTAAATTAGTAAAACTATATCTTTGGACGTAGATTCACAAATCTTATAAAGGCGTTATAAATCATTAATCTTATATTGGGAAGCTTATAAATTTTATTCCATGTCATATTGTAGCAAATTTATTTAACTAAAAAATATATATTTTATTATTTTAAAGTTTAAATTAAATAATTTTATTTAAGGAGGGCTACTATTTATAAAAAATTAAATCTTATCTCTTAATAAGACCATCAGAGACAATATTTATAAAGGAAAAAACAATTAAAGAACATATATTGTAGGGAAAAAAGTATGTATAATAAAGAAGGAAAAAAAAAGTAAACAAAGATAAGAAATAAAACATAAATCAAAGAAAAAGATGTTGTAGATTAAACTAAACCAAACAAAAAAATTATATATCAAAACATACTAGTTACCAATTACTGAGAATAAAGAAGTAACTTAGCATATCACATCCAAACGTCCTCAGAATGTAGCAGAGAAGTCAAAATCATAAAAAAAAAGAAAAATCACAAATAGTACATTAATACCAAAAAAAAAAAAAAAACCACTCCTTTTCCTTCCCAATTCACTATCCTTCCCAAATGGATTAGAAAAAATGAAAGCATGTTCCCATTTTTTGAGAATAAAGCAGTAATTTTGTAACACCCATCTCGCTAATGAGACAGATGTCACACCAGTTGGGCCGGGAGTGCACCCAGCCCATAAGCTGTGTACTTTAAACCTGAAAATGATCATAATAATCAAGCTACTATTCATAAGAAATAAACAAAGTATTTAATCTTATACAGAGTTTACAAGTTTGCGAAAGAGTTCTAGAAATCTAAACATCAAGTGCAAACAAGCACTATCCTTATCTGCTATGTCAGAGCCATCTACTAGATAACGCATGCTCACTTACCTGCGCAAGTAGTTCACTTGAGTGAAAATCACTAATATCAGGAAATAAATATATATAATGAAAGATTTACGAATCCCAGAAATAATGCTAATCATATGTATTATCTTCTTATTAGATTAACATGCCAAGCATTTCAGAAAACCCAAATAAAGAACATATGCAATTACATTCATCATAAGCATATCACCATCACATAAATATGTATGCTAAGGCCTCGTATCGTATCAACATGCAACCCTAGTTTAATACTCTGAAAGAAACTAGCTGTCATCTGCCGGTTAACTAGATCCTGATGATCGGGAGATAACGGAATAAACCGATCCAGTACTCAAGCCTGACGACCAGTGATATAATCAACCAACAGTATCAATCGTCACGTATCTCATATCCAAAACCTGACGACCAGTGGTATGATCAACCAAGTTGTATCAATCGTCACGCGTATATCTCATATCTAATTATTCCAATCCCGTACCCGAGGCCTAACGACCAGTGATATAATCAACCAAGTGACCAACAGTATCAATCGTCACACATCTCATATACGAGACCTGAAGACCAGTGGTGTGATCAACCAAACTGTATCAATCGTCACGCATACATCCTCGTATCCGATTCGGGCACCCAAAAGAGTTCGGAAGGTTTAAAATAGAAAATGATTTCGCAAACATTTTTGTTTAAGAAAAACAGATTAAAGCAAATCCCTTCCTTAACCCGAGATCATCTACAATTCTTTATGGGCTCTATCCTGAGCCCCGCTGGATCAATCGTCTATGTCTACCTAGGGAACAGTCACAATACGGTAAGGCCCTGTTTGGTTGCCCGCTTGGAATGCCCTGGTATGGGTTTCACTCCTTACACAACCCCATTCCCACGTTTGGATGTTCAGGTATGGGAATGATTAGAGGACTTGATTCCCGGAACATGATGTGTAATGCCTGCCCCGAAATAAATAAAGATTTTTATTTATTAAATTCGAGGAGTTTATTAATTGTTAATTAATGGAGTTTATTAATTGTTAATTAATGGAAATTAATTAATGGTAAATTAATTCGGGTTAATTAATTACTGGAGGAAACAGACAAAAGTTAGAGTCCCGGGAAAAGTGGATCTGATCGGGGACAGCGACAGCCTCGTGATGCCACAGTAAACCCGTGATGAAGGATTCGACTAAAAGCCGATATTCTCGGATCTGGTCTGACGAGAGACAGACCCGTGATGACACAGTGTGCCCGTGCCACGGGGACCATTGACCCGAGATTCGCGGATCTGGGTCGGGTCTGAAGACGAGAGAAGTTTCCCAGCAGACCCCGACGCGTAATAACTTGAGGACCCGTGATTTAACAGTACCACATTAATGTACAATAATCATGTAAGGCTACAGTAAACATGTGACAATTTTTAGAATTTTAAAATATAAAGGTTTGGAGAGGTGGTGTAAATAATTAGGTTATTAATTTAATAAATGATATCATACTTTCATTATATAAAGAATGAGAAAGAGAGAGAAGAAAAATTTCTCTCTCTCTCCCATTCTTCTTTAGATCTGAAATTCAGATCTCTTCCTCTCTCTTCCTCGTCGGCCACCACCTCACCGGCGCCACCCCATCTTCCGGCGGTCGGACCACAAGCAGCGCGGAGCAATGCGGCTGCAGCCCGCCAAGCCCCCAGCACCAGCCAGCTGGCGTCGCGAGGAGGCCAGCCAAGTGCCAGCCACGCGATACCACCACCACCTTGCCAGCGTACCAAGAACAAGAATACATGCTACCCAGACGCCGCCGCTAGCTAGCGCCGGGTGCAGTACGCCACCAACTACTTGGCAGCGCGGCCCAATACCAGCCACGCCAGCAGCGCGCGGCCTCCGCAGCGTCGCGAGCGGCCTTCCTCGCCGTTCTGGCCGGATCACGCACTCCTGCATCCCGGCCGCTGCCAAGACACCAAACGACCTCGCCGACTGTCATCTGTCCGTTGTTGGCTCACCGACATCGCAAGACTGCAGCCCCGCGTTTTGCCATTTCCCTTCCTCGAGACAGTGAGCATTCATAACCTTGGGTAAGTGGTGTGATTAAGAACTAATTGCTTATGATTAAGGGATTGTGGATTCATAATGAAAAATTAAGAGATGAACGTGAGCCTAGCTTAAGTAATTCAAAGGATTAATTACATGTTGTGTTTATAAAGGAGGATTTGAGGTGAATTATTTTATGTTATGAATGGATTTATAAAACCCATATGTAACGGGTATGTTAATGAATGATTGTATAATTTTGGGGCACTATAAATAGGGGAGGTGCCGCCGAAATTTCATGAAAATCCCTAAGTATAAATGTCCCATTAGTATTCATGATAACATGCTTAATTGTGGTTTATTTCCATGATTAATAATTATGCTTAACGATTTCGTGTGTTAGACTAGTTAATTATGGATAATTAAGCATACTTAGGGGCATTCTATGAATCTTTAAGGCATGATATGCTTGCTAAGTAAGGAAGCATATTTCAAGTAAGTTTTATGTCTTCCGAGCATGATTGAGTTCAAGGATCCACATGTAATCGTGTTTCATATTTTAATAGGAGATTTCATAAGTGTAGAGGCATTGAGAGTTTCTATCTATTTACTAGGTCCTGATTAGACGCTGACGTGGTAGCGACAAGGATCAAGGATTTACTCCTAGTCAGGTAGGCTCTCGCACGGGAGGTTTGTGAGTATTCCTTCCTCCTACCCCACTTTGATTTTGTACTCTTATTTCCTCGAGAGGTTCCCAATATATATTTGAGATGGTTTTCCTCATATGTGTTGGTTTTATATCTCGAGGGGATTGTTGCTATCATATTTTTCTTATGCGTATTTGAGTAGAGTTTACTCCTTAAATACGTATTGACTCTCGATCTCGATGAGGTCACCGATCATTGTATATTCAGGATGTTGCTGCCTTGGATATATATATTTATACCTGCTGTTAGGTATTAGTACTATCAATCTCTTACTTTTAGGCATGATACATCGGACGGAGACCCTGGCAGAGGGTGTATAATATCTGGCCACGAGCACTTGATGCTCCATCGGACGGAGACCCCGGCAGAGGGTGTATAATATCTGGTCACCTGGCTCAGTCAGAGAGCGGCATTTTCTGACCATGTGCACATGTATGCTATAGCTTAGTCCGGCTTAGGCCGAAGACGATACCGATGGTGTCGTAGATGTCGTAGACATCTTAGTATCATATATACCAGAGATTGAGTACATCTGTGGATTTTAGCCGCATTCCAGTTACTTGTTACTTGCTTGTATTGTTGTTGTACTTGCTTTATTCTGTTCTTTGTTTATGGCCTTCGCCTCTTTTATTGTTTATGCGACCCTACTGGGCCTATTCTTTAGGCTCATGCACTTGATTCGTGTATTTCTCAGGTTCGGACGAGGAGGAGTAGGGTTGAGCTTAGGCGGGGATATACCGAGTTGCTGACTCGGCTACTTCTATTTGTTTTGAGGTCTGCGTACCTCTTTTATTCTGTGTGAGACTTGTAATTTAGATTTCTTTGTTGTATGGATTTCTAGGGGTGACTGGACTGGATCCTAGTCTTGGGTTGTGTAAACCCGATATTGTACTGTATGGAGTTGTACAAACTCCCTTCTTCTTTTAGCTAAAATTCCGCTGTTATCATAAACTTTGAATACTTATTGTATAAGAGTTCTTAAGGCCTTGCGCCTGAATGGGGACTAGTCCCTATTTGGGTGCAGCCGGTTGTCTACGTGCCTGGGCCGTGGTTCGGGGCATGACATGATGAGTGGGGATTCCGCCCAAATCGGGCGGAATACCGATTCCCGAACCATGAAAAGTCATTTTTACCCCGCATTTAACTCACGTTGCTCCATTCGTTCTCACAGGTCACAACGAACCCTAATCCAACTCCCATCTTCTCAACCGCCTCCCAAACCGCGATCCCTGATCCAGGTATTTTTAATCTCTTTTTGTTACTGTAACACCCCCTTTCTACAAGGGTCCAGGTGTCACACCAGCTGGGCAGGAGTGCACCCAGCCCATAAGCTGTCTATTTTACAACCTGATAACATTAATAATTAAACTAATAATCATAAATGATACATAAAATAGTTAAAATCTTATACAAGGTTTACAATTATTGCGGAAGTGTTCTAAGATTCTAAACATCATATACAACTGGTTCTATCCTCCTCTACTATGTCAGAGCCATCTATCGGAACACTCAATCCCGTACTCCTGCACATTTCACTTGAGTGAGAATCACTATACAAAATACAATTATAATACCAGATATAAAAATATCAAAATCATGCTAATCATATGTATTATCTTTCAGTCAGTTAACATGCCAAAGTACTCAAAAGCAGGAAAACCCGCATAAAACACACATGCTAGTCACAATCATCCTTTGCCTAGTATATTCAACTATATCAGTATGTAAGACCTCCCAAACTAATAGCATGCACCCCTAGTTTCGATTTCCCCGGAAGAAACAACCATCAGGGGGTATGTTACTCGGCCAAGACTGATCCTAGGGCTGAGTTTCCATCCTCGCCATCGTGGGTATGTCTCACCGTGCCTGAATCGTCATGCAATATGCACCTCGCACTGATATGGGCTTCTCGGAGTCGGGATGAAATTTCATGCTAAAAACAGTTGAAAGTATGAATTTTTAGAAAACCATTTAAAAACCTCTCCATCCCTTACCCAATATCAATGCTCCTAATTCTATCCTCCGCTGAATCTTCTGGCATGTCTAGCTAGGGTGCAGCTTACATTACCAACTCCTCATTCTACCAGTTTAGGGTTTTTCTTTTATAAGAGAACAGGCTAGCTCAACTTCGTGGCCTATACAAGCATGAAAATACTGTGCAAGTATAGCGATAAATCAATCGGCATTCACAAACCGAGGTAAAACTCATATAGACAAATCCAACGATCAAAACCCGATCACAAAAAAAAATATATTCTAAATATAGCGTAATCACTCACCTGAGGTCCCGACCTTGGCTCTCCCGCCGAGTCCTTGACACCCCTACCACATCCTATACATGGCAATCATCCATCATAAGCTAAGTGATAACAATCATATTGCATTTAATTACTATAATCATAACTTCACCGAAATGTCGGTCTTTTATTTTATAATCGATGAATCTGGGCCCCTAAACACCTGCCCACATTATTTTCCTTAGTTTAAATATATACCCGAACTATTGAGACGATCGGAATTGAATTCCAAGCCTTTTTGGAAGTGTTAAAGTCTTTAGTACCCTCTTTAATTGATGCTATAGTAACTACCGAAAACTAGGAATCCAAACATCAAATTGTAGCTCTAAATCTTTATCATTCCATCTCAAACTCCTAGTACATCATAGTTACTATATTAGATTTCATTTTCACCATAATTGAGGCTACTTATCATTCACACACACGGCCGTAAAAATAAGAACAAAACCAATGTTACCTTAGATCTTTCTGATGTTTCCTGCATACATTCTATAAATCTTTAGCAAGCATTTCATTGACCTTTAACTAAGGAGGGCTATAAGATTAACCACTAAATCAACCCTTTACTAACCAAGCCTTTGAATTTACAAACATGTATGGTTTAATAATTCAAAGAATGACTTACGAGGGAAAGCATCATAGTTGAATGACTTCAATCATAAAGGGTACAAGGAGATCATCTCCTATTTCAGTGGAGCTAAGTCTATGAAGTCAATGGATATAATAAAATGTTGGGCCATTGATAAGCATGCATAGCCATAACATTTCAGCATAGTAAAACTATTCTACAACCTATGAACATTAACTAGAACAAAGTAAAATATTACTAGATCAGATATGAAATGCAGAAATCTGCCGATCTTGTGCAGCTGGAAAGAAATGGTCGTATCTTTTCCGTAACTCGGATTTCCCTCATCTAAGGCTCATTAGAAAGAAGACTTCAAGACCTTTCCAATGACGCATTACACACTCCAAATGGAGATGTATAGAAAGCGCAGCTGTCCCACGAAGGGGACAGCCATCTGCAGGACTGTCAGCAGTTTTTTTTACAATGTCATACGCCATGGCTGCCAGCAC
Organism: Dioscorea zingiberensis; assembly: GCA_026586065.1. Lineage (NCBI taxonomy): Eukaryota > Viridiplantae > Streptophyta > Magnoliopsida > Dioscoreales > Dioscoreaceae > Dioscorea > Dioscorea zingiberensis. Next base: position 34,187,733 of record CM048827.1, read on the forward strand.
ACTAATTAGAGACATAATTTGCATTCCTAACTAGTGGTTTTGAGCCTATAGTATTTCAATTTTGTTGCCTGTACTCCTGCTGATGGATAACTCATTTTATTACTGAAATTCAAGACCTCTACATAGATGAAGATCAGCCCATCTAAAGTCTGAAATCATCCAACAAAATTTGAATTGTCTTTGCTTTCCATTTGATGCCTTATAGGACCATGACTAGAAATCTTAACTGCAGGTCTATACAACAGTAGGTGCATTTCATAGTTTAATAATGTTCCTAGCAACAAGGACACTTAACCTTTGTAACTTCCTAACCCACAACTCAGTGTTTATTCTGAAACTAATACATGAATTCAAGGTTTAACAATCAGGTCTGCAGTAGTTAGTGTTTCATTTGACCATTTAAACAAACACCTAAGGTGCGCTCTCAAATATAATGAGATTCTATAACAGAACGACCATGGATTTCTGGAAAAGTTACAAGTATTCAGTCGACATTCATCCATACTTACATACTTTGGATTATAGCTCATTTGCTCTCCTGGAAATTTCACAGGTGTGCATCCTCTTCTTTAGAATTTCATCTCCTCATACATTCAATAAATTTCACTAATTGATAACATCCACTCAACAGAAATCAATCATTCTCCAAGTCTAAACTCACCGAAAAATATCTCCTTCTCGGTGCTCTTTCTTGCGTGTGTTAAAATGGTTGGCGTAGGATGATGGTTCAACCGAGTTAAGCGAGGGCTCCACGAGGGGTTACGGTGGAGTGATGGAGGCGATGGGGTCAAGGGCGTGAGGCCTTGGGCGTTCTCGCAAGGAGGGAAGGAGTAGTCGATTAAAATTGTCGCGTCTTGAGAGTCGTGGTCACCACCGGAGTCTCGCTCGTCGGTTCTCACGGGAGAGGAGACGAGCGTTGGGGGCAGCTTGAGTGAGAAGGAGAACGAGTGATGTCTAAGAAAAGGGAAGTTTAGGGCTTTCTTTCTTTCTCTTCTAATGTAACATCCAGCCATATGATCTTGGTTATGTTATTTTCCCTTTCCTAAGTCTTAGTATTACTATTGGTAACATTTATTCATTTATTTATTCCCAAGGTATTCAATTACACATTAGCCATATGGTTGTTTTGGGCCCAACAACCCAAACATGTTGGCCCACTCCAAATCCATTTCATTAATTCCTTTAATTAATTAATTATGTTAAAGTTGACAAATGAGGCCCGGCCCACTAAGCCATTCTCCTCAATGAATTGTAAGTGGACCCAAATCCAAGGCTCATCTTCATTTATATCATTTAACTTGAGGTTTAAAATAATAATATTATTCTTCCAGTGTTAACCAACCTCTTCAATTATTTGAAAAACAATCGAAAGTTCACTTAGAAATTTCGGGGCGTTACAGTTACGATCAATTATGTTTAAATTCAACTTCTTTTATGGGATTTGTCAAATCTATCATCTTATCTCCTCTTTTATTTAATATCAACATTACTGATTTCTTTTTGATTTCTTTTGTTTTTAATATCAACGGCATATTTAATCTCTTTTTGATTTCTTTTGTTCTCAATATTTTGGCTTTTGTTCGTCATTTTGGCAAGATCTATCATCTGGATATGTTGGTTAGCTAGTGATTTATTAAGATTTTGCAAATCTATCTATGGATTGATTGAGTTCAACTCTATCATCTGAACCATAAATTTGCACAACGATTGGTTAGTGTTTGTTGATAATATGTGTTTTTGTTTATTTAGAAGTTGATAATATGACCAAGGTTATGGACAAGATGATAAGGCTGATGAAGGGGACCTTTCACATGACAGGAAGCAAATAGTAGTAGTTCATGGAGGGATTTTTATTAAGTTGTTGGCCTTTAATACTGTGTTCCTCCATTGTATTTTTATACAGAGGGATGGAATTGGTTCATTAGCACACACACAATACTATTTAATTTTTAAGGGGGGTTTTTTATGTATATTTTTGTATCATTGTGAAATTATAAATGGTCTTATTATTCTCGAATAATTAATGTGTTCCATTGTATTTTTAATCGATGGATGGATGGAATTGGTTTGTTGTCACACATACTATTATTTAATACAGGGCTGTCATTGTGATATTAAAAATATACTTTCATTATTCTTTTCATATATAATCCTATAAATTTGAGATTCTTCCCCATAATTGTTATTTGTGATTAGTTTTGCCATGAGTAACATTAGATTTTCATATTAACTTTTTATTACTGAATTTTCAGATGCAAATGATATATATATATATATATATATATATATATATATATTGCATGCGGCTTGTCTTAATTCACATATATGGAATCTTTTTTTTGGAGCTTGACTTTTATTCTTTGATTTTAAGTTTGTTGTATTTTCATTGTTAATAATATTTTGATTTTATTCTTATTCACTGCAATAATCAATTTCATATATGTGTTATTGTTTATTTAGAAGTTGATAAAATGACCAAGATTAAAGAGCTTCGGGTATATTTCGCAATGATCATGTGCTACTTTTACGTACTAAGCGTTATGATCACTATATGTGCAAAGAAGCACCGCAATTTTAGAAAACGAATGATTCCAACATGAGATTATGTCAACATCGACGAGACGCCTCAAGCAACAAGAGTACCTCCACCGTTTGGTTTATGAAAATGAAACCAAAAGCATTGACAAACTACGCATGGATCGACGTTGTTTTCATAATTTGTGTCAATTGTTAACTACAACCGGTGGGTTACGAGGCACGGTAAATATTGGTGTCGACGAGATGACCGCAATGTTTTTAAACATTTTAGCACACCACGTCAAGAATAGAGTAATTAAATTTGACTTTATCCGATCGGGCGAGACAGTTAGTCGACATTTCCATCTTTAGTCTTAAAGTTCATTTATTCTACTCGCCACTCATTCTTTTTGAAGAAACCAGAACCTATACCTGAAGATTCAAATGATTACAAGTGGAAGTGGTTTAAGGTAATACCTTAAAAGTCCAAATAATCCAATAGTATTATTGAATATAACTAACAATTCATTGTTTATTCAATGTAGAATTGTCTTGGCGCATTAGATGGGACACATATTCGGGTGAATGTGCCCAAAGTTGATCGACCAAGATATAGATCAAGAAAATCTGATATAACTACTAATGTTCTCGCTGTCTGTAGTCAAGACATGCAATTTATCTACGTTTTATCTGGATGGGAAGGTTCAGCTCATGACGGTAGAGTCCTTAGGGATGCCGTAACAAAGCCTAATGGATTGAAGGTTCCGGAAGGTAATAAAAAATGGTGTTTTATGTTCTTTTTATAGATCTTATGAATAATTTAACTTTACCATAAAATAATAAGAAATATTTGACAATCTACCAGGTTTCTATTACTTAGTGGATGCCGGGTATGCAAATTGTCCTGGTTTTCTTGCGCCTTTTCGAGGACAACGATATCATTTAAGTTCTTGGGCCGATAGACATCGACCACGAACACCTCAAGAATTTTTCAACATGAAGCATGCTAGTGCAAGAAATGTGATTGAGAGGACATTTGGTCTTCTAAAAATCCGTTGGAAAATTTTATCTAGTCCAAGTTTTTACAACATAAACACCCAACGATGAATCATTAATGCATGTTGTCTACTCCATAACTTCATCAGAAGAGAGATGGAAGACGACCCTGCAGAAGATGATGTTGACAATCTACCCCAAGAGGAAGACCCACAAGATGATATGGAATTAATTACAACTGTTGAGCCAACTAACGAGTGGACACAATTTAGGCTCAACGTGGCCGAAAACATATTTAATACTTGTCGGTGAAGTTGATTGTGTTATTTGAAAGCCGTTAAGAAACATTTGTATTATGGTTTTCCTTTGAAACCTTTGTCTTTCAATGTTGAAGTATGTTTCTATTGTGGTGAAAAAATGTATTTTGAAGCTAGTTGATATTTGGGGTTTACTGTGAACTCAATTATGAAATCACATTTGTTTAAAGGTGAAAGTATGTATGCAAATGTTCTTGTGAACTCAAACTAGTTGATGGTGTGACTCTTTGTTGATAAATTGTCGGTTATGATTTGTCTCTCTTTTATGCCAAATCATTCAAATTGTTGCCTTTTATTTCCTATGTTGTGCAATGCTCCCATTTCCTAATGTTTTTCTTAATGTTTCTATAGTTCTGTTTAGATTTGTTGGTTTATGTAGTATGGAACTCAATTATGAAGTTGTTTTCTTATGTAGTTCTGTTTAGAATCATATGAATCTACATATTGAATACTGATGTCCTTTTTTATCAGCTTTAATTTTTTTGCTGCTTTAAATTTTTTGCTGCTGCTTTAAATTTTCTGCTGCTTTAAATTTTTTGGTTCTTTATTTGGTATATCTTTTGCTAAAGCTTCTCATTAATTATTTGAAAATCTGTACATGTTAATATGACTGATCTCATGAATTTATATATCTTTTTTATCCAGCATGGAATCAGATTCGCAAACAAGAGGTAGGGGCCTATACAAACACTATTGGACCCCAGAAGAAGATAAAGCACTTATTGATGCCTTAGTTGAGTTAGGCGCAAACCCAGTGTGGCGAGCCGAAAATGGGTTTAAAAATGGATATCTTACACAGTTGGAAAGAATGGTGAAGGAAAGGATTCCAACGAGCACATTGAAGGCCATGCCCAACATCGAGTCTCGGGTAAAATTATTTAGAAGTAAGACTAGTGCAATCGCCGATATACTACAAATTAGTGGTTTTACTTGGAACTACGAGAGGTGTACTATTGAATGTGAGAAAAGTGCATATGATGAGTATGTTAAGGTATGCGTGTTTTAATTTGGTTATTATGCAAATTATGCAATAAGGTATATTTGGTATTTGTATTACTAACCTTATTTTTTAATGCTTCAGAACCACAAGGAAGCTGCTGGTCTTTATGGAAAATCTTTTAATTTTTTCAATGACCTTGTCGCCGTATTTGCAAGAGATAGAGCACATGGAGGTGCAAGAGGGGATATTGGAGATGATGCGGATTAGTATCTAAATGAGAACATCACTTTGGATGATGACACGTGCTTCTATCAAGTACCAAGTGATGACATTTCTATGCCTACGCAAGAGCCCACTCAACCTCCATCTCCTATGGATTCAGAGACAAGTACCTCAAGAGCACAGCGAAAAAGGAAAAGTCTTGTGGATCCATCAATGGAGAAAATAGCCCAAAATTTTCACAATTTTGTGGACTTGGTTGGTCCAGGATTTAAGTCCATGGCTGAAGCCGCTATTCGTGCAGAGGTCCGTAAAGAAGCTCGTGAGAAGGCCATTGAAGCCCGTGAGAAGGCCAATGACGATCGTGAGAAGGCTATTGAAGCTCGTGAGAAGGCCATTGAAGAAAGGAAAAATTTATTGTCTCAAGTAATTTTTGAGATTGAAGGTCTTTCTATAGATGAGGCAATGTTCATCTTACAGGTCTTGGGCAAAGATGATGATCAACTGAAAATTTTATTGAGCTTGCCCGACAACAAAAAGTTGTGTTTCTGTCGTGTACTTTTAACAAGGTTGGCATTTACTCCACCTACTATGTAATCTTGTGGGTTTCAGTCATTTGTACTGATGATGTTGGGTTTCAATTTATGTGGTTTTGTTGTCTCCAATGAAGTCTTGATTAAGGGTAGTTTCCACTGTATGAACCTGAAGAATCATGGTAAAACTGTTGTTGAAGTCATTTGAATGTTACAGTTGTTGCAGTCATTTGATTAGTTATATTAATGATGTTCAGGTTTGAGTGATGTCATGTTTAGATGCATTTCCACAATTGTTTTATTTTTTTGGAATAGTTATATTGATGATGTCTTTGTGTAACTCCAACCTTATAAATATTCCAATGTTTTTGTATATAATAATTTTTATATCATGCTCAAGTTTATATGGGTTAAAAAAAGTTTATCAATTGATTAAATAATCTTTAAAAAATATTAAAGTAATTTAATAATTGGGTTTGTTTTAACAAAAATTTATAATTGTAGCTCATCAGTTTGATATTCCTATTAACAAAAAAAAAAACAATAAATATTATCCAAAAAAAATTATATAAATTAATTTAAAACAATATTTATATAAATATTTATTAATTAATTATAATATTTAAATATTTAAAAATAGTTATCTTTTAACACATTTCATTATTATATATATATAATATTATTTATTTGTATGAGGGGCATAATAGTCATTTCATCACATATTCCTTCTTTTACTTTTCTCATTCCCAATAAACTACCATTCCAAACCCTTCCATTCCCTCTCATCCCATTCCCATACCCATACCTATTCGCATTCCCAATCCGACAACCAAACGGGGCCTAAATATCAATCTTTACCATTTAAGATTTCACTTTGTAATTAATCATGCTATTTCAATATCATAGTATATAACAAGCATGAAAATACAATGCTAAGATAGCGGAGAAATCCATCAACAAATCACAAACCGAGATAAAACTCATATAAACAAAACCGACGATAAAAACCAGATCATTTAACATCTATGTATAGTGTAGTCACTCACCTGAGGTCCATCGCGATTTCCACTTAACTGGATCCCCCAGCGGGATCCTCTACTCGTATTTTCCTATACAAGTATAAGAAAATATTAATCTACTTGTATTTATTTAAAGGTTGTCGTCCTCTTCTAAATTTCTAATATAATTAAATTTCTTAACATCTACATCAAGGTTTTCATATACAAAAATCTTGAACAAATAGTAACCTTATATTTGTCTATAATATTCATGTCCTTGTAAAAGCTTATTACACATCCTTGATATCTTAATGGTGTATTTATACATACTAACTATATTGATGTGGCCCTAAATGGAACGTTTACATTCATGCATTCATCAATCTATCTAATGGCATGTCTTAAATAATTCTATATATCACATCTTAAAAGTAGTATCATTACAAGGCATGCCCAAATACAGAATGCAAAAATTCTGTCCGTCCTGCGCAGTTGGAAAGAATTGGTCATAACTTCTAAACCATAAATCATAATTCCTTCATCTAAGGCTCTATACAAAGATGCTTTCGAGACCTTTCCATCGGTATATATATACACTCTAAATGGAGGTGTATTGAGAGTGCAGCTATCCCTTGAAGGGGACAACAATCTGCAGGACTGCACATAATTATAACATAGAGGCATCAATACGAACAGTTGATAGACTCAACTGCAAACAGCCCCCATGCTTAACATAATCATACTAATTGTTTCTAACATGTAATCTAGACATTCATGATGGGATTCTAAGCATGGAAACAAACATTCAAAGCTCTAAAGGCACATCGATTTCATTGAAGCATTCTATCGAACAATTGGTATGCAACTTCATGCAATTCAAAGATCCACACTTCAACAGCCATATAAATCCTTGAATTTACATCCACATGTGTTAGAGATAATCATACACATGCTCAATGATATTATAGTCCTAAGACATAAGTTTTCAAACCACCAAGTTCTTAGAGGCATTTCAATAAGCATCTTATGGGCATCTATACTTTAGAATTTTCATGAAAATTTGGCAGCACCTCCCCTATTTATAGGGCCCTGAAAATTATACGACCAATCACCATAATTAACATACAAATCATATAAAGTTAACTTCATCAAACATATAGTCCATGGCATCATTAATACACCAATTCTTTTACTAATCTTCAAGACACACCCCAATTTATTCTAAGTCATGAAATTCACTTCCTCATGTACTCTCCATTCATAAAGAAATTCATCCCACACCACTCCATGCCCTAAATTAAGAGACAATTAGAAGGTTCTCCCCAAATATTCAACTCACAAATTGTTAAGAGCTCGTCGGGGGAGGAAGAGGGCAGCGTGAATCGAAGGCAATGCCGGAGAAGGAGAACTGCGCGAGCAAACGGCGGACAGCTGGGCTGGAGTTGGGTTGCTCGCGTGGAGGCGTCGGGCTGTTGGCTGGCCGGAACGGCCCCAGCAACTAACGTCGGTAGGGTTCGCCGGAGGTGGTCGCCGGCCAGCTCGAAGGAGAGAAGGGCGCGGGGAAGGAGAGCTCGTGAGGGAGAGAGAGGTGGGCACCATCAACTGAATTTGATTTCAGTTGCTCATTTGATGCCGTAAGTCATTGATTGAAATACTCATAAGATATATTTTAAAATATATATTTTATATTAAATTAACTTATTCCCCTATCTTTTGTCACATGCCTATTTAATCAAAGTTATTTCTTTCATTATCACTCATTCCACTAAGTTATAATAATTTAATTATTTGCTTAATTTTATCTCCCCCTTATATACTCACATGGGCTACTATAGCATCACATGTGTCTCTTTAATTAATCTTGATTAATTAGGATTTAAGTTAATTTCAAACATAATTTACCGGGCTTATATCATCACTCTCTTATGTTTGGGTTGGGCCCAAACCAGAATTGTTGGCCCATTCCCATTCCATTTTATTTACTTTATTTCTAAACTCTTGTTTATGAACTAATAACCGCCGATTTATTTTTCAGAAAGTTAAAAGTAATTACTAGAAAAACCGGGGCATTACAAATTTAGCGGTTCACACCCAAAACGTTCTCAAGTGTCTTAATCATAAAAAAAGATCACAAATATTTCACAATCTCCCTAAAAAAAGCACACCTTTCTCCTTACGGATCACACCTAAAAGGTTCTCAGACTGTATCAAAGGAGTCTGAATAATAATAATAATAATAATAATAATAATAATAATTCACAAATCGTACATTAATACCAAAAAAAATTACTCATTTTCGTTCCCAATTCACTATCTTTCCTAAAGGGATTAAAAAAATGGCAAGATCAAAACATACATGTTCCCATTTTCTGAGAATAAAGCAGTATTTAGCGGTTCACATCCAAAAAGTTCTCAGGAGTCTGAACCATAGAAAAAGATCATAAATATTTCACAATCTCCCTAAAAAAACCGCACCTTTCTCCTTACCAATTCCCCTTCCTTTCCACATTGAGAGAGAAGTTTGCATAACTGATTGATTTGAAATGATGCGAGACGTGGAGGTGGTGATGTCACGTGCTAACAACCAACACAATTGTGTATTAGAATTTTATATTCAAAAATTCATAAAATCTGAGAAACTTCAAATACCCAATCCAATTTTGTAGTTTTTTTTAAATTTATAAAAAATTAAAAAAAAATCTGTAACCTTTTCTTTCTGCTTAGTAATATAGATAGATAATATACTTACGGTCCATGTAATCGAACCATATACAGTTATGACTTAGGAGTGTTGATGTGTTGGTTATTTTCAGGTTTGCATGAAAATTAAAGGGGTCATTTGGTTTTTTTTTTTTTTTTATTTTCTGTTTTGTGAAAAGGTGGAAAACGTAAAAAAGGAAAAGCATTTTCTGTTGTGTTTTCAGAAACTAGAAAATGGAAAAGCAGTTTGGTTTTGTTTATTGGAAATTGTTTTAAGAAAAAGAAAATGAAAAAGTTGTTTGGTTGTTATAAAATTGTGTAGTATGTTTTTTGATGGTTTTATTTTTTTAACTATTGTAAAATAATATAATAAATGTTAAATAGATGTAACGGCCCGTTTTTTAGAGAAAAATAAATTTGTAAAAAATGAAAACCTATTTAATAAGCAGGCTTAATTGTAAAGTGGAAAGGATTTTTTTTTTATTAAGGGCCAAAATGCATAATGGTAAAGCCTCATGATCTTTTTGAACCTGACACAAGTATGTGAGTGGGCCCCATGTGAAAAGCTTTGTTGATTAAATTGAGAATATAGAGTAGATAGTATAAATATTCATGAAATAATGTCTCCATAAATGAGGTTAATAAGATTAACTTTAAACCTAAGATATAATTTTTATTTTTAAAGTTACATCTCATTAATAAATTCTGGTAGCTTTAAGAGATGTTGGACTTTTCTTTTGACACTAGGGAATAGGTCCCATCTTGTGGACTTTTTTGTTTGCTATCACTCTCTCCCACACTAGCTCATGAGTCTTTGAAGGTTGTTTCTCTCTCTATTCTATTATACCACTCGCTCCACCTAGCTTCGTTTCCCCCTCTCTTCAATCGATCATGAGGGTAACGAGGGTTGACACGAGTGCTCGGATGAGGACTTCTCTGAACCCGCATCTTCGAGGTTGTGATCTCTTTCCTCTCTATTAGCTTATTTGAATCTTAGAATGGAAGAAAGCAGCGAGATCTCCTTTTTCCTTATCGAAGAGCTGGAGCCCTAGACTGAACAAGTTTATACGGGGGAGTCGATCGTAAATGCGCGATTCCATCCCCCAAAAGAAATCAACTCGCGGAGTTGGTCAGCCAGGCCGAGCTCCTAGAGCACCCCAATTAATAATAGTGGTTCTACGAAAATCCTTCGTCGCCAACCGCTCATATCGCCTTTGAAACTGGCCCTTAAGGAATGCGGGGGTGGAGGAAGAGCTGGCCTCAATACGTTGACGTTTGGATGTAGCCTGTCCTGGAGCCATCTGCAATGCATAATTGGTTAAATAAAATTCTGATAGCATCAATTAAATTGCAGTCTGTCAGTAATTTCAAATAGTTCTATCTGATACCCAGATTAGACCATCTAGTTCTATGGGGCTCCCAATTGAGCGAGGCGGAGCCGCCTGAGGTCGGAGGGCCATTTCTAAGCTTAAACGCACAATCCAACGTAGCAAAAATTTATATAATATGCACATTAGCAACGATTTAATGAAAAAATTTCCTTATTTCCCCCTAAATCGCAAGCATTCATCCAAAAATCAAAACTGATGCCCTAAAACCTTACAAACTTCCAAGAACGTTCACTGAATCATAAAGCTGCAGATCAAGAGCTTATTGGTAGATTTCTCGGGCAAGGAGTTATGAGGAGATAGTTCGGGTAGCCTAGGTGATCACAGGAGTGGTATTGCAACTGTAGGAGTGAAGTGGAAGAGGCACGGGTTATTTAAAAAGAGGGATGGCAGGGTTTCAGACCATCGCTCCTATTAAAAGACTAACTCCATCGATGTAGATGGTCTCGTTCGTAATAAGGACAGGTCCATCTCATTCTCATTCTCAACCTTAATTAATTGGTCAAACTTAGTCGTTCGCTCCATAGATGGCCCCGTCTATAGGTATGTATCCACATTTTACTATCGGCATGGGATGCGTCCTAAGCGATTGTGAGTTCATATGACTCTACTTAGGTGATCTCTCATTTCGGATAGTACTATTCAACATCTGGACGGAGCCGTCTGCTCTATCCTCTCAATCCATTTTCAAGACTCTACAGGTATTCGAAGGATTCTTGGGTGGCTCCATTACAGGTCACTCACTCATTCTCTACATGGGCTTATGAACATATCCTAAGAGATTGAAAATTTCAAGAATTCATCAAAAATAAAGGATCAAGCATGTCATACTCTTTATTTTTTCCTAGACTTAGCTAACATACAATGATTGAAAAAAAAAAGATCAAAAAAGAATTTATTGTCTTGGGTTGCCTCCCAAGCAGCGCTTGTTTATTGCCATTAGCTTGACATACCTGGTTTTACCTCATGGTGGGTTAAAAAGATATAAGACTTCTCCAGCCTTTCCCCTGAAGCAATTTCCAAATAAAGAAAATCCTAGGCTAGAGTAGATGGGGGACTCACCATGCTAGACACTAGCGCAGTGTCCTACCTCGTGTTAGGAAGCAACCTTCTTCTGGCTTAGTGGGTTCACTTTGTCCTTCCTCAGCAGATTGTTCCTTGGCAGCTTCCTCTGGTCCTTCATCTAATTCACCAAGAAAATTTTCCAGTGGATCTACGGCCAGGGCCTCCTACACACAATCAGCAGTAATTTGATCAGTATAATCCAGATAATAAGAAGTATCACCGTGTGCCATTATATGGCGCTAGAGGGGCACTGCCTCACAGTGAAAAATCAGTAACGGTCCGCTACTATAGCGGGCCTAAGTTCTGGTAAAACCCAACCCGGGTCTGGCCGGGTTGACCTTGGTCAACCCGTGAGGTTGGGTTTTTTTTTTTAATTTTTTTAATTTTTAATTTTTTAAAATTTTTTTTTCAAGTTTTTAAACTCATATAAATATTTATTGATTTTTTAAATATATTTGAATAATTAGGAATGATAATAAATTTTATATATTTGAGCTTTTTTTCCTTGAATAGAGATTTTTGCATTCTCTAATTACCAATAATTAAGGTTTTTCATTGTTATTTCCTTATTTTAAATAGCTTGCCATTTATATATTTTGTGACTTTATAATTTTTTTGATTTTTATAATGTTTGAATAATTAGTATAGGATAATGAATTTTATATATTGAGTTTTTTCCCCCTTTAAGAGAGATTTTTGCATTCCTTGATTTTCAATAATTAAGACTTTTTATGGTTATTGACTTATTTCCTTATTTTTAAATGGCTTGCCAATTATATATTCTTTTGTGATTCTATAATTTTTTTTTTGTTTACTTAATGTTTAAATAATTAATGTAGGATTGTGAATTTTATAGATTGTTTTTTTTCCTTTCATGAGAGATTTTTGCATTCTTTGATTGTCAATTAATGAAGGTTTTTTATGGTTATTTCCTCAATTTTAAGTAGCTTGTAATTTATATGCTCTTTTGTGATTTTATGTTTTTTTATTTTCTTAATGTTTGAATAATTAGTGTAGGAGAATAATGAATTTTACAGATTGGATTTTTTTCCTTCAAGAGAGATTTTTGCATTCTCTAGTTGTCAATAATGAAGGTTTTTTATGGTTATTTATTTATTTTAAGTAGCTTGCCAATTATATGTTTTTTAAAATTTTATAATTTTTTTTTGGTTGTTTTGATATTTGAATAATGAGGGTAGGATAATAAATTTTATAGTTTTCAATTTTTAAAAGTTTTTCACATTCTATTTTTATATCAAAATATCATAGTTTTTTTAAAACAGTTTTTTAAAATTTTTTGCTATTTTTTAATATACATTTATATATTTTTTAAAAAAATTAAAAAACCGGTGGGTCGGCTGGTTAACTGGCGGTTTGGGCCCGTCCCACCGGTTCTATAGGGTGGTCTGGGCGGGTTACGGGTCACCCGAAGATGACCCGTGACTCACCGGGCCCAGTGGGTCAACCCAGCCCGGCGGTTCAATCTGTGGCCTGGGCCGATTCCGGTTCAGTATTTGGCTGGCCTGAAATCGGCAGGTTGGGCCCGCCAGGCCTGATTAACCGGCCCGTGCCCACCTCTATATGGCGCATATCCGATGATAGCTCAAAAACCACTTCATTATCCCCAATCCTCAGGGATATTTTTCCTGCATCATAATCTTGGAGAGCTCTCATAGCAGCTAAGAATGGCCTGCCAAGGATGATAAGCACTTCTATGTTGTCATCCACATCTAGGAGTACAAAGTCAGTAGGGAATACGAACTTGTCGACTCTAACCAAGACATCTTGTGCTAATCCTCTTGACTACTTTATAGATTGGTCGGCTAATTGTAGAGTCATTCTTATGTCCTGCGGTTCCCTAAGCCTAAGCTTCATGAAAAGCTTGTAGGGTATGACATTAATACTTGCTCCTGAATCGGCCAAAGTACTTTCCTCGATTCCATCTCTGATCACACAAGGAATCACCATACTTCCAAGTTCCTTTAATTTCTTCGGCAATCTGGATTGCACAACTGCAGAATACTGCTCATTCAGACTTACATCTTCTTCTTCCAATTTTCTTTGGTTGGTGAGAAGCTCTTTTATATACTTGGTGTACTTTGGCATGTGAGAGAGAACTTCCACCAGTGGTACACTAACATGCAGCTGTTTAATTATCTCTAAAAATTTCTTAAACTGAGTATCTTCTTTGCCTTTTTCCAACCTCTCTGGTAAGAAATTTTGGGTTGATACTAAGGGAGGGGTAACTGTTCCACCACCTTTTCTTTCTCTACTACTCTCTCAGGTTTAGAAGTGGTTTTCTCGGTATCGAAACTTTCACCAATCTCCACACAAGTTGTTCTCTTGGGAGGAGTCTTCAATAGCAATTCCACTTCCTTCCCACTCCTCAGAGTCACAGTCTTTACTATTTAGTACCTCAATACTGATTCTCTTGACCTAACTGTTCTTAGGGATTTGGTTCAGTGTTTCTTGGAAGGCTGCCTTGGGGCCTGTCTGAGACAATCCTTGTTAATTGCCCCACTTGGTTTTCCAAGCTCTGCATAGTTGCTTGCAAGTTCCTCATGTTGGTGTTGAGAGTTTCAATCTTGGCGTCTGTGCTGACCATATACTTATCGAAAACATCTTCGGCGTTAAATCTTGGCATTGGAGGTCTATGAGGCTGTAGAGGGAATATTGGTAGTATGGTTGTTCCTTGAGGGTTTCCATATGATAGGCCGGGATAGCTCCAGTTGGGCATATACGGTTTAAACTGGGTTCTTAGAGGTCTCAAAGGATTCCCCATGTACTGCACCTCTTCTACAGGGGCCACTTCACTGCTACAAATGGGGCATTGAGATGTGTCATGCCCCTATCCATAAGTACCACGGGAGATGGCTACAACAGAAGCTGAACTGCTGTCGGCTGGCATATGATCAAACTTCATAGATAATTCAGCCAATTGGGCTGCAAGGTCTGATTCTGTGCTTGTAGTGACAGCCCTAACCACACTAGGTTGCCTCTTTTTAGATGACCATAATGAATCATCACTAGCCATGTCGTCAAAATTTTTCTCTCCTTCATCCGGATATTTAGTACCGAGTGAACCTCCAGCAGAAGCATTCATGAGCTGCCTGGTGTGAGTATTAAGACCATTATAAAAAGAATGGATCTTTGATCCTGGCTTCAATCCATGGTGAAGGCAACGACAGACCAAGGATTTGAATCTCCCATAAGCTCCGGCCATCGATTCTTCTTCCCCCTACTTAAATGAAGCTATTTCTGCCCTTATTTGCGCAGCTTTGCTTTGTGGAAAGTATTTCCCAAGAAACTTATCAAGCATATCCCTCCATGTCCGAATGCTTCCTATAGGTAGTGATGTGAGCCAGTAGTATGCTCTTTCTCTTAAACTGAATAGGAAGGGTCTTAGTCGAATAGCATTATCAAGGGCTCCATTGACATTGAACATATTGCAGATTTGTATAAAACACGACAGATGCACGTGTAGGTCCTCATGCGATAGCCCATCAAACTGGCATTGGTTTTGAATCATATTCATGGCGCTGGATTTGATCTCAAAGTTGTTTTTATTCATCATTGGTGGGTGAATGCTAAACTCTTCCCCTGTATAATCGGGTCTCTTATATTCAAATAGTCTTCTCTGTCTCTCAGCCATGATAAGAGGATTTCCAACTTCAACTGGTACCTCAACTGAGATTGAATTCTTTGCTTCGGAAGACCTTTCATCTACTGGCTCTTCGGGGCCTCTCCCAGCCTCTCGTGGAAGTGTCCTCTCTATTTCGTTGTCTTCCTCCACAAGACCTATTAGCCTTGCTCAGGTCATACATAGGTTCCTCGCAATACCAATATAGAAAGTAATTAGCATGAGAAACGATTGATTCAACCAACAAATGACAGTAAAGAATGAAATAATAAGGAAAGAAAAAGTAAAAACCAAAAACTAATGGTTAAATTAGTAAACTCCTAGTTTTCCTAGTAATCTAAATAGTTTCGCGACAACGGCGAAAAAAACTTGATCGTCGCCAATGCTACCGCAAATGCATGGGTCGGACAAGTAATATAATAGACTAAGAAGTCGGGTATCGAATCCACAGGGACTATAAGAAATACTAGTACAGGCTATTCATCCACTATCTAACCTAATCAGAGATGTCGTGTTACTAATCTAATTGTTGAATTTAAGAACAGGAATTAAGATCACAAAAAAATAAGGGAATGGGGAAAATCATAGGATAATAAGTGAAAAGGAGAGATACTCGGGTATGAATCCCTCTTGGGTTCTCAATACAAGATATAGACAATACCTTCTACTTGTTGATTAAATAGGATTGGATCAAGGATTCCTATGACGCTTTACTCCCTTTGTCGAAGAGAATTACTAACATTGATTGGGGCTCTAGGGAAGCTATTTCTTTGAAAGACTGCGGGAAGACATCTAAAAGAGTTGCTCTCTTAATGCTGATCTCTCGGTGCACTCACAGTCCCTTCTACTAAGGTAGTTCTAATATGAGGCGGCGTCGCTTCTTCCCTCATATGAACATATTGAATACTAGGGTTGTCGCAATGTAAGCATTCAATGCAATAAATACACTCAATAGATCTCAATCTAACAATCATTAATCAAACAAGCAAAAGATAATGTCATACATCAAACCTAACCCAAGAGTTCATCAATACCCAAGTATCTAAAGAGTTAGTTCCTTATTAAGGTGGAACACAGTGCAAATACAAAGATAACTAATGAATGAAACATAAAACAGTGATACGTTGTTCCCTCTATTGTTGCTGAGGACCATTCGCGCACACTCCACCACTACTCCGCCGCTTAGCGACGCTCCTTACTCATTGTTGTGCCCTTGATGGATGGGAGGATGAATCTGGGTGATGAGAGCCTCCAAGGGTGATGAATGGAATTAGAAGCTGCTCTTTAAACCCTAAACTTCGATATTTATAGCCCTAGGTGCCATTAGGGAACAAAATATAGTTTACGAGACACTTAGGCTTATCAGATCAACATTACTGACTTGAAGGCTTGATGTAGATGGGCTCGTTAAACACCAAACAAGTATGTCTGAATTTGGGATTGCTTTCTCTTAAAGGATGACCTCGTCTTTCTTTCGCATGAGCCCATCTTTTGCAGCCACTCCATTTGCCTTCCTGATGGACGACCTCGTTCGTGCTTTGGATGGGTTCGTCCATGCTTTGGATGAGTTTGTCGCAGTTTAGATCTGAATTTCTTCTGATTTCATTCATATTGACGGTCTTGTCCATGGTATGGACGAATCCGTTTAGCTTCAGCATGTGGCTTCTTCACTTCAGACTGTTCATGAAACTGTTGTTTCCATCGGCGGTCTCGTTCACTTAGCAGATCAGAGAAGGCCTCGCATTACAAACGGGACGGTCTATTGTAAGATGGAGCCGTTTAGTTCTTCTTTTCAGCCTTCTTCTCTCAAATTTGCTCCTAATGCTAAATTTTTCATTAAATTGCCCCTGGTATGTCCTGTTTCACAAAAATAACACATTTTAAGTACCAATGGGCTACAATTTATCAGGATCACATGCTGAGTATATACAAATACGATATTGAAATATAGTAAGTGAACACTTATCATGACTGCCATCACCAATATGTTCAAACCTGGTCTTTCTTCCTTTGTCATTTGTTTAGAGAGAGATTTGCTACCCCAGAGGTCCCTGACTAGCCGGGTCAACAAGGCGACCCCCTATCCCCACTTCTATTCGTCCTGTCCATGGATGTGTTCACTGTTAGCTATCTAAGGCGGAGGTAGCACATCTCTTTAAAGGAGTCCCTAGTGGGCAAGGATATACAAATATGGTCACCTCCCTACAATACGTTGACTACCTACTAGTAATCTGCGCTGGGGATGAAAATCAGTTCCATGTCCTAAAACTCCACTTCTATTTATATGAGGCCTTATCAAGATTGAAGGAAAATTACAACAAGAGTCTCATCATTCCAATACGCACGAGGGGATGCACACTAGAGGTGCTAGGCAAATTCATGAACTACAGAATTGGGAAACTAACCATCAAGTATATAGGCATGCCAATAGCTGGCACCAACCCCAAAAAAGAAAATTAGCAAGGACTTATAGATATAATCCAATGACGAATGACTGGTTGGAAGGGATGCTTGTTATCCATGGGAATGAAGGTAACCTTATTAAATGTCGTGCTCACCACCATCTCAATCTACTGGATGTCAAGATTCAAACTACCAGAAATGGGTCATAAAGTGCATTGTTGGTATTCGGCGAGACTTCATATTAGAAAGGAGTGGAATAGAACCCTAAAGGATACCGGCTGGTAAGTTGGCAACAGATATGTAACCCACGGAGCAGGGTGGATTGGGTATCATAAACCTCTGAGCGTTTAACGAAGCGTTCCTGGGTAAATGGTGGTAGAGAATCCTCAAAGGCGAATTTGGGCTATGTAACAGAGTATTGACAACCGCATATTATGGAGGCCTCAACATGAACCCCGAGGGAATGCACCATGTTGAACACCGAGGTATAGTTGGGCAAAGGGACATGCATAAATTGTTGGTGTGATCATTGGATAGAAGGGCAAGCACCAATTAACGCCTTCCCAGATTCACCACTATTGATAGTGAATGAATAGTTAATTGTTGAGGAGGCACACTGCCAAATACAAGAGAAGCTCCAATTCTTAAGCCATAACAGTTCACAATGGAAGGGAGACATCACATGAACATGATTACAGAACACATCATGGACCAAGAGGAGAATCGCAACGACACCAAACTCTGGAAGCTCACCAGAAATGGGCAATTCACGGTCAAATCGCTACACCAGTTCAAAGTGGGCAGAGGCCTCAGAAGCCCACTGGGAGCAGGATTCTGGAAGACTCCATGCCCTCCAAAAGTGAGATTCTTCACTTGGCTAGCATGGGATGACAAAATCCTATTGCTACAAAACCTCGCAAAACTAGCATGGGGAGAGAACCAAATACTACATGTGTGATAGAGAAGAGGAATCAACAACACATCTATTAGCACTATGCCAATACACATGTCAGATATGGGAACATTTTTGTCAGCATATCACCTGGCCAAATCTACTGCTCGGCCAAGTCTCCACTGCATGTTCTGCTCGACAAAGTCTGCTGCTCGACCAAGTCTACTCTGCATGCTCTTCTTCGCCAAGTCTGTTGCTCGGCCAAGTCTGCACTATATGCTCTATTCGGTCAAGACTGATGCTCTGCCTTGGCTTTCTCTGCAGTCTGACATTCTGCCTCTTAACGGTGTTCAAGACATGTCTAACATCTCACTAAACTAAGACATCCTCACACGATATTATAGAACGGAGGGAGAAGCGACACACATGGAGGACAGAATTCCATCATCTAGCACTCGGCATAATAACTCTTGCTTTCAATCTTTTGTATCTTCTCCTCTTTTTAACTTGAGAGTTTAAGCCTACCCCGAGGCATGGGCGTCTTGTCTCTTTTCTTGTTTTTATAGATTCCATTTCTATCAAGGGAGTAACCCCTGGAGATCTGATCCTAGAAGTAAAGGATGTCAACAGTGGCAAATCTTTTCCCAAACACCAGTTCCTTCCAAGTACCTTTCATCGTCGATTGTGATCCATTGAGATCCTCAGGCTAGTATCAACATAATACTTTTTTGAATTAAAAATATTTAAATAATTCTTGATATTCCGCACTCCGCTCTCGTTACTTCTCACCGATCATACTGCAAAACCCTAGACGCGAACCATCCATAATTTTCTCTTCTATTCGGCTCCCTGATCTTGCTCAAGGGGTTTATCCTTTCATTGCTTCTCGGTGGAGTCCTTGATCGCTGGCCGTGGGAGCAAAGAGTTCGTCAATTTCGGCCTCAACGATGCCGTGAGCGAGCTAAATAAATGCTAAAAATTCATGTTTCCATTATCAATATCCAGCGCTTGTTTAATTCCATGGAAATGGAATTCAGAGCATTGATCTTGTGGGGATTATATTATGAAAATTTACATCTGTGGCCCGATTCACAGGCATATCTCTGTCCATGATCTTAAGTTCTCAACGCTTGCGAAGGTGCTCTTTTTCCTCAGGTGAGCACTCAGACCTAATACCTATTCATCTAGTGCAATATGGTAGGTTGTACTGATCTGTGACATGGTTTGGTTCCTGTGTGATATGGGAATTTTTTGTTCTCAACCTGTGTGTGGTAAATACCATAGATGTTTTTTGGTATACAGATAAATCTCATAATTTCTAGAATTCAGGTTGAGGACAAATTTGGAGTTTTTTTTTCTTCTTTTATATTCTCTTAATCCTTATCAGCAGGGAATAACTTGTGGTGAGAAATACTAGGAACTTGGATACACACTAGAACACTCTAGTCTGGGTTCTTGCTAGAAGACCCTCCTTTGGACAGACTCCATTTAAATCCAAAGGTAGTCACAGGTGAGATGGTGCCACTTCTCAGAGATGTGTGGTTGTTAGGAATTGGCTGGTCCCAGCCACAAGTTGGCAAACCATCAGAAAGTTCATTGCTTTCTGAGTCGAGGCACCACACTTCCCACCTAGCTCACATGTAAGAAATGTTTATTTAAGAAGACCTTTCCATCTCCAGTTTGGCATTCCACCTAGTGAGTGCATTTTACATCCTTCCACCTGTTGGTTCCTAGATGGCCACTTTTGTTTCCCACATTGGGGCTGCTAACAGAATACCGGTACTATGATTTTTCTGCATTCTTTGGCCCTTGTTCAATTCCACTCTCGGTCCATTTCTCACTTCTGCTTCATGGTCTCCAAATTTTGCAGTCAAAATAAAAACTCTGTTAGATGCTTGCCACTTGGCCTTTGTCTTATTCTTTTCTCGGTATAAGATCGATGTTTATCAGTGATATAAAATGAAATGACTCCTGTTATTTCTTTCAAATTGGATGGTTGTTTGAATGTGACAAGTTTGTTTGGTTGGTGGTTTTCCTTTATATAACTTCCCAGCAGGGATCTATACCATTTTTTTTTTTTTTTCTTTCTGGTTTCCACATACTTCTCTGTGTTTTTAATTTTAGACTAAGTAATAGTTGTTGACTTGGCTGCAGTTGAGCTTATATGGCT
Organism: Dioscorea zingiberensis; assembly: GCA_026586065.1. Taxonomy (NCBI): domain Eukaryota; kingdom Viridiplantae; phylum Streptophyta; class Magnoliopsida; order Dioscoreales; family Dioscoreaceae; genus Dioscorea; species Dioscorea zingiberensis. The sequence goes on from CM048827.1 coordinate 34,208,511, forward strand.
CCAATTCAGGGGCTTTAGTCCCAAGCTCGCCATTCTTTGGAAGCTGTTTGAGGAAGTTGAAGTCTGTTCCATGCCATGGGAGACTCTCCACTGGTAATTTCAAAGTCATGGCTGCTGATCTTGATGAGAGCAAGCAGACCAGCAAGGACCGATGGGCAGGCCTTGCTTTTGACACTTCTGATGATCAGCAGGACATCACTAGAGGAAAGGGCATGGTGGATTCACTCTTCCAAGCCCCCATGGGCGATGGAACTCACATCCCTGTCATGAACTCCTACGAGTACATCAGCCAGGGTCTTCGCCAGTAAGCCAAGAATAATAAGACTTTGCACTTCATGGATTCGCAGTCTAATATAAAGTTATAAACAACTGTTTACTCTCCACACTCATGTGATTATATTGGTGTTTATGTATACAGTTACAACTTAGACAACACTGTGGATGGCTTTTACATTGCTCCTGCTTTCATGGATAAGCTTGTTGTTCATATCACAAAGAACTTCATGAAGTTGCCTAACATTAAGGTAACAAGAAAGTGTACTTTCCGCAATCTCAAGATTTCCTTCCCTTTGCGACTGCTATTCAAAATGTTCTATTTCCATCATGTAGAACCTATTTGCATGTCATGGCTTTTGATAGGTCCCTCTCATTTTGGGTATTTGGGGAGGCAAAGGGCAGGGAAAGTCTTTCCAATGTGAGCTTGTCTTCGCCAAGATGGGGATCAAGTGAGCATATGCCTCTATTCCTTTCCTTTATCAATATAGGCAATTTGTACATATAATTATTATGACATGTTTTTTTTTTTTGGTGTGTAAATTCATCATTCTTTAGAACTCTTTTCTTGTTCTAGCTCTATTTGGTTACTATGATAATTTTCTTCAATAACTTCAGCAAACCAATCTCTTTTAGAAAGATTTAACTCATTCAAACACCACACGCTCTATCTTAGCACTGCCATGTGTTCGTTTCTTTTGTATTATAGGATGATTTCTTCACACATGTTTGATTTATTAGCACTTGATTCAAGTCTTCATTCAAGAGAAATTTCTTGGTTATAATGTGATGTTCTCAGGAGACAGTAAGGGGGTTCTGAGCAATATTGTCAAATATTCCTTTGTTGAAAGGAGCTATGCTTCAGTAGGAACTAAGTGCCTTATCTAGTATAGCACATGAATGTTACTTGTTCATGATACACAAGTTTGAAGTCCAAAAGTGAAGCTTCACTAGTTAGATTGATCATGCTGGCTCCTATACCAGTATGCTTTCTATCTTGTAAAGATGCTATCGTATTATCGATCATCAAGGGGATCAACTCTTATGACTGGTTCTTTGCCAAAGCCAAGACTACATCATATACATCATTTCATAAACTGTTGAAATCCTGCAGTTTGTTTGCATCTGTTACATATGGGCACATCCTATTTTTTATTCCTGGTACTCATGTTTGGTTTTTAAAATGGATGGATGACAGTCCAATTATGATGAGTGCTGGAGAATTAGAGAGTGGGAATGCAGGAGAGCCTGCAAAACTGATCAGGCAAAGGTATCGAGAGGCCGCGGACATTATTGCTAAAGGGAAAATGTGTGTCCTCTTCATCAATTATCTTGATGCAGGGGCAGGAAGGATGGGTGGCACCACCCAATACACGGTCAACAATCAGATGGTTAATGCCACTCTCATGAACATTGCTGATAACCCAACAAACGTGCAGCTCCCAGGGATGTACAACAAGCAGGAGAATCCACGTGTTCCCATCAGTCACTGGGAATGACTTCTCCACTCTGTATGCTCCTCTCATCCGTGATGGTCGAATGGAGAAATTCTACTGGGCTCCTACCCGAGAGGACCGTATTGGTGTCTGCACCGGTATCTTCAGGACTGACAATGTTCCTAAAGAGGATATTGTCAAGCTTGTTGACACCTTCCCCGGCCAGTCAATTGGTAAGTTAATTTCCAAGGTTGTCTGATATGAGAACATGATAAATCAGGAGATTGTGACTTTATTATTCAATTGGCAGACTTCTTTGGTGCCCTGAGAGCTCGGGTGTATGATGATGAAGTGAGGAAATGGATTGCCGAGATAGGAGTTGAGAAAGTTGGAAAGAGGCTTGTGAACTCTAGAGAGGGTCCACCGACCTTTGAGCAGCCTCAGATGACATTGGAGAAGCTCTTGGAATATGGTAACATGCTTGTGAAGGAGCAGGAGAACGTGAAGAGGGTGCAACTAGCTGACAAGTACTTGAGCGAGGCCGCGCTGGGAGATGCCAATGAGGATGCCATTGAGAGTGGATCTTTCTACGGTTAGCACTTGGGAACTTACCTGTAATATAAAATCCTCAGGCTCAGAGGAGACCTTTCTTGCAAAGTGTCATTCATCTTTTGGGGCCTGTCTGAATCATTCTTTCTTTGTGGCAGGCAAAGCAGCCCAACAAATGCGAGTTCCAGTTCCAGAAGGTTGCACTGATCCATCTGCGGCCAATTATGATCCCACAGCTAGGAGTGATGATGGAAGCTGCGCATATTAATCTCTTCTTCTTCTTCTTCTTCTTCTATTAATTAATTCTTCTTCTTGTTTGTTGACTAAAAATTTGTCAACCATGATATGATACGAACAAGTAATATTGAATTGTGTTTGGTTTATGATGTTTATTAAGTTCAATTTCATTTCAATCAAGAAAAAAGTATTTTTCTGTCAAACCAATAATTATACTAATATATATATATATATATATATATATATATATATATATATGGTAAGACTACTACCGAAGGCTTCTTTATATATATGTGAACTATGTGAACAGAGAGAACAATGAAGCATCCGTTAATTAAATTTGTTCTCATCCTAGTCGGTCAGGCAATAACAGCTGAAGTGGAATCAAACCACATACACATTGTCCGCCCATATACTCAACTCTAGTAATCTGCCATCAGTCCCATCACCTCGGATAACAATACGTATACATTACATCAGATTGATTGTTGATCACCCTTCCATACCATATTGCCCATCTTTTCTTCTCCCTTCACGACTTTCAATCATCCGCGTTCATTTTTGTTTTTTTCTGCGGCTATTAAGTAGTAACTAATAATGCTTTCTCACTACACTCACAATTCATCATCTCCGCCATTCAATTCATATCTTGTATTTATTTATTTATTTATTTATAATAATGTCATGATCCATAGAATAGAATAGAATAGAATAGAGTGTATGTATAATCCGAACACATATATAATGTCATGATCCGTAGAATAGAATAGAGTGTATGTATAATATCCGAACATATATTATTAATTCCCAAAACAACTGAAAAAGTATGGAGGAGGATGCACTGCATTCACGGTGTCATGAAGTGATGAAAGGTATTAATTTAATTTTATATTTAATTGTAACCAATGGGGACCACTTCTTGTTTGGCTTTCTAACGTTTTTTTTTTTTTGACTTTCTAACGTTTTAAGACACCAACCCACCCCGCCATTTGACTTGAACGCATAGACACCAGTCACACCCACACCATATAAATCCTGACACTTAGAATAATATGTAAGAAGAGAAGGAAGACTAGCCTGAGAGCCTGAGAGCCTGAGAGCCTGAGAGAGTACCAACCAGTACACCATCCCGATTCCCATTTCACAAATAATACTAATAATATATACTCATGTTTCCGTGGCTTCTCCTTCTCCTCCTCATCCCCATGGTCTTATCCCAACAAGCCGACTTCATCTACAACGGCTTCACCGGAGCTAACTCCAACATCAGCTTGAACGGCGTCTCCGAGATCCAACACGACGGAATCCTCCGTCTCACCAACGAGACCCTCAGGCTCATCGGCCGCGCATTCTATCCAACCCCCCTCCTCTTCAAGAACTCCACCGACGGCTCCGCCTTCTCCTTCTCCACCGCCTTCGCCTTCTCCGTCGTCCCCGAGTACCCCAAGCTCGGCGGGCATGGCTTGGCCTTCGTCCTCGCCACCTCCATGTCCCTCCCCGGCGCCCTCCCCAGCCAGTACCTCGGCCTTCTCAACGCCACCGACAATGGCAACGCCACCAACCACGTATTCGCCGTCGAGTTCGACACTGTCCAGGACTTCGAGTTCGGCGACATCAACGACAACCACGTCGGCATCGACATCAACAGCATGACCTCCAACCAATCCCAACCCGTCGCTTACTTCGACGACGATTCCACCAAACGAGACCTCAATCTCAAGACCGGCGACACACTCCAAGCTTGGATCGACTACGATGCCGTTTCCAAGGTGCTCAACGTCACCATCTCCCCCTTCTCCACAAAACCCACCATTCCGATCATCTCCTTCCCCGTTGATTTATCTCCGATACTCCACGACCGCATGTTTGTCGGCTTCTCAGCTTCCACCGGGCTACTCGCAAGCTCCCATTACCTATTTGGATGGAGCTTCAAGATGAACGGCGTCGCCACATCTCTCGACCTCTCTTCACTCCCTTCGTTACCGAAACCACCAAAGAAAAACACCACCTTTGTCATCGCCATCTCCATCTCCTCCGTCGTATTCCTTATTGCCGCCATCTCCGCCGCCGCTTACCTCTTCTTCAAGATAAAGAACGCCGACCTGATCGAGGCCCTGGGAGCTGGAGTGCGGCCCCCAACGGTTCTCTTACAAAGAGCTGAAGCGCGCCACCAAAGGTTTCCGGGACCAAGCGAGCTCCTCGGCTTCGGCGGGTTATGCAAATTCTACAAAGGAACGTTCCGGGGATCGAAGACGGAGGTCGCGGTGAAGCGAGTCTCCCATGAATCCAGACAGGGATTCGCGAGTTCGTTGCGGAGATCGCCAGCATCGGACGGCTCCGTCACCGGAATCTCGTCCAGCTCCAAGGTTGGTGCCGGCGCCGGGCTGACCTCATACTCGTCTACGACTACATGCCGAACGGCAGCCTCGACAAGTACCTCTTCTCCGACCACAAATCCCAGCATCCACCAAAGCCTCTGCTTTCATGGCGGCAGAGGTTCCATGTTCTCAAAGGAGTCGCGTCGGCTCTCTTATACCTCCATGAAGAGTGGGAACACGTCGTCATCCACCGGGATGTTAAGGCGAGCAATGTGCTCCTCGACGGGGATTTGAACGGAAGGCTCGGAGACTTCGGGCTGGCGAAGCTCTACGAACACGGGGCCAACCCGAGCACAACCCGGGTGGTGGGCACCCTGGGGTACCTTGCTCCCTGAATTGACACGAACGGGCAAGGCCACGACGAGCTCGGACGTGTTCGCATTCGGGGCGGTGAGTGCTGGAGGTGGTGTGCGGGCGGCGGCCCATCGAGCCGAAGGCATTGCCGGAGGAGCTGGTGCTGGTGGACTGGGTTTGGGGGTCTCTGGGCTGCGGGAAGATGGGAGGAGGTGGTGGATCCCAGGTTGAAAGCGGAGTACTACGATAGAGAGGAGGTGGAGGTGGCGTTGAAGGTGGGGCTTATGTGTTCGCATCCGGCGGCGACGGCCAGACCAAGGATGAGGGATGTTGCGAGGTATTTGGACGGCGGTGAGGTGCCGGAAGTGAAAAGCCCGCCGCCGGAGGAGTATGAAGGGAAGAGCCTGCAGGTTGGGTTCGATGATGATTACGTGCACTCCTACCCGTCGTCGTCGTAGTTCGAGGTGGCGCAGTGCCCCCATCGCCACAGGCGTGGGGGAAGCGTTGGTGGGCCAGGGTGAAGTGGGGCCCTTTTTTTGATAATTCCCTTTTTTTTTTCTCGTTTGGAAGGAAGGAGTGCGTGAAAAGCGATGGATGGTGGTCACTGGTCAGGGTTTTTCATTTATTAAAGGTGCTTTGCATGGAAGGGACGGGAATGTGCTGTCTGTGTCTGTGTGCTTGGTTGGTTGGTTGTTGATAAAGATATCCTGCTCCCGTATTAAATAAAGATATCCTGTTGGGTGTAAAATAAAATTTTTGTTTTGACTTGTTTTCCTAGTTTGTAAAAATAGCTTTTTGTTTGTATCCTAGAATGAGTGTTAAGTTACTGTAGTAAAAATTTTCTATAAATTTTTTTTTATTAATAAAAAATAATTTATTATTAATAATATTTACAGGTGTTGCACATATACAAGAAAATTCTTCATCACGTATGTTGTAAAAGAGAGTTTCATATAGAGCTTCGTACGTTTTAACAGTTGCTAATTGTTTAAAGGAAAGATAACTTCATAACTCAAAGAACTACAGTCAAGGAATAACTAACAATGTTTGTGTACGCTCTTGTGCATAATGCTAGTAACCATGACATATTATAGCGTTTTCAACATTCAATAGAAACAATTAGCCGTTATTTTGGTATAGTGATTGAAGCTATCACTTACCTTGTTGATATATATATATAGAACCTCTATCAACAATTACATCATCATTATCTAGAATAGTAGACATTTTCTCCCTATATTTCAAGGTTTGAAAGCTATATATTATGAATTAATTCCTCTTTCTTTAAAATTATCTTAACAAATGTTATGTGTTCGTTCTTTTAGGATTATATTAGCATCATAGATGGAACGCATATTCCGATCACTATTTCTCCGGAATACAAACCATTCCAGAAATAGAAAACAAACACTATCTCATAATGTTATGGTTGCATGTGATTTTAACTTACGTTTCGTATATGTACGATCTAGTTGTGAAGGTTCTGCTTCTAATGCAAGCATTCGATCCACCAAGACTTCCATGTCCCGAAGGATAAATATTATCTAGTGGATGTAGGATATGCAAAAATCCCAAATTTCACTACTTTATACTAGTGTGTTCATTATCATTTACAAGAGCAAGGACAAGCACAATTTAGACTTAGCAAGTATAAAGAACTATTTAATATGAGACTTCTTCATTGAGGAATCATATTGAACGTACCATCGATATTTTTTAAGATGAGATTTTTGATACTTAAAGTCGCAACTTTTAATCCAATCGATTCACAAACTAATATAGTTGTTGTTGCATGTGTGCTGCATAATTTCATCCGTATACACAATGGTGCAGATAATTTTGAGAAAATTAATGGTGGAGTTGAGGAAATTATTGTCCCTAATGAAGATTGTTGATGCTTGAATCGATCAAGGCTTTAAGATTTGTGCTCTGACTAAAGTCCAACTGAGAAAATACATTGGGTTGAGGTAGTAGGATTTGGGACTACGAGCTTCCCACTAGCTTTAGGCCACCAGTAGGAGCAAAGGTTAAGGATTGAATGCTAGAAGGGGGTTCACCGCTCCTACAAAACAAAAAAAGTAAGGGGGCTCCTTTCCCCCTGTAACACCCTTATCTTTCTAGGACCCAGGTGTCACACCACAAGAAATAAGATAAATGACGCGGGCCAGGTGGTCAGAGCCAACTAAAGGGATCCAAACCCTAACTCCCACTCTAAGCAGAGCCATGACCCTGCTTACTACCTGCAAAAGATCATAACACAGGATGAGCTACATGAGCTCAGTGAGGGACTAACACTACTGTCAGGTTTACATACATGTATGTCTTCAATTTTCAAACAATAAGATATCGAAGATTGAAATACAAAGTCTGAACAATAATTAAAACATATATAACAGCATGCTGATCATAATGAAAACTATGGCAATGTTCAATGGAAACATATAACATGCTCTTAATTAGTTCTTTAATCCCTTTTATAATCAAAACGGGAATTTGATTTCCACATATGTCCTGGCTGACCGTATCATGCCAGTAGCCTTCCAAGTTGGATGGTATCAACAACCGTGGAGGTGACAAGCTATGGAAACAAATCCTCGTCTGTGGGAAATAAATTCCACAAATGTCCTGGCTAACCGTATCATGCTAATAGCATTCCAGGTTGGACCATATCAACAACCGTGGAGGTGACAAACTATGGAATTAAATCCTCATCTTCTATCATATTAGTGTCATCTACACTTCTACTCTCATACAGCGACACCAGAGTGGAATAAACCAACACTCAATATCTCTCCGGTCGAATCAACTCATCGACCGTGAGCTATAAGAGTATATACGTGTACTAAGCACTCGAAGAGTACAGAAAGGGGGTTTTGTTTTCTTGAAATCAGAACGGTTTGAAAACGGATAGTTGGACGAGTAAAAATAGAATCATATAAAACCACCTCTTCCCTACCTAGTACCGTACTCTTGGCTCTATCGTAGAGCCACGTCTGACGCAGGCATGTATTCAAGTATGAAGCAATGCACTAATACGTTTATCATGGCAATTTCTAAAATGTGCAATGTTTTCACATGCTTTTCAAAATCTAAATACAAACTCCAAATAAATCGGCAAAACATGCTTGAAAACTGAAAAGCATTTTATGAATATCATAACGATTTCATAACATGAAATCTCTAAAGATTAATACGATCAAAATACAATAAATTACTAAGATTTACAGTTGTGTTCCCTCACTTGAAGTCCTTAGCAACTTTCCTAAGTCTGGCTCGGTCCTGCTCAAACTCCCACGGGACCTTACCCTTTCCTAGAATCAACAATAGTACTAAATAAATACGAATTTCGTATTTTAGATTACTTAGTTCTATTGCTTTAGAATACGGAGATTTGAGAATACAGAAATCGTATTCTTTCTAAACTCTAACTTATACTCGTTAAAATACGATCAACTCATTAAACTATCTAAGCATGATTCTTAATTAATATCTAATACATGCTTCAAAAATTTATAAGAATACGGGAAACATATTCTTATCTTATACTTTAATTGGACTCATTAGAGTATTATAATTTCATCATCTAAACCAAATATGATTTCTCTGAACACGAACTTTGTGTCTCTAATAGATTTAAAATATGAAGTTGCCAATTTAAGGGATTTAACTTTTCTTCAACTAAATCTTAATTTAAGAATCCCTAGCATGCTCCCTAAGAGAGATTAGGCGTTAAGCATGATCATGGAGATTTGAATCTAGTATTAATACTAAAAGTTTCTACGAAAATTCAACAGCACCTCCTCTATTTGGAGAGCCCTGAAATTATACAACCATACACACAATTAAATCTATCTCAATTATACAACATGCATTTCTTAGCCTCTAACTCATTCATATTAATACTCCATGAAGTTTATCAGTTTTCATGTCCCCTTAACCTTTGGTTTAAGATCACGTCGCACAAATGCCGCCTTGATCTTTAATGGGCACCCTACGAGAGCGATCCAAACTAGGGCTTGCAAACAATCAAACTGTTCATGAGCAGCTCGAGTTCGGTTCGATATTGGCTAGAGTTCGATTCGATCATTTTGATAACAAACTGAACTTGAACTCAAATTTGAGCTCGAATAATAAATGAGTCGAACTCAAACCAGAGTCAGCTCGTTTGAGTTCGGTTCGAAGTTCGACTATATATATATATATATATATATATATATATATATATATATATATATATATATATTATATAATTATTATATATATATAATATATATAAATTATCATATATATGTAATTATTAAATTATCATATCATTAGAATACATATATAATTATATATATATATATATATATATATATATATATATATATATATATATATATATATATATATATATATATATATATATAAATGTAATAATGATATAAATTATATACATAAATAAATATATATAATATTATATATTACTGTACATATACATGTAATGGGGCTGTGTGTGTGTGGCGGTGTGAGTGCATTGAGAGAGGGGAAAGTGGCGGGGCGTGTGTATGTGTGTGTGAGAGAGTGTGTGTGAGAAGTGACAGACGTGTGTGTGTGTGTGTGTGTGTGTGAGAGTGTGTGTGAGAGCAACAATGGATCCATTCCTCACTTTAGTCCCACATCGGAGACCGAAGCAAATGAGCTTTCAAATTCCATTATAAAAACAATGGAGCCTCACGGGGAAGGTAAGCATTGAGCAAGCTGTTCTTTCCCTCTAATAAAGAAAGAATAGTGAGCTCTACTTGGATTTTAAAGTGAAATTTAAAAAAATTTAATAAATTTTAAATTTTATCGAGTAGTAGTCGAATCGAACTCGAACTTTTACTTATAGTTTCGAGCCGAACCTGAACTTTAAATTTTAAGATTATTCGAACTCGAGCCGAACTTCAGTAGAATAAGCGAATTCGAACTCGAACTTCATTTGGGCTCAGCTCGTTCGAGTTCGGCTCATTGCCAGCCCTAATCCAAACCCATTAAATTCCCGACTAATATCTCCTTATTCCATGATCCTTGCCACTAGATCTATGATTTCACATATTTGACACATACCGGTGATCAAATGAAAGAAGAGGGGAAGTGTACCAGTATCTATTCGTCAGGGAGAGGCAAAGGAAAACTTTACCCGACGAGGAAAGGCGGTACCGGCACGGATCAAGTCTGCGCAGGTAGAAACGGATCTACAGGACCGCAGGAGTGGCCTCCCGAAGTTGGTTCTTGGCGACATGCGGAAGCAGATGGGCGGCTCGGCGGCTTGAGCCGCATGAGCTCGCGGTACGTAGGCGGCGGCGGCCAGCGGCGTGGCTCAAGGACTTCGTGGGGCCCGTTACCTGAGCTCCTTCAGCCAAGTGAATCGGGCGGCTCATGCCCGGAGCTGGCGGAAAAAGGGGCGCCGCAGGCGTGCTGGCGAGTGCTTTCGAGTGGGAGGCGGGAGGCGGCCGCGATAAGGCGGTGACCAAAGGGGGAGCCGGCGTCAGGCTACGAAGCAGACCCAGCAGTGATGGGCGCCGTCATGAGATGTAGCTCGATCTGTGGAGAGCGTGGGGCCGAAACGGAGGAATGGTCGCGGTAGCGATCATCGGAGGCCGGCTGGCTAAGGGGGCAAGTACTTTAGGGTACGAGAACGGCATCGCTCGCGAGCGATTTTGGAAAGGATTCCGTAGGTTTCATAGAGAGATAGATGTTAATTTCCTTCTCTCTCTCTCTCTCTCTCTCTCTCTCTCTCTCTTCTCTTATTTATAAAAGTTATATTCTATTATAATTATTATTTTTATAATAATTGTATCTAATACTTTAATTTATCTTCTAAAAGTAATTCCGAATAATTTATAATATCTACTAAGATATCTCCTACTAAATACCGACAATTTCATTTAGCCTCATCTTGTTACCGTGTAATGAATTCTGAGGGCTGACTAATAATATTTTTTGGCTTGTCTCTATCTTCGGCCAGATCCGAAAATCCCGGGTCATATGACCCCAGCCACACGGGCTGACTGTAGCATCACGGGTTGTCTTTCTCCCGACCTAGATCCATGTTTCTCGACTTTTGACTCTGCCAGATCTACTTTATCGGGACTCTAACTTTTGTCCCGTATGTTCTAACTAATTGATCAAAATTAATTAACACTTATTAAATTTCTCAATTAATTAATCAGGATCTTTCTCTTCAATCCACCTCCAACTATTTCATCTCTATTTGGCCTGGCCCAATACGACCTTCTAGGGCCCAAATTGTTGCGAGATTAGATTTTAATTTCATAGACTCCCAATTTTCTCTTAATCGAGTTTAAAAGTCACGAGCTCATTTTCTGTGTTAATTAATCTCATGAAATTTTCCAAAATTTAATTTATTTATTCATAAAAATTCTAGGGCGTTACACCCCCCGGACCTTCCAACAATTAAGTTCGATAGATGGAAGAAGTGTGTGGAAGAAGAAAGAAAGAAAACCCTTCTGAAAGAGTGAATTCCCCCTTTCTATCCCTGGGGATTCACTCACTCATACCTGACTTGACGCCCCCTAGTGGGAGGCTGACTCTAACCCTTTATAGTGCTTGCCTTACATTTGGCATGTCGGTGAGCCCTAGATCCCGATCATCTATTTCGGGCACATCTCCTACCAAACGGGGCTCCCGCTGTCTATGGCAAGAGGGTTCCTCCCCACAAGGAGACTAGGGGAAGGGGATCTCCAAATATCCTCCCTAGAATAGGTCGGACCACCATGCGGTCTTTCCCCATTTGTGCCATGTATGTGGTCGGGTTTTCTCCCCTAACATTTGCCACCTAGGTTACCGGGTCAATGAGTTCTTCGCGTTAACTAGCCTAGTAAGTTTTGTCACTGGTCCATAGGCCAAATCGGGATGCTCAGGGAGTTGCTTCAACTCTTGGTTTCGGTTAGGCCGTGCTCCAGGCGGACCCAAAGAATGGAGGGCACCTCCAGGGATCGGTCACCTTTAGCGACCTTTACCCTACGCTTCGACCCTCTATTCAGGGTTTAGTAGCACTTGGGTCCCACGTGCTTGGGAGATTAGGGCACTGTTCACAGGAAGTAATGTTAGGGCTTATGTGACCTTGGGTTTTGACCCTTAATTACTGGGATACGGTGGGTCCATGATGGGTACGCCTTCCCAGGACCCCCCAAGGAGCGTTGAGGGTAGTAGTGGCCCACATGGCCATCATCCGGGACTGCATCTTCATCGTGGGACGTGCGTTGCGGAATCCCAACTACCTGAATATGCCGCCCACTCTCCCTTTTCCCTTATCATAAGGGTTCTTGCGGTTCTTCCTTTGTACATCATCCCCTTCATCGCTTTCTTCAATTCTGCTTGGATCCCTCCAACAACGGTCTTCAGAAATCATAACCATAGCCGCAAAACCAATCACTTTTAATAAGGACCCTGCTATTTTTGTTAGTGAGGTCAAGGGGTCCGAGTTGCTGAAGGTTGCTGAGCGTTTAGGAGTTCACCCTTCCTTTGAGTTTCGGCTTCCCCAAACTATAGAGAGGGCGAATCATTCCGAACACAAAGAGATCACCCTTTAGGTGGGACTTCGACTTTCAATTCCCGAGACTCTTTAAAAGATCTTTAACAACTTTCAGAAAACCCCTGGCCAGGTGCATCCCAATGGGTTGAGGACCTTATGTGGCCTGGCAATTCTTTTCAAGAGGATGGGGATTGAGCTCACCCCACGGTGGATGCAATTTCTCTTTCAATTGAAAAGGAACCCCTGATCCAAGAGCAGCTGGATCTATATGGCCTCTCGAGATAGGTAGTATCCATTTTTGGGCCTCCTCCTTCAAAATGGGAGAAGTGGAGGTCTCACTTCTTCTTAGTCTCTTGCGGCGGCCAGTTGGGCATTCCTACAAAATGGGGCTTCCCTCTTTTGGACCCCAAATTTGACATGGCCCTGATAAAGGAGGAGACAAGCCACAGGGGCTCAGTAATGTTTTCCTAGAACCAGATCTTGTGAAAGCAGGGCTTTCTCTGGGAGGTACGCGTTCCTCCCTTTTCTTTGGTCCGGGGAGAGGGCGGTTTTCCAAACTCGTTTCCGTTCCTCCAGTGCTTATCCACCCGGTTTCTGGGGCATCCCCTCAGCGAAAGACCAAGCAAACAAACGAGGATGATTCTCGCCTTGAAAAAAGGCTAAAGCTCGAGAGGGACCGTCTGCTCCCGGTGTCCTCTCTCCGAGAGCCAGAGACTTGTTCCGTTCTCACCTCAGGTCTGTCTGAGGATGCGTCGGATGTCCAAGCCCTCTCCCCTACTTCAAGAGGTCACGGGGCAAGCTTCTCGACCCCGGTCGAAGATGTGCCCTTTCGGGTGTCGGGGGCCGACACAAGAGGAAGGGGCACAATAAGAGGAACTTAACCCTCCAGTCGGACTCGCGCTCTTCTGGGGACGAGGTTGAGCCTAAGGCGTCGACCCCTTGGGACGCTGCGCCCTGTCCTAGTGGGGGTCCCCCTAGACCTTTGCCTCCGACCTCGCTGTTCTTCGATGCTCTAGCTACCATCGTAGCCTTCCTATGTGTTTATACAGATCGTGCCAAAGTCATGATAGACACTTGGCCGGGGGGATTTGGTACACCTTACTGTTATGTTCGAGGCTGAGGTATACTTTGATTCTACTATCCTCCCACAAAGTTTCTTCTTTTCCCTTGTTAACCGTCTATTTGGTTTGTGCAGTTAATGCTTCTATCGATCTACTCGATGCTCAGTCTTCTGGAGGGTGTGTCATCCTCTGGCTCCTTTGATGACAGCCTGAGAAGGGCTAAGGCGGAGTTGGTCCAAAGGGGGACGTTGATCAACAGCCTCGTGGAGGCATTTGCCGAGCTCTCCGATCGACAGGTATGAGTCACCCTTCTTTTGAGCTTTCCTAGGTGGGCATTCAGCTCACCCTTATCGAATTGTTTTTCCATATAGGCCAGCCTCATGAAGGAGGTCGCCAAGATCAGGAATGGCCTCCGCACACAAATGGGTATCTTGGGGAAGGAATTCAACGTAGAATGTGGGCAGCTGCGCGTGGCCCTCGAGGCCTTATCTGAATGCCTCGGGGAGCACAAGGTCAAAGTCATGCGCTTGAAGGAGGAGCATGCAAACTCCTTAGAGCTGGCTTGGATGGAGGAGATTGAGAAGTTCAAGGGGTCCTTCCCCTTCCCATAGATGATGGTTGAGTGTCTGGCGGACGCTATTGCGCAGTTCAAAGTGTCTACTAAGTTCAAGATCATTCTCGATGAGGACGTCCTGACTAACTTGCAATTCCAGGAGTTGGTCTAACGTGGTCCGTGCATGAACCTCTCTGAGATTAGCTTCGAAAAGGTGGTGAATCTCCTTCACGGATGAGGAGGTGACGAAAGCGATAAGTCAGGCAAAGCTGACGAGGACTCAAGGTCGGGTTCTTCGAAGAAGTCAGAGACAGGAGCGATTCGAGGCGTGGCAGTCGCTTTCCTTTGAGCTGATCTCAGGGCTTGGACCCCGGGTCTGGGGGCTTACCCTCTGCTCAATAGACTTAGGCTACAACTGTATTTTGCATTTATGTTCCCGTGCAGATGTGTTGATGCGAGGAATGTGTTTTGCCTTTCCTATTGAGGAGGTCTATCGGACCTGACTTCTTCCTTTGCTTCTTTTTTTCGAGCCCCTTCAAGGGGAGGTCTCGCGCCTAGCTCGGTTGAGTCAATAAAGGCTCTTAGGATTACAAAACAAATTAATGCCTATTTCATGTGAGGGGATAGTTCCCTTCCCAAGACATTGAGTAAGTCTCACGCTACTCCATTAATATCGTCGTAGCTGGCGTCCTTTCGGTTACTCGCTCGGTGGGTTTATAAGACATCGGGAAGGAGGCCTTACGCCGTCATCCCTCCCAATGATCCCTCATGGAGACTCCCCTGCCTCAATCGAACAGGTCTCTGTTCTATCTGCAGAAGAAGCGTTGCTCACCTCTGTGGCTCTATAGTTTCTCCAAATGCCATCTGCTTTGGAAGTCGGGGTGGAGGTAGGCTCTGAGGTTTTTCCAAACCTCAAAGAATAGAAGGGAGAGATAACCTCCCCCAGGCCCTGTACTTCAGTTTTGTCCCAAGGATGTGGTCTCCCGGGCCCCTTACTGTTTTCCTTGGGTGCAGCTAGGAAGATGTCAGATGGTTGGTGGAATGGTCAGATGCCGACATCTTAGCCAGGGCCCTTCCTAGGAGACACACCTCTCAAGAATCTCTACTTGTCTCCTAGGGGGGAGTTCCTGGGCATCCAGCCTCCTGGGTGATGCTCTTGGACCACCACCTCTCCTTCCTAGAAGCATACTACGGCCCTCACACTCCGCTTTCCTGAGGTATTAACAATGCCAGTGTTTTAACTTTACCACCACTGAGGAAGGGTTAGGGGTGTGCAACGGCAATGTCACGGCCGATCGCACATCCACTCCTATGTAGCCATCCTGGGATCTCTTTCCCATCAATCCCAACGATGCTCCATGGGCAATCATTCTGCCTCTCGATATAGCTTTGTGGGGCTGAAGACTTAATGAGAGGGAGAGGTTGTCCTGGGGCAGGTCTTGCGACCTAGCCCAGCTAGAGCAAGTCTTCAACCTCACAAACTCGTGTTGGGGAGTCAGCTGCTAATCCAGATAATTCTTTTCACCTCCTTGTCGCAAGGACGAGGCACTATTAGTTCTACTCAGATGCTTATAACATGTAATTGGGCCCCTTTTTGGCTTGTAATTGCCCCTTTTTTTTAGAAATGAATAAAGATTCATTCTATTCACGTCCTTCTCCTCTTTCTTCTTATTAGCCAGCTCTTTCCTTGGGCTTCCCTCTTCGACTCCAAGGTGTTAGGGGGGGGGGGGTCAGACAAGGCTTCCCCTGTCAATGGGATACCCTCTCATCTGGTGTCTACCCAGTGGGGT
Source organism: Dioscorea zingiberensis (assembly GCA_026586065.1). Classification (NCBI taxonomy): domain Eukaryota; kingdom Viridiplantae; phylum Streptophyta; class Magnoliopsida; order Dioscoreales; family Dioscoreaceae; genus Dioscorea; species Dioscorea zingiberensis. Next base: position 34,224,601 of record CM048827.1, read on the forward strand.
AGGGCTCCCCCTTGAGGTTTCTCCATAGGGATGGTTGGCCGATGTTTTTATGGTAGTGTAACTGCATCGATTAAATGAGACTTTTCGGGAGAGGTGAAGGAACGTCATCATGGCGGTTGCGCCTGGGAAACGGCTCCTTGCCTTCCCAAGGAATAGTCGCGGCCCACATGTCGGTCGTCGATAGGTTGTGACCCCCAAGGCTCTCGGGGCTGTTACCCCCTCATCTCCTTTAAAGCGTCCTTCAACAACCTTTGAGACACATATTCCCTTTTTGTAAGAATCTCCCCCGGTGGTCCCCTTACAGGATGGATAGCAAGCGTGTGCTAACAGTACTAGAGAGGTACTTCAGCGATAGCTACGACACTCTAAGGGGAAGTAGGGGCTGGGAGGGAGAGAGCTCCAGGTTGGGCAGGTCGACGATAACTTCCACTTCCTCCGAGTCCTTGGGCGGAGAAGATCTTACCACGTTTTCCCCGGTGAAGATAAAGGTTATCCCTCCCCTAGAGCCCGATCCTCCCGCCATGGCGTCTATTCCCCGTACCTACTTTCAGTCACGGGAGGCCACACAAGTCAAGCTGGAGCGGTTGGACGCTAAACTACGGGGAGCGAGGGCAGAGGTGGTCTAACGCGACCTCACCCTCCAACGGCTTAGGGAGACACTAAGGTTGGAAAAGGCAGAACTGCAACAGTGACTTGAAGTGGCTATTGGTGCTGCGATGGTAGTCGAAGAAGAGGCTGGGAACTCCATGGAGGTGTACTTGGAGTCGAGGGCATACCGGGAAAGGTTAGAGGGGTGCGTTTAGGCTGGTGCCGAAAAGGGCTTTAAGTTTTGTCAGGAGGTTGCCTGCCTTCGCTCGACTTGCCTCTTGACACGCTGACACTCCAATTGGCACTCCAGTACCTACCTCTTACATGCCCATTGGCCTGAGGATGTGTCACTAACGTGAGGCTGGCTTCAATTCCGAACTCATTGCAGAAGTCTCAGTGTTTCTGGCAATCAAACTGCCTCCCGATATTTGACACAAAGGCCACGGGGATACCAAAGCGGCTCTTCTTCCACCCGCTTGATAAAGTAGTCTATGGTGACAATAAGGAATTTCACCTGCCTGACCGCCATAGGGAAGGGACCGAGGATGGCCATCCCCTATATGGCAAAGGGCCTCGGACTCACGATAGGTACAAGCGCCGTCACGGGTCACCGGTATACTCGAGAGTACAATTGGCAATCCCCTCAGCCTTTTACGAGGGACTCTGCATCCTCGACCATGGTCGGCCAGAAGTATCCTTGTCAAAGAGCTTTATGAGCTAGGGCTTTGGCCGCTAGGTGATTTCCGCATGCCCCTTCGTGGATTTCCCAGAGTATATAAACAACTTCCGTCAGCCTTAGGCACTTCAGGAATGGCATGGTAGAGGACGTCTTATAGAGTTGGCCATTCAATAAATTGAACCTTACTGACCTATTCACCACCTTCCAGGCCTTCTTCTTGTCGGTCGAAAGAGCCCCACTCTCCAAGTATTCCTCGATGGGGTCTAGCTAGCATGACTCTTCGTTGACATCAGACACCTCCTACGGCACTTGTTCATCCTTACTCCGGTCCGGGAGTTGCTGGAACTTGACAAGGTATCTTGAATCAATCCCTGGGCGGAGGCGAGCTTTGAAAAGGCGTCGGCCTCATTGTTTTCTAACAGCAGAATCTTCGTGATCTGGAAGTGATTGAACCAAGGAGCCAGCTTTTCGACCACTCCCATGTACTTGGCCATGTTTCCTTCCTTGGAATTGTATCACTTGTTCAGGTACCTAGCCACCAGCTGTGAGTTGGTGTATATGTGCAGGTGCCTTACGCCTAGGCCTAGGGCCAGCTTCATGCCCACGATCAAGGCCTCGTATTCAGCCTCGTTGTTGGTAGCTTTGAAGCCAAATCTATGGCCCATGGTAGTTTTTCAGCCACTCGGGGACTTTAGTACCATTCCCGTCCCTAAGTCACTTCTCATTGTGGAGCCAGGAACATGTAGGAACCATGGGACAGCTGATTCTCCGTCTTTCCGGGGCTCTTCAGCGCTGGGGCCCGAATCTTTCCCCAACATGGCCATCTTCACCACGAAGTATGCCAGGGCTTGTGCCTTGATAGTAGACCGGGGCTTTTATGTGAGATTGAACTTTCTTAACTAGATGGCCCACTTTAACAGCCTTTTAGAGGCCTCCAGCTTCTACAGTATCTGCCCTAGGGTTTGGTTAGTAAGGACAGTGATCCGGTAAACCTTGAAGTACGGCTGCAACCTTCGGCCTAAGGTGATCAGGGCGTATACTAACTTCTCTATAAGCAGGTACCTTGACTCTGAGTCGTTTAGTACTTGGTTGACATAATAAACCATTCGTTGGACTCCATCCTTGTAACATTCCAGAATTTTCAAAGTCAATTTCAGTAAATTTTTGAAATTTTAAATAAGGTTAATTAGCTCTAAATCAGATTAATAATTATTAACCTCAAAGTTAAAGAAAACCAGGAATTAATAGGCCGAAATCCAGCTCGCAACTATAGAGCTGAGAGAAGGCCTTATTGGGCAAGGCCAAAGCTAATTGGAATAGTTGGAGGTGGATAGTCGGCCGAGTTAGATTTATTAAATGAGAATTAATTAAATGTTAATTAATAAAGATTAATTAAGTAGGAATATCCGACAAAAGTTAGAGTCCCGATAAAGTAGATCTGGCCGAGTCAAAAGCCAAGAAACCCGGATCTAGGTTAGGAGAAGAGACGACCCGTGATGCTACAGTCAGCCCGTGTCACTGGGGTTGTATGACCCGGGATTCCCAGTTCTGGTCGAAGATATAGACGAGCCAGATAATATTATTAGTCGACCTCTTGACGGCACAGTAACAAGATAAGATACACGAAAAGTTTTTCAAAATTTAGTGGGAGATATTTTAGAAATAATATAGTTAATTAAATACTTTAAATAAGATAAGTTATTATAATAATTTAGTTAATGAAAAGATAATTGAAATTAAAAATATCTTCATACTTACCTTATAAATAAAGGGAGAGAGAGAGAGAATGAAAGAGAAAAAGTCTTTCTCTTCTCTCTCCCTCGTGTTCATTCCAAGCTCGAGCCCCTTCCCGCCTCGCAACCTTTCTCAGCCATTGTGAACAGCTTATCGTCGGTCGCCGGTCGCCTATCACCTAGCCGCGCCTCCAGCCGTCAGGGTCCATCTTCCCTCTCCCCTTCGTTGTCCGTCTGGTGCGTGCGTCCTGCACCGCTGCCCCATGGGGCCAGCAGCTGACTCCACCGGCTTTCCCTTGTAGCCGCTGCTTCGCTACTGACCACGACATACGGCGGCTGGCCCGGCCCCCTCCCACCCTTCTGCCGTGCTCCACCGCGAGGATCCTCCGCTGACAACTACCCCAGTAAGCCTCTTCGCCGTGCGTACGACCTCGTCAGCTGCGGCCGCCCTCGCGCGCCACTCAGTCCAGCCAGCCAACAACCGGCTCCATCGATCAGCCTCCTCACCACGCCGACGAGCAACGGCCCGTTTCCGGCCTACAGCCCTACGCCGACAAACCACCATCTTCATCAAGTAAATCCCTAAATTAGCAATTTGGGAAGCCCTAAATTAATTTCTGATTTAGGGCTTAAGATTTGGAGGGGTGCATGAGTAACATTATAAGTTATATGTGGTTTGATGGAAGAATTAGAGGCCGTGGTATATCTTTAGGTATAGATTTAATTGATGAGATGATAATGTTATTAAGCCATGTATATCATGAGATTTATTAAGTATGCAATTGTGTATGTTTGTATTAATTCGGGAGCCCTACAAATAGGGGAGGTGTTGCCCGATTTTTCTTAGAAATTTCATAATTTTCTTTCATGCTTAAGTATAGCATATATTTGCTTTAAGAAAGAACATGTTAGTAGCTTCCAAATCATGTTGAGAGTTAAGATAACTACCTTTCATAATACGAGTATAATTCGTACTTTCATATCTTAGAAGCATGTATTAGTTGTGAATAAAGAAACATGCTCAAATAGATTAATATCATTACCGTATTCTATTTAGTTTAAATTAGAGTACGAGTCAAGATTACGGACTCTGTATTTATAGATTTCATATTTCGATTATCAGGAAAAGGAAATGGCAAAGGCAATTACGCCGTTGCCGAAGGACCGAGCCAGACTTGAGCTTAGACGAGACTGAAGTGAGGGGAACTAGCTGTACAATTTCGCTTATTTATCGTATTTTAATACAGTATCGATTTCAGTTTTGAAAAGCATGAACTAGGAATTTTATGAAAATTTCTAGAGTTTTACAAAACCATTTCATGCTCAATAACCAGTAACAGAAAAGAGAAACAAATACAGAAATAAATAGATTACACTTTATTGATATGCTTGTATGGACCAGTGGTGGCTCGTGTAGAGTTAGAGAGTACGACACTAGGTTAGGAGAGGGGTGCCTTAAATCTCTATTTTTAATACCGAACTATCTGTTTTTAAAACGCTTCCATTTTATAAAATCAAAACCCCCTTTCCATCCTTTCGGGGTGCCTAGTGTACGTATATAGATGACCTCGCGTAGCAGATCTACCCATTGGTTGCTGGTTCTACAGTATTGAAGTAGATGTGTAGTTAGAGATTTTAGTCTTGTGATTATCAGATGATTCCGCATTCCTCACCTCCTAGAGAGATTGAGTTTTATCTCAGAGAGAGGAGGCACATGTACAGATTACCAGGGGAATATCGGTTTCATAAATAATTCACAAGACAGAGAAATAGGAAATCAGATTTACATATTAAAGAGAATACATTGACCAACATATATTTGCTCAGTATCTATTTCATATTTCAGTATTTAAATTCAGTTATTTCCTATACATGTTTTATATTTCAGATTACTATTTTACTTATTATACGAATTACGGTTTACACCGATGTGATATTTTCCCAACTTCACCGAGCTCCGGATGGCTTTCGGTCCCTTTTCTCTTGACATTGTGATTGCAGATGATAGATAGAAGATAGTATAGAGGGTTTGTCTGATCACGAGTCTAGTGGAGACGTCCTGTAGCTGGTTCTGACTCCCGTGTCTAGTACTTATGTTAAGTTTGATTGTGTTGTATTTGAGACGATTATGTCTGAGATATATTTTATTTGATGATATACTAAACAGTATCTAGAGTTTGAGGATTATGTTATAATATGTTTACTTATTAGCTTCCGCAAGTTTCTTGTTTTATTATTAATTAGCAGTTTACAGCCTTAGGTTTAGGGTTCATTCCCTAGACCTGGCTGGTGTGACACGTGTCTCCTAAAAAGGAGATGGGTGTTACATTCCTCCTCCTTGACTATGACTAAGCTTACTGCATGCCTGGAGGCCGCGAGGTACACGAGGAGTACATCTCCTTCCTGTAGCTTAGTCAGGAGGGGGGGGGGGAGCGTGCTCAGGTACTCCTTTATGTATTGGAAGGCTTTTTCACATTCCTCTGTCCACACTATCTTCGAGGCCTTCTAGAGAACCTAGAAGAATGTGAGGCTCTTCTTTTGGATCTCGCGATGAACCGGCCCAGCGCTGCAAGTCATCCTTTTACTATCTGAATCTCGTGGACAGCCTTTGGGGAGCTCATCTCCAGGATCGTTTGGATCTGGTCTAGGTTGTCCTCGATCCCTCATTACGTTAATAAGAAACCGAAGAAATTTCCCAGACCCTACTCTGAACGCACACTTGTTGGGATTTAGACTCATCCCATACTCACAGAGCATCTAGAAGGTCTCTAGTAGGTCAGTGATGTGGTGGTCGCTCGTCTTACTCTTGACAAGCATATCATCCATGTATGCCTCCACGTTCCTTCCTAGTTGATTATGGAAGACTTTCATCACCAGTCTTTGGAAGGTCGCACCCGCGTTCTTAAAGAAGAAGGGTATGATGCGAAAGCAATAGGTTCCCTTCTCAGTGATGAAGGACGTTTTCTCCTCGTCGGACTCTGTCATTTTTACCTAGTTGTAGCCGACGAACTTGTAGAGGAAGCAAAGCATTTCGTGTCCCTCGGTAGAGTCCACTAGCTTGTTTATCATAGTGATGGGGAAGTTGTCCTTTAGACAGGCTTTGTTGAGGTTGTTGAAGTCGACACACATCCTCCACATCACATTGGCTTTTTTTTTACCAGGACTAAGTTATCTAACCACTCGAGATAGTGTACTTCCCTGATGAACCCAGCCGCCACTAGCTTCATGACTTCTTTATCAATGGTCGCCTGCCTCTCAGAGGTGAAGTGCCTTCGCTTTTGGATTACCGGCTTGTGGGTCGGGTCTACATTCAATCGATGTTGCATCATGACTCGATCTACCCTTGGTATGTCGCTGGGCTCCCATGCAAAGACATCGACGTTGCTTCTTAATAAGGCCAAGAGGCCCTTCGTGAGCTCCACCTATAGCCCCAACTCGATCTGCACGGTCTTGTCAGGTTGATCCTCGGATAGAGAGGAACGGTAACGAGCTCTTCGACCAGGGTAGGCCTCGGAGCTGACTCAGGTCTGTTCTTCACCGAGCTATCCTAATCCAGTGGTTCAACGGCTTCCTTTCCCCTGGAGCATGGCATTGCACCACCGTGCCACCCTTTGGTCTCCACACAGCTCTTCGCAGCCCCATCAGGTGGGGAACTTTACTAGGAGATGAGATGTGGAGATCAACACTTACAAGGCATTCAAGGTCGGTGTCCCCGGGATAGCGTTGTAGGTAGAGGAACACCTCATCACCAGAAAGTTAGAGGTTACCTTAACATGTCCGGATGGGTTCCAGCTGTGAGTCGGAGAGTCGTCATGTACTCTGGCCACGTGGTGTCTCCGAAGAAGCCGATCAGTAGTGTGTTCGTCGAGCATAACCCTTCGGGCGCGAGGTGTATTCTCCGGTGAGCCTCCCAGTAGATCACGTCTGCTGTACTCCTGACGTTGATTAGGACTCACCTGACTTCATAGTTGGCTATATTGACGGTGACCACTAGAGTGTCATCGTGAAGGTGGGTAACCCCCCTCGAATCGTCACCTGAGAAGGCAATAGGCAACGCCGCGCCCGGTCTCTTCCTACCATGGCCTCCTATAAAGGCATTCTTTGCGTCTCTTACCATAGCTGGTGCTATAGGGCTTTTAGCTCAGTCCCCACAGAAGGCGCCAAATTGTTGATGCTCGAATCGGTCACGGCTTTGAGATCCGTGCTCCGACTAAATTCCAACTGAGAAAATAGATTGGGTTGGGGTGGTAGGAGTTTGGACTACTAGCTTCCTGTTAATAGGAGCAGAGGTTGAAGATTGAGTGCCAGAAGGGGGCTCACCGCTCCTGCAAAAAAAGAAGTCTAAGGGCTCTTTTTCCCCAGGGCTCTCCGACGATCGAATCAGATAGATGGAAGAAGTGTGTGGAAGAGGAAAGAAAAAAAACCCACTTCTTCAGAGAGAGGGAATCCCCCATTTTTATCCCTGGGGGTCCGTGCTCTCATACTTGGCCTAACACCCCCTAACGGGCGGTCGTCTCTGGCCCTTTTTAGCCCCTGCCTTTTGTTGGAATGTCGGTAGCGCGGGCCCACGATCGATCTTCACTGTCGACACGCCTCCCGATAAACGCGTGGCTCCCGCCGTCTATGGCAGGAGGGTACCTTCCAGCCAGGGGACTAGGGGAAGGGGATCTCTAAATATCCTTCCTAGAATAGGTCAGACCACCATGCGGTCTTTCCCGATTTATGCCACGTGTGTAGTCGGGTTTTCTTCCTCAACAGAGATGATACGTATAAAAATGAAATCGACATAATAAACTCTGAGCATATTGCAGGTGCTTGTAAAAAGGAAGAAATAGCAATGCAAATGTGAGATGATTATTGTAACTACGTACAATTGGAACATGAGAGTTGTATAAGTCTACCAATGTTGAGTTTTAAATCTTACAAAATTAATATTTTCTTGGAATCTATAATATCAACTAAATATATGTTTCAACATAATAAACATAAAGTCATATATAAAGTGTTTTTAACAAACATAAAGTCAACAAACCCATACTTGAAAGTTACAAAAATAAAGTACACAGTAATGATACAATAGTCAATCACTACTCTATCTTTAAGAACATTAGTTTGAGGCATAACACCCTTTGTTCTTCCTTAAGAGACATGAAAACTGTAACACCCTATCCCAACACAGAGACAAAATGTCACACCAGCTGGGCCGGGAGTGCACCCAGCCCATAAGCTGTGTAATGTAAACCTTATGACAATAATAATCAAACTAAATAACATAATTAATAAACAAAGTATTTAAAATCTTATACAAACTTTACAATTCTTGCGGAAGCATACTAAAATTTAAACATCAAATCAGGACAGACTATCCTCAACTGCTAAGTCAGAGCCATCTACAAGAGAACTCAATCTCGTCTACCTGCACATTTCACTTGAGTGAAAATCACTATACAAGGCACAACTATAATATCAAATGAAATAGTATCAAAATAATGCTAATCATATGCATTATCTCTTAGTCAAATTAACATGCTAAAGCATATGAAACTCGGGTAAATCCAAAACATGAAAACCTCAATGTCAATACATGAATATAAACATGATCTTACAATTATTTTAGCAATGTAATCATTACCCTAGCCTCCAGGTGTGACAACTCACAATTTTGGCTACGGATTGTGCTTCCACAGAATCGTGTGATCACAAGTTTAAATAGCGATTTCAATGTCAAGAAATTTTTTCTCTACGGATTGTGCTCCCACAGAATCGTAAGTCTAATCTGATAATGGGCCTCTACGGACTGTGCTCCCAAAGAAACGTAGGTCTGATTGATAACCGATCTCTACGAACTGTGCTCCCACAGAAACGTAGGTCTAATCTGATAAACCGGTCTCTACAAACTGTGCTCACAGAATCGTAGGTCTGATCTGGTAAACCGGTCTCTACGAACTGTGCTCCCATAGAATCGTAGGCCAAATCTGGTAGCCGTCTCTACAAACTGTGCTCCCACAGAATCGGGGGACTAATCTGGTGGCCTGTCCTATCTCAATGCCCTGGTATAAAACCAGTTAAATTCCAGGCGGAATGTATCTTTGTCCCCAACAACCCTCTGGTATAAACCTGCTTATCTTAATTAATGTGCAAGCTTGTCAATATTTTTAATATCTCTTTTTATCTTGTTCCTGTTCTCATTCTTCATTTCCTCTATTCACATATATTTTCGTTTACAATGCATGTAATAAAAAATGAAGACGCTAGTAATATGATCATAATATCAACCAGCGACATTGCACAAACTTTGATATAAAACTCATAAAAATTCGGATAAACAAACCCGACGATCAAATCCAATCATGAAAACCATACCAAGTATAGTGAAATCACTCACCTGAGGTCCTTCGTTATTTAAACTTGGCCGGATCCTCCCGTGTGATCCTCTATTAGTCTCGTCCTATACAAGTGTAAGAAATGCAATTAAAATACTTGTATTTATTCTAAAGGGTCTTTCCTCCTTTATTCCTAGTAATCATAATATGGATTGTGAATACGGAAACCGTATTCCTTATTTTATACTCTATTTAAACTCGTTAGAGTACGATAAGTTCATTAAGCTAAGTGAGCTTGATTTCTCTTAGCATGTATCTCGCATCTCTTTAAAAGGAAATACGGGATTTCTAAATTATAGAACTTAGCTTTTCTTCCCTCTATTCTCAACTTAGGAGTTTCTAACATGCTCATTAGGAGTGATAAGTTGCTAAGTATAATAACAGATGGTCAATTTCACTATAATCACTTAAGATATCTACAAAAATTTTGGCAGCACCTCCTCTATTTGGAGGGCCTCGAAAATTATACAACCATTCCCCAATCGATTAAAGTTATACACAATACATACAAGATAGCAATGTAATACTGTTTATTAATCCAAACTAGTCCCCGATCCACCGAGCAGCTCACAAAACAATTTAAGTGTTAGGTACCCTTCAGAAATACTTGAGAGAGAAGCTCCCTGCAGCAGTTTACAAGCACACTTAAGCATACTAAAATACAGTAAATTAGTACCTATCTGCAAGTTATACCTCTGAGTTTTAATCAAAATCCCTAACTCTCTACTGCCCCCAATCATTCATGCAACAACGATGAATCATCTTTAATTAAATCCCAAGATTTTAATCGTCTAAATTCAGATGACATCCCTCATTTCAAAACCAAACTTTTAGTTTTCCAAATTACCAACCTGATTTCTGTGAGGAATCTGTAGCTTGTCTAAGCTGAAAGAAGAGGTGAAGACGATGGCTCTGTGCTCGCTGGGAAAGAGAGGGGAATAATAAGGAGCTTCGGTGATGGTTACCACCGCTGGAAGAAGGAATTTGACCCCGTTCTAATAATCGGAGCTTCACCAAAGGGCAGAGGGGAGAAGAGGACCGCTGCCACGAAGCTCGACCTGGCCATTGGTGGTTGGTGGCTGCTGGTATGGCTGGTATGCTTACTCCAAATCTGAGGGCCTACAGGGGCGGATAGAGGCTGTAGACGAACTCATGGGCCTAGGCGCGACTGGCGTGTAGAGCTGCGTATGATGGCTGCAACTGCTGACTCGTGGAGGCGGCGAGGTGGAGAGTTGGCTTGCAGGCCGGGGACGCTCACTACAGGCGGACGGGTGGCTGATGGCATCGGACGACAATGCAGGTTGGGGCCTGCGCACTTCGCTGGTTGCAGGGGTGTCGGCCGGCGTTGATTCCTCCTCGCTGGAGATCACGCAAGCTGGAAAAAGGGGCAGAGATCTTCGAAGAAGAGGTCAGCGAATGAGCTTCTATCTCTCCAGCCATTTGGCTCAAAAGCTCTCCCTCACTGTCGCCTCACAGGGCTTCTGTGTGCACACGGGAAAGGGGAATGCGACCAGATCTGAAATCTCCGAACGTCCCCTCGTGGCGAGCGATGGGGGTTCTGTTCCTTCTTTGACCCATTCTCTCTTTTTAGACCAGCAAGCTTGTTATTAGTCACAGTAGCTAGGTATAAATCAAACAATTCTTTTCTTTAATTTATTTCTTGACCTTAATGACCTGTAGGGTATATATATATTAGTTAGTAGCTAGGTTTTATAATTTAATGTAATTCAATTATTATCATTTAGTTTAATTGATTATTTTAAACAACTTATAAGATATTACAATTAAATATTATGGAATCATAGACAATCTCTTAAAACCGACCGGGTCCATCACCTACGACTTTTTGGCTCGGCCCGATCCTCTTTATCGGAACCTACATCTTTGTTTCGTATCGCCAGCTAAATACTCAACTTTTCATTAAACTTAGTAATTCTTTCAATTAATTAAATCGGTCTAATTCTAACTGGCCCTGCCCAACATGGCCTTCTATGGCCCAATTCCTTATGAGACTGGAGTTTAGACCCATTAACTCCCGATTTTCTCCTAATTTTAGTTTTACCCGAAATAAATCATTTTCAGTGCAATTAAACTTGTGAGATGTTCCAGAAGTTTTCAAATTTAACACTGAAAAATTTTGGGGCGTTACAAAAACTACGATAACTCTTATTTTTCATGAACAATTTATTAACTTTGACCATGTCTAAATTTGTTTATATAAATTGCTTAGTTCATCAAAGTCTCACATTGTTCTCCTTAACCATAATCTAAACCTGAGAGTAACTAGGATAACCATAGTATTAGAATTGTTGGTCATGCTAATTAATAAATTTATTAATTGGCATTATAAGAATTATTAATTAGCAGTTTTATGTCAAACAATATAATCAAAGTTGTAATTTCCTAGAAGAACAAAACAATGAAATATTTTAACGCTAGGTGTGGCAACGGTTGCCCAACAGAAATTCACCTAAATCTAAATTTTGATGACTAGTATTAACCTAGTCTATATATAAATACTAAAACCATCCATACCAAATTGGAAATTGAGGTTACAATAGTTTGCCAATACAATCACTTCTGTATGTCAGATGTATCAAATAGAAAGACAACTTCACAAGACATTGATTATTTGGCATATCTTCTAAAGTCTAAGAATAAAGCTAATTACATGTCTTTTTAAAATAGCTTTCAAGAAAATAACAAAATTGTTTTGATTAGTAGAGATTAACACCACATATTGAAGACAGACATGTGATTGACATGAAGAAATGTTCAAGGAAGCGATGATGGTGTCCATCGGTGGTGTGTCACGACCAGAGTTAGTGAACTTTGAAGGTTTATACTCTAGAGGTAGGCTAGTTGATTTGTGGAGTTCAAACAGTTTGATGATGGCTAACACTTGAAGTTTCAATCAGAAAATTTCGATACCTAAACATTGAAGCCAATAACTTAACCTTGGTTGACATCATACATATATATCATTAATGAGGAAACCCACTTTTCAATTCTCATTCCAAACCATGTACTTAGTTTGTAAATTAAGCTCTCATTAGGGCTGGTCTCACTGAAGATTAAAGTGGGCAACAAAAACCTACAAATTGACAACATAGTTACACTAGAAGGTCATGCAAATATAGCCTTATCGAATGAACTTGATGAGCAAACAACAATACAATAATCTATTTCTCTTCATCATTTCTCCAATTTTCTCCTTTTGACATCTTCATTCTCTCCATGCATGTAGCAGAGAGTAAACTAACTACCAAACAAAGGTAAAGATAAAACCCTAAAACCTACTAAAACCTTCAGTAGAATAGGAAAATCTTATAACAAAATCCTATACTAGAGCGGATTTTAAGCATCTAACTTGGGGATTCCATGCCTTGAAACAAACATATTACCTCAAGATACCATAAGAGCATAAACTATCAAAGAATCTACTTTGTAAACCCATAAATTATAATAGGATAGAAAGAAATCAACAAAAATTAAATTAAGATAATCAAATAAGATGTAAAGAAGAGAAGCTCGCCTCTCTTTCTCTTTCCCCAAACCCTTATACGCCTCGAAATAATGATGACCTTTCATCTTCAGAATGAATCTGTTGACCATCAACTATAAGTGCAAGTACTTGAGCCTTTGTACACAAGCGTACATAGTCGTAGGCAATAAATTTCGGTGAGTACCGGATCGAATCCACAGATAACGTTTTCTAGGACTAGTTGAGCACTAACCTACTAAGTTGCTTGGTCAATCAGTCAAATGATAAGTAGAGAGGTTGTCTATGTCCTAAGAAAACAAGAGGAAGTAACGAAGGGTACGGTACAAAGGATTTCTCCATATAATGTAATCTCTAGGATTCTATGTCCCCTATAACTTGTTAATATTTTTCTCCTATATTTTGTAGAGATGGTGTTGCTAAGGATAATCAGTGGCCAGCAGGATACTTCATGTGCCAAAACTCTGGCGCTAATTCCCTATCCTTAGGGAATACATCACCATTTCTTCCACATATTCCTATGGGTTGAGAGAGTCATTACTGATCCCTATACTATGCCCTGACAGTGGATCATACTAACATATGCCTATGTCGTAATTACTCTGGTTTGTCATACCAAACTTCCACCTTATGTTCCCACTACTAACAAACACACACATCCCTGTGCATAAATGGCTATAGATTTATCATCGCCTTCCGCGTATGATTCAAAACACATGAGACATAGGCACATCTAATTGCAACACACATACAAGATATATGATAATATAGATTCAAGGCATAGGATTCATAAAACCCTAGAAATAGATGTTTAAGCATGCATCATAAACAAAGGATATATGATATTGCAAATTAGAACATAAACATCCATGTCTAGATACAAAGGAGAGATTTAAACACTAGAACTGTAACACCCATCTCCTTTTCAAGGGACACGTGTCACACCTGCCAGGCCCAGAGAATGAACCCTGTGCCTAAGGCTGTAAAACTCAATAAATCATAACTTAATGACTTACGGAAGCTAGATAAGCAATTAAGCTAATGTCATAACTCACAAATCAAGGTACTATTTATTACACATCAAATAAAAGTACTGACATAATAGAAACATAAATAGTCTTAAACATAAAAGGAGTTCCACACACTCCCAACTGTCAAGTACAACAAATCCAAATACTTCAATAAAAGCGGGTCTGGTCAGAGCCAACTATAGATGGATAGGACTCTCGCCTTGACTGTAAATATGATCAAGTACATGTCTATCCCCTGCAAAATATCCACAATAAAAATGGTGAACTACTCGAGCTCAGTAAGGTATGAACAATATTTCCAGGTAATACTATATATGTCTCTCAATAATATATATAACAATTTAAAAGAAACAACTATACAAAAACAAGGAATCTGAACTTAAATATACATCAATAGGAAACATATTTATTCAATGCATTCTTTTATTTATCGGTACCGGATAATGATTCTAAGACTGTCCTAGTAGAACTCATCACACCATAGTCTCCACGGTTAGAACTCATCACATACTGGAAGGTGGACCAGTATAGGATCATTAATAATCTCAATGATATCAATATAACCTACACCACTACTTCTATACTGCAGAACCAGAGTGTAAGCATGCAGAATTCATCACTTCCTGAGCTTCTGGTCAGAACTCATCACGTACCATCGGGCTATCATGTATATATGTATACTAGGCACCCTACGAGAACGGAAAAGGGGTTTTCATTCCTTGAAAAAAGAGTATAAAAAAGATAGTTTGGACAAGAAAATACAGATTTAAAGTTACCCCTTTCCTAACCTAGTACCGAACTAACTGGCCTTAACACGGGGTCACCTCTGGTACCGGCAAGCATATAAGCATGGTGTCGATCATTTATACCTCTTTCAAATACTCATAATAACATTTCATAAACTCTTTTCTTTCTTTAGCATGTATTTTCAAAGTATACTTCTTATTTAGAAGTTTTAACTATAAGTACATGCTTTTACAAAATATATGGCATTTTCAGGAGTTTAAATACTAAATAATTATGCCGTTTAGTTTCAAGTATATCTTTATGAAAACTCAGTAAAATATGAGTAATGTGCATTCATGTTCCCTCACCTGAGTCTAGTAGTTTTAAAGTTTGACTCAGTCCTTCAGCAGCGGCTTTGTCCTTGCCTCTGTCCTTTCCTAATAATCAAAATACGGAATTTCAGGAGTACGAAAACCGTATTCTTAACTTATACTCTAATCTAGACTCGTTAGAGTACGTTAATTCCATCAAGTTAAATAGAGCACGATTTCTCTTAACATGAACTTTGTATTTCTAAAGAATTAAAATATGAAATTGCTAAATTAGCGGACTTAGCTTTTCTTCATCTTAATCTCAATTTAAGAGCTTCTAACGTGCTCCTTAAGGGTGATTAAGTGCTAAGCATGATCAAGGAAGTTTAATCAAATATAATTACTTAAGATTTTCTACGAAAATTCAGCAACACCTCCTCTATTTGGAGGGTCCCGAAATTAATACAACCATAATTAGAATTTGATCAAATATACATCATAACCCTAAACATGCATATATCCTTCAATTCCCTTTTAATTACCCTCCATTCCAATAGCCCTTAACAAATCAATTATCAAAAATCCCCGTTTCATCATACACAGTTAGAAGTCCTCACTGTATTTACTCGATGTGTAGGTTCAAGCCCAAGATCTGGAGGATTCCTCGCCGGAAGTGGAAGGAAGACGAACAGCTCATCGGCGAAGGTTGTCCACCACTGGATCTCGCCAGAGAAGGAAATAAGAGAGCTGCTCGCTAGAAGATCGTGAGGCGGATAGTGGTCGCGTGTGAAGGAGCTAGAAGGTGGATTTTAGCCTATCGAGGCGCCTGTAGGCCTGGCGTTGTAGGACGCCGTGGCGGGATCCTACGCACAGACGTACCGGCACGCTGTGGCGAGGGAAGGAAGGGGTGGAGGTGCGTAGTGGGGCGGCTCGGAGTAGGGCGGGTGGTCGAGTACTTGCTTGGCGTAGAAGGCGATCGAAGGATGCCTAAGGGGGGCTGCCGGAGCTTTGCTGAGGTGGTACTCTCAGATCTGCGGGTGGGAGGCTCCGATCAGTAGTGCTCGCCGGTGGAAGAGAAGAGGGCGCAGATAGCTTAGGTTGTGAGAGGAGGGGAGTTGAAGAGAGAAAATGGAAAATGATAGAGAGAGAGTGTTGAACACCCTCTCATCCTTTCTCTTTTAATAATCCAAACTTTAAATATTAATTTAATTTATCTAACTTTTCATCAAATTATAAGAGTCACGGGCGACTCTTTTACCCGACCAGATCCGTTTTCTTCGGATCTTGTCACTAATATTTCTTAATTATGTTTATTTAATCTCTACTTTATTCCATGCTTCTCGCTATTGTGTCACGGGTGGTGACACTGTAACTTCACGGGTCGCATTTACAAGCCCGACATAGATCCATATTTTTCGGCTTTTGACTCGGCCAAAAGTGCTTTATCGGGACTCCAATCTTTGTCCAGTATCTCCGACATAGTTAATTTAGATTAATTAACACTTAATAAATTTTCAAATTAATTAACCGGGATTAGTCTTTTCAATCCACCTCCAACTATTTCAAGTATAAATGGTCTGCCCCAATACGGCCTTCTCTGGCCCAAATTTGTTGCGAGGCTGGATTTTAGATTCATTAATTGCCTATTTTCCTTAATGGCATTTTAAAATAATTAATTCATTTTTTGTGCTAATTAATCTTGTTGAAATTTTTCAGAAATCTTCTGATTATTATTTAAAAATTTCGGGGTGTTACAAAAACACAAGTAGAAATGTTTCTCCCCCTTTCGTAGAGCTTCTCCCCGCTAAATTTGACCTTGAAACCGGATCACGCCTTGAGACGCAGCTGCCTCCTCCCATGATGAGAAATCAAAACCTAAAATCAGATATGTTTTATAGAACCCTGCAAAAACGTTGCGACGTCCTAGAGCATGTCGCGATGTTCAGGAAAAGCTAGGAGTTCTACCATTCACTTTGATAATAAATGTCGTGATGTTCCAGTTAGATGTCGTAGCATAAAACATCGCAATGTTTGGGTGATTTCAGCTTACACAATCTTCATCAAGTGTCTGATCGGATGACCATCTCAACTCGGATTGACATAAAATTTTAACTGGGTGTTCCTGACTTGTTTCTCTCAATTTGAATAGAATGGTGGAGAATGGGTTTGGAGCCCTATAACTCTTCAAATAAAATTCTGATCTCTACTAATTTTTTAAGATGTCTACACCCTTCTCTCCCTTCATATTTAGCTTTTCTTCATGGAACACCCTTTCATTTGGCCACATGGTCATCCCTATCTTGGTCATTATTTGCTAATAATAATAAAAACATGCATTAGTGCATAAATTTTATCCATTCAATATATAAATTCACTAAAGCAAGCGTCAATGGTACTTTATGTAACGCCCTGAAAATTTTCATGAATTAACAAATTATGTTCTGGAGAAAATCATGGGAATTAATTAACACGTAAACTGGGTTAACTATTTTAACAAACTAAATTAAGGAAAATCAGGAAATTCTAGAGCTAAATTCCGAACACACAACCAATTGGGCCGAGGAGGCCGTGTTGGGCCAGGCCAGATTGGACATGGAATAGTCAGGAGTTAGATTAATTAAATCCAAGGTTAATTAAATATTAATTAATCCAGATTAATTAAGTAGAAATATCGGACACAAGTCAGAGTCTCGATAAAGTAGATCTGGCCGAGTCAAAAGCCGAGATTCACGGATGCAGGGTGGAGAGAAAGACGACCCGTGATGTTACAGTCAGCCTGTGTCACGGGAGTCGTTTGACCCGGGATTCCGGATCTTGGTCGGGAGAATTATTGATAGGATAACATTTTTCTTAAATAGTGATGGGACATAAAGTAAAAGACAATATATTATTAAATTCCATTTTAAAAGATAAAGTAGTTAAAAGATAAAATTATTTTAATTAATGAAATATTATAAAAAAAAAGGAAATATAATAAAATAATAAAATAAATTAAAAAGTAAAAGTAAAAGAAAAAGAAAAGAAAAGAAAAGAAAAAAAAAAAAAACAGAGAACAAAGACACGAGAGAGAGAGAGAGAGACAAATCTCTCTCTCCCTCAATCTCTCTCTCTCTCTCTCTCTCTCTCTCTCTTTCTCTCTTTCTCATTTGTGAGACCGCCTCCAGCTTCGCCTAGCTCCGGCGAGCCGCCCTCCGCCCGATCAGCCCTCCGACGAGTGTCTCCTTCCATTTTCCTCTCCGGAGAGGAGCTATTGTTTGGAGAAAGCAAGGTAAAGAGGGCTAAGTATATTTTGGGGTTTTGGAGAGGTAAACAAGGGGCTGATTGGATGAATTTCATGGAATTGGGATGAATGTTTAGATGAGTAGTTGGAGGCTGTGATATGGTTCAAGCTCCGATTATGAAATATTATGTATGGATGTAGATATTTACTCAATTGATTAATTTCATGTTGTTAAATGCGTATGATTGTATATTTTCGGAGCCCTAAAAACAGAGGAGACTCTGCCGAAATTTCGTTAGAGTCCATACCGGGCTGTCCCTTTCCAGGATGAATTCAGCCTGCGATGCTTACCCGATCGGGGAGTATTATATATCGTTAGAAAGGTCATCGAGAGACCTTCGTAACGAATACTTGATCGACCCGATCGGGCTTCTGGATCGGAAGTTATGAAGGGTCCCAACGGACTATGCTAAACCTTTAGTGGAACAAATCCGTATTTTTCATTCTTTAGAAATACGAGGTTGTATTAAGAGAATTATACTTTAAATGTGGTTGATAAAACCTATCGTATTCTTTTGAGCTTAAATAAGAATACAAGTTAAGAATACGGATTCATATTCCTGAATATCCGTATTTTGTTCTCTAGGACAAGGGAAGGGCAAGGATCAAGTCACTGCTGCCGAAGAGCCCGACCAATCCTAGGGATCTACAATATTAAGGTGAGGGAACACTACTGTAAAGTTCATATTTTATTTGTATTTTGGATTGTATTGAATTTTGAAGATTTCATGTTAAGAACTCGTATGATGATCATGAAATGTTTGTAGTTTTCAAGCATGCTTTATATTTGATCTTTGAGACTTCATGTTATGAAGTAGTTATGTTGTTCGTGAAATGCCTTTCAGTTTTCAAGCATGATATGCCGATTTATTCGGAGTTTGTAGTTGTGTTTATGAAAAGCATGTGAAAACATAGTGTATTGTAGAAATTGCCATGATGAACGTATTAGTGCATTGCATCATACTTGAATATATGCACATTACTTGACGTGGCTCTACGATAGAGCCAGAGAGTACGGTACTAGGTAGAGAAGGGGTGGTTTTATATGATCTCTATTTTTACTCATCCAACTATCTGTTTTCAACCCTTCTGATTTTAAGAAAACAAAAACCCCCTTCCCGTACTCTTCGAGTGCCTAGTATACGTATATCCTCTTATAGCTCACGGTCGTTGTGTTGACTCGACCGGAGACATATTGAGTTGGTTTATTCCACTCTGGTGCCGCTATATGAGAGTAGAAGTGTAGATGACACTAATATGATATAAGATGAGGATTTAATTCCATAGTTTGTCACCTCCACGGTGCTCTACAGGAGGCCTCTTGGCATGATACGGTCATTGGTGACAAGTGTGGAATTTATTTCCCTCGAGCGAGGATTGTTTTCATAGTTTGTCACCTTCACGGTGCTTTCACAGGAAGGCTCTCTTGGCATGATACGGTCAGCCAGGACATTTGTGGAAATAAATTCTCGTTCTGATTATAAAAGACTAAAGAACTAACCGAGAGCATGATATATGTTTCCATTGAACATGGCCATGATTTTCATTATGATCCATATGCTGTTATACATGTTTTAAATCATTGTTCAGAATTTGTATTATTACCTTCGGTATTTTATTGATTGAAATTGAAGGCATACAGATTTGTAAACCTGACAGTGGTGTTAGTCCCTCACTGAGCTCCTGTAGCTCACCCTTTGTTACTCTCTTTTACAGGAAGTAAGTAGGGTTATGGCCCTGCGTAGAGGGAAGTTAGGTTTGGATTCCCCCTTAGCTGGCTCTGGCTACTTGGCCTGCGTTGAGTATCTTGTCTTATGGTGTTTTATTTGAGGAGAATGTTAACTCCCTTCTGGATTTGTGTGAGATATTAAAACATTATGGTTTGTAATAATGTTGTACTTGGTTTTATGTTTCCCTTATAATAGTTTGATTTTGAGCAATTAATGTTTTTATACAGCCTTAGGCCGGGGTTCACTCCCTGACCTGGCTGGTGTGACACCTGGGTCCTAGAAAGGATTAGGGTGTTACATTTAGTGGTATCAGAACGGTTAATCCTAGGTAACCTAGTTATGGTCAGAGCCTTAGGGTGGGAGTGTTGTGTCAGTAGAATAAAGTTTAATATCTGCTTTCAGAGAGTTAGGGAATACTACTGACACGCTATCTTTTTCAGAATGGCACCTAAAAGAGTGAGGAAGGCCACCTCGTATGCCAGGAGGAACCAGCACTTTCGGTAGATGGGACCGCCTTGAGGAGCAGGTGGAGGTTCCTGAATTCGAGGATGTCCCGGAACCCGAGGGGGTTACAGAACCGGCGGGAGACCAGGCAGAAGAGTCTCACTCTTTTCATGCACCCGACCCTCAACAAGGAATGCATCAAGGACCCGGATTTTATCCGGGAATGTACTTTGCCCTCGGATTTCAGCCGGGAGTACCGTATGGACCCGGATTTCATCCGGGAATGCCTTATGGACCCGGATTCCAGCCGAGAATGTATTACGGGCCCGGATTCCAACCGGGAATGCCTTATGGACCGGTTCCAAACGGGAACACAGCGATGCGGTTCGGGATACTATCCGGAGCAACGCGGTACTGGACCCGGATAACCAACCCCGGAAAGGCACAAGCGGCCACTCGGAACCCTGGAATGCAACAGATGTACGACCAGATGACCCAATCATTTGCGGCGTTCCCTGGATATCAGCAGCCAAAGCCGAAGAAGCACGACCACGTGAATAAGGCTCGGCAAATGGGAATCACACAATTCGAGGGTACTACAGACCCTACGGAAGCCGAAAATTGGATCACTCGACTGGAGCTTATATTTGAGGCTCTTATGTGCCGGAGGAAGAAAAAGTAGCAACTGTCACCTTGTTGTTAGCCGAGAGAGCCTGCGGTGGTGGCTCGTGCATACAAGCGCCGCCCAAACTGCACCGTGTTTACTTCGACTGAATTCAAGACGGCATTTGACAGGAAATATATGCCCCAAATCTACCGTGACGCGAAGCACGAGGAGCTTCTTCGCCTGATCCAAGGCAGTCTTTATGTGGCCGATTATGAGGCCAAATTTACTGATCTTGGGAGATATGCACCTGACTATACCGATAATGAACATCAGAAGTATCGCAGATTTGAGTGAGGGTTACGTGACGAAATTTGAAACATTGTCACGTTGTCTGGGTTCTCGGACTTTACGGAGTTAGTAGAGGCCTCGCTCAGGGTTGAATCGAGCATGGATCAACAAAAGCGATGCATAGAAAAGTCAAAAAAGAGAAGTATGCTTGATACTCAGGCTGGCGGCAATTATAGACCCACCAAAAAGAGTAACTCCAGCGGCGGTGGTGGCTCGACCCTCAAGAGGGCAAGGTTCATCACAGTGGAAGCCCAAGTGTGAGATTTGTCAGAAGAAGCATCAGGCGGTGCCGCTTTTGCCCCTACGACCGCCTCGCATCGTACCTATTTTAATTGTCATCGGGGCACTCACGTAAGCCAATGCCCTTTACTGTCACAGGAGAGCGGAGTCGCCCCACAGGCCATTGCACCGGTTGGCCAGTACACACCACCAGCCTACGGAGCCACTATGGTGGGTAGTACAGGAGGGCACCGAGGAGGATCATCCAAGGGAGGATCCAGAGGAGGCCGCGGAGGCCGGGGAGCTCAGTCCCAATTGATGGCCCAGGCCTTTGCTATGACACAGCAGGAGGCTGTGAACACCCCCGACGTCATCTCAGGTATGATGCAAATCTTTGGCGTTGATGCATGTGTGTTAATTGATCCTGGCTCCTCTCACTCCTTACATACCTTATTTGCTTTTACTCGCCTACTACACACATATATGCTACACAATTAGCTGTACCTATGTTGGTATCCTCCCCTATTGGGAGTTCTATGATTGTAAAAATAGTGTATGAGGGATGTGATCTGAGGGTTAATGGTCATCTATTGTCAGCTGATCTGATCCCTATGAGGATTACAGACTTTGACGCTATTTTAGGTATGGATTGGTTATGTATTCATCACGCTGTCGTCGAGTGTCATTCGAAGACGGTATGCTTCCAATGACCTGGAGAGAAGGAGATTTAGGAAGCTTGCATGGCGAATCTGGAGGAAGCTGAAGCCCCCAAGAGAAGCATACATGAAATACCTATTGCGTGTGAATACCCTGAAGTATTCCCTGAAGAATTACCTGGGCTACCCCCTCATAGAGGTGTCAAATTTTCAATTGAATTATATCCAGGAACAACTCCAATCTCTAAAGCGCCATACAGGATGGCCCCAGTGGAACTGGAGGAGTTGAAGACTCAATTAGATGAGTTACAAGAAAAGGGGTTTATTAGACCTAGTGTCTCCCCTTGGGGTGCGCCCGTATTATTTGTAAAGAAGAAAGACGGCTCCTTAAGGATGTGCGTTGACTACCGACAGCTGAATAAGGTCACCATTAGAAACCAATACGCCCGTATTATTTGTAAAGAAGAAAGACGGCTCCTTAAGGATGTGCGTTGACTACCGACAGCTGAATAAGGTCACCATTAGAAACCAATACCCCTTACCACGCATTGATGACCTTTTCGATCAACTACGAGGAGCGTGCGTCTTCTCAAAGATCGACTTGAAGTCGGGATATCATCAACTGTTGGTGAAGGAAGAAGATGTGCCAAAGACTGCGTTCCGGAGCCGATACGGTCATTTCAAATTCTTAGTAATGCCTTTTGGCTTCATGAACGGACCTGCGGCGTTCATGGGCATGATGAATAGGATATTCACGCCCTATCTAGACCAGTTCGTCATGGTCTTCATTAATGACATATTGGTGTATTCTCGGAGCGTTGAGGAGCACGTACACCATTTGAGGATTGTGCTGCAAATATTAAGGGAGCAGCAACTGTACGCCAACCTCAAGAAGTGTGATTTCTGGTTGGGAGAAGTAAAGTTCTTGGGACACGTTGTCTCGGCGGCAGGAATCTACGTGGACCCTGAGAAGATTGAAGCAGTAACTAACTGGCATGCCCCAACTAATGCCAAGGAGATCAGGAGTTTCCTGGGGTTAGCCGGATACTACAGGTGATTCGTTGAAGGATTCTCTTCTATTGCTCAGCCAATGACGAAGTTACTGCGGAAGAACGCGAAGTTCGAGTGGACGGAGGAATGTGAGCAAGGCTTCCAAGAATTGAAGAGCCGTCTGGTGTCTGCTCCTATCCTCACGTTACCCACTGCGGGAATAGGATACGAGATTTATAGTGATGCATCCTATCGGGGGTTGGGTTGTGTCTTGATGCAGCAGGGCAGAGTCATCGCCTAAGCATCTAGACAACTCACAACTCACGAGGTGAATTACCCCGTTCATGATTTAGAATTAGCGGCTGTGGTCTTTGCCTTGAAGATATGGCGATACTATTTATATGGTGAAGCCTGTAAAATCTTCCCCGACCACAAAAGCTTAAAGTACCTGATGAGTCAACGGGAGCTGAACATGCGCCAGAGACGGTGGATCGAGCTGCTGAAGGATTATGACTGCACCTTCGAGTACCACCCAGGCAAGGCAAACGTCGTAGCCGACGCATTGAGCAGGAAAAGCATGGCACGGTTGGGGAGCACCAACCTGATTCAGCTTCACGAGTTGAGATCTACCGGAGCTCAGTTCGCAGTAGATGAGTTGGGGGCCCTATTAGAAAATTTTCACATTCGCCCAACGTTGATTTCGGAGATCAAAGAAGCGCAATTACAGGACCCCAAATTTATGAAGTTAGCTAGGAAGCTCAAGAAGAGGAGTCGTGGCGACTATTCCTTATCTTCGGATGGAGTCGTTATGGTGGGTGCACGGATCTATGTGCCACGCAATGAGGCAGCCCTCAAGTTGCAGATCATGGAAGAAGCGCATAGTTCATCCTACGCGATGCACCCTGGAAGTACGAAGATGTACAGGAACATCAAGCAAAACTACGTCTGGAGGAACATGAAGAAAGAAATTGCTGACTTTGTGGCTAAGTGTTCGGTTTGTCAGCAAATCAAGGCGGAACACAAGAAGCCACCAGGGTTGTTGGTACCCTTAGAGATTCCCGAATGGAAGTGGGAAAGAATCACGATGGACTTTGTGACTGGACTACCTCGTACCCGTCAGGGCAAGGATGCTATTTGGGTCGTCATCGACAGGTTGACCAAGTCCGCCCACTTCATACCTATCAAGACTAAGTACTCGACGGATCGATTGGCACGGCTATACGTGGACCAGATTGTGAGATTGCATGGAGTGCCGGTGTTCATCGTGTCCGATCCAGATCCGAAGTTCACTTCACACTTTTGGACGAGTCTACACAAAGCCCTAGGGACAAAGCTGAGTTTTAGCACGGCTTTTCATCCTCCGACAGATGGACAGTCAGAGAGGACAATAAAAATACTTGAAGACTTACTTAGGGCATGTGTCATGGAGCTACCTGGAAGCTGGGAAGATAACTTGGGACTATTGGAGTTCGCTTACAACAATAGTTACCAAGCTAGTATTGGAATGCCACCGTACGAAGCCTTATACGGTAGAAGCTGCAGGACTCCTTTATGCTGGGATGAAGAAGGAGAAAGACAACTACTTGGTCCTGAACTAGTGCAACAGACTTCAGAGCAGGTGAAGCTCATCAAGGAGAGATTGAGGAAAGCCCAGGACAGACAACGGAGTTATGCTAATAACCGCCGACGAGACCTGGAGTTCGATGTTGGAGACAGAGTTTACCTGAAGGTGTCTCCCTGGAAGGGCGTGATGAGATTTAATAAACGCGGGAAGCTGAGCCCGTGATATATCGGGCCTGACGAGATTCTGGACCGAGTGGGCCCGGTCGCTTATCGACTTGCATTGCCGGAGGAGCTATCGAGGATTCACGACGTCTTCCATGTGTCGGTCTTGCGGAAGTGTCTTTCCGATCCGAATCAAGTATTGAAGGGACCGACCGTAGAATTGGCGCCCGATCTGACATACGTAGAGGGGTCAATACGAGTTCTCGACAGGAAGGAGCAAACCCTAAGGAGTAAAAGTATACCGCTGGTGAAAATACTATGGAGTCATCACCAAGTGGAGGAAGCCACATGGGAGCGAGAAGACCAAATGAGGGCCCAATACCCTTATCTGTTTTAGAGGAAGTATGTACGGAAATTTCGGGACGAAATTTTATAAGGGTGGGAGAAATGTAACGCCCTGAAAATTTTCATGAATTAACAAATTATGTTCTGGAGAAAATCATGGGAATTAATTAACAAGTAAACTAGGTTAACTATTTTAACAAACTAAATTAAGAAAAATCAGGAAATTCTGAAGCTAAAGTCCGAAGACACAACCAATTGGGCCGAGGAGGCCGTGTTGGGCCAGGCCAGATTGGACATGGAATAGTCAGGAGTTAGATTAATTAAATCCAAGGTTAATTAAATATTAATTAATCCAGATTAATTAAGTAGAAATATCGGACACAAGTTAGAGTCTCGATAAAGTAGATCTGGCCGAGTCAAAAGCCGAGATTCGCGGATCTGGGTCGGGAGAGAAAGACGACCAGTGATGTTACAGTCAGCCTGTGTTACGGGAGTCGTCTGACCCGGGATTCCGGATCTGGGTCGGGAGAATTATTGATAGGATAACATTTTTCTTAAATAGTGATGGGACATAAAGTAAAAGATAATATATTATTAAATTCCTTTTTAAAAGATAAAGTAGTTAAAAGATAAAATTATTTTAATTAATGAAATATTATAAAAAAAGGAAATATAATAAAATAATAAAATAAATTAAAAAGTAAAAGTAAAAGAAAAAGAAAAGAAAAAGAAAAAAAAACAAAACAGAGAACAAATCTCTGTCTTTAAAAAGACAGAGACACGAGAGAGAGAGAGAGAGAGAGAGAGAGATTTGTTTCTCTCTCTCCCTCAATCTCTCTCTCTCTCTCTCTCTTTCCCTCATTCTCTCTTTCTCTCTTTCTCATTTGTGAGACCGCCTCCAGCTTCGCCTAGCTCCGTGAGCCAGCCTCCCGACAAATTCTCCTCAGGCAGTGTCTCCTTCCATTTTCCTCTCCGGCAAGGAGCTATTGTTTGGAGAAAGCAAGGTAAAGAGGGCTAAGTATATTTTGGGGTTTTGGAGAGGTAAACAAGGGGCTGATTGGATGAATTTCATGGAATTGGGATGAATGTTTAGATGAGTAGTTGGAGGCTGTGATATGGTTCAAGCTCCGATTATGAAATATTATGTATGGATGTAGATATTTACTCAATTGATTAATTTCATGTTGTTAAATGCGTATGATTGTATATTTTCGGAGCCCTAAAAACAGAGGAGACTCTGCCGAAATTTCGTTAGAGTCCATGTCGGGCTGTCCCTTTCCAGGATGAATTCAGCCTGCGATGCTTACCCGATCGGGGAGTATTATATATCGTTAGAAAGGTCATCGAGAGACCTTCGTAGAATCTAATACCTCTGATCGACCCGATCGGGCTTCCGGATCGGAAGTTATGAAGGGTCCCAACGGACTATGCTAAACCTTTAGTGGAACAAATCTGTATTTTTCATTCTTTAGAAATACGAGGTTGTATTAAGAGAATTATACTTTAAATGTGGTTGATAAAACCTATCGTATTCTTTTGAGCTTAAATAAGAATACAAGTTAAGAATACGGATTCATATTCCTGAATATCAGTATTTTGTTCTCTAGGACAAGGGAAGGGCAAGGATCAGTCACTGCTGCCGAAGAGCCCGACCAATCCTAGGGATCTACAATATTAAGGTGAGGAACACTACTTTGTAAAGTTTCAGTATTTTATTTGTATTTTGGATTGTATTGAATTTTGAAGATTTCATGTTAGGAACTCGTATGATGATCATGAAATGTTTGTAGTTTTCAAGCATGCTTTATATTGACCTTTGAGACTTCATGTCATGAAGTAGTTATGTTGTTTTTGAAATGCCTTTTCTGCTTTTCAAGCATGATTTGCCGATTCATTCGAGTTTGTAGTTATGTTTATGAAAAGCATGTGAAAACTGTGTATATTGTAGAAATTGCCATGATGAACGTATTAGTGCATTGCATCATACTTGAATATATGCACATTACTGGGCGTGGCTCTACGATAGAGCCAGAGAGTACGGTACTAGGTAGAGAAGGGGTGGTTTTATATGATCTCTATTTTTACTCATCCAACTATCTGTTTTCAACCCTTCTGATTTTAAGAAAACAAAACCTTCTTCCCCAAGACTCTTCGAGTGCCTAGTATACGTATATCCTCTTATAGCTCACGGTCGTTGTGTTGACTCGACCGGAGACATATTGAGTTGGTTTATTCCACTCTGGTACCGCTATATGAGAGTAGAAGTGTAGATGACACTAATATGATATAAGATGAGGATTTAATTCCATAGTTTGTCACCTCCACGGTGCTACCGGGAGGCTACTGGTATGATACGGTCAGCCAGGACAAGTGTGGAATTTATTTCCCTCAGACGAGGATTGTTTTCATAGTTTGTCACCTTCACGGTGCTACCGGAAGGCTACTGGCATGATACGGTCAGCCAGGACATTTGTGGAAATAAATTCTCGTTCTGATTATAAAAGACTAAAGAACTAACCGAGAGCATGATATATGTTTCCATTGAACATGGCCATGATTTTCATTATGATCCATATGCTGTTATACATGTTTTAAATCATTGTTCAGAATTTGTATTATTACCTTCGGTATTTTATTGATTGAAATTGAAGGCATACAGATTTGTAAACCTGACAGTGGTGTTAGTCCCTCACTGAGCTCCTGTAGCTCACCCTTTGTTACTCTCTTTTGCAGGAAGTAAGTAGGGTTATGGCCCTGCGTAGAGGGAAGTTAGGTTTGGATTCCCCCTTAGCTGGCTCTGGCTACTTGGCCTGCGTTGAGTATCTTGTCTTATGGTGTTTTATTTGAGGAGAATGTTAACTCCCTTCTGGATTTGTGTGAGATATTAAAACATTATGGTTTGTAATAATGTTGTACTTGGTTTTATGTTTCCCTTATAATAGTTTGATTTTGAGCAATTAATGTTTTTATACAGCCTTAGGCCGGGGTTCACTCCCTGACCTGGCTGGTGTGACACGTGGGTCCTAGAAAGGATTAGGGTGTTACACTTTAAATAAGAAATACATGAAAATGAACCAATACATCATAAGGACAACATTGCTTGCTCATTTTGCTTCTCAATCATGCTTATTAAGCTCTCTAAATAGCTCTCTTTTGAGAAGTAACAAAATCTTAAGGCAATTATGAATCCATCTCTCTTACCGCCTTGACGACAAAGCTTCGCTTCAAGGATCTTGGGGTGGAAGCCAAGTGGGGAGATTGAGGGCGAAAGGTATTAGTCTCAAGCGGGGAGATTAAGGGTAATAGATGTTGGAAGCCTACCTCATTTTGGGCTTTAATGCGGGCTTGTTTTAAATTTGGTTTCAAAATATTCAAAAGATTTTTATCCCACATTAGTTATAGAGAAAACCTTTATTCTCCTTATATATGTTTTACTCTAATTGCTTCTAAAATGCTCTCTCATGTGTTAGATGGTTTTCGAATATCCATTGATTTTTGCAATCAAATATCTGATTGATTGGAGTGTTTTTAGAATTTAATTAAGCATGTTGATTGATTGAGATCTAATGCTGATTGATTGAAACATTTTATAGAATTTAATTGAGCATGCTGATTTAATGAGATATCATGTTTATTGATTAAAATATTTTGAATTCTCCACAATTAACGGGATAATTTTTCATTGATTTCATTGCCATAATCAATGAGATATTTTAGTAATGATGTCGTTCACATAATTAAAGAGATTATTTCCTTTTTTATTAATTGATTTCATTTTGAAAATCAATGAGATATTTTAGGGTTGATTCCGTTCACACTATTAAAGAGATTTTTCAAATGCTAAATTGATTCCAACAATGTTGATTGATTTATTCAATTTTTGGATCTACCCGATAATGGGGATTGTTGCCTTTTTTTTAGAGATTTGGGAAAACCCTCAATAAATAAAGTTGTTTTATTCTCAAGTCATACATGAAAAAAAAATTGTCATCTTCTTCCTCCTTCTCCCATTGTCATCTTCCAATTTTTTTGTTGTTTTATTTTTCGGAGCAATCTTGAGCATTCATTGTTCTTCTGTTCAAGTGCACGGAACGGAGGACTTGTGACTATTGTATCCTGGGAGAAGTACGACGACGAGATCCTTGCTACAGCGAGTTACAAACTCTGAGGAGGCGAAATGCTTCTTTAGGTCAGTGCGTCAGCAAGCCTCAGTATACCCTCAACTTCATAGCAGATCATCATCAACTCCAACTCCAACAATCTTAAGAAGTATTTTGTATGTTGTTATAAACACTGCCAAGTCTCTTCCGAACATCTCTAAGATAGACTAGTTCAATGGAACCTATTTCAAGCGCTGGCAGCAAAAGGTGTACTCAATCCTCGACATGTTCAACCTGACGCATGTTCTAATTGAGCCCAATCCTGAACTTGATTTCGAGAGATACGCTATAACTCTACCGATATCGGAAATAGGTAACAAAATATGCAGACATACAATTCTCAGTACTCTTTCCAATGAACTTTTTAACATATACTAAAACTATAAAACTATTGGAGAAATATGGGAATTACTATATAAAAAGTATATTGTTGAAGATGCTGGAAATCAAAAATATGCAATAGGTAATTTTTCTGATTTCCAAATGTCCAAAGAAAAGGATGTATTATCTCAAATTCATGACACCTGAAAAATGAAGACATAATCTTATCTGATGCCTTTATTACTAGTTTCCTCATTGAACGTCTTCCTGAGTCTTGGAAAGACAATAAGAACAACCTAAAATACAAGAGGAAGAATATGACTCTTGAGGACATCATCGTTCACATCCGGATTAAAGAGAAGAATCGCTTGATAAGGCGTACAAAGTCAAAGAACTCTCATCCAAGGCGAATTTGATTGAGGGAGGACCGAACAAGGACCAGACTAATCATCACCAAAACCCCAAAGGCAACCGACAAAATTTCAAGGGAAGTAAGAAATTTGGTTTCAAGTTTAATAATTTTAAGACTAACCAAACCTCTCAAGCTGCTTCTTCCACCTTCAAATAGAAATGAACTTGTTATGTCCATGGTAAGCCAGGCCACCACACACCTCAATGCCGTTTCAGGAAGGAGTCAACTCCCAAAGCCAAGATGACTTTTTTAGATATATTGTCTTGTACTTACTTAGATCAAAAGAGGAGGCATGTGAAATGTTTATTAAGTACAAAATTGAACTAGAGAATCAACTGAATAAAAAGATTAAGAGACTTAGATCAGATGGAGGTGGAGAGTATGAAGATAGTATTCTAAGAGACTTTTGTGAAAATCACGGTATTATACATGAGACTACCCCTCATTATTCACCTACCTCTAATGGAGTAGCTGAGAGGAAAAATAGAACTCTTAAGGATAGGATGAATACTATGTTAATTAGTTTAGGAGCTCCTAATAATTTATGGGGAGAAGCTATTCTATCTTCTTGCCATATACAAAATAGAATACCTTTTAAGAAGATTGGAAAAACCCCATATGAACTTTGGAAAGGACATGCACCTAGTTTAAAATACCTTAAAGTTTGGGGTTGCTTAGCTAAAGTATTATTGTCTGATCCTAAAAAGAGAAAAATTGGACCCAAAACCTTTGATTGTATGTTTATAGGTTATGCTATGAATAGTATTGTATATAGATTCTTGGTTATTAAGAGTGACATTATGAAACCTAATACTATTGTAGAATCTAAAAATGCAGACTTCTTTGAGTATGTTTTTCCTTTAAAAACCTGTGTTGATGAAATTACTCATACACCTAATGCTATTCCTACTGATGATTCTGAAAACATTAACTCTGAAGTTGAACTAAAAAGAAGTAAAAGAGCTAGGAAAGAAAATAGTTTTGGGAATGTTTTTTATACTTTCCTTGTAGAGGATGATCCCTTAACTTATTCCCAAGCTGTTACTTCTCATGATGCTATATTTTGGAAAGAAGCCATTAATATATAGTGTATTAGAATCAATTCTATCTAATCACACTTGGGAATTAGTTGACTTACCTCCTGGTTGTAAAGCTATAGGTTGTAAATGGATATTTAAAAAAGAGAAGATTAAACCGGATGGGTCTATTGATAAATATAAAGCTAGATTAGTAGCTAAAGGATATTCACAAAAGAAAGATGTAGACTATTTTGACACTTATGCTCCTGTCACTATAATTTATTCTATTCGTATTTTAATTGCTTTGGTTGCCATTAACAAATTAGTTGACAATCAAATGGATGTTTTTTATTTTTTATTTTTTTATTTTTTGTCCATCAAATGGATGTTAAGATAGCCTTTCTGAATGGAGATCTTGAAGAAGAAATCTACATGGATTAACCCAAAGGGTATGTAATCTCAAGTAACGAGCATAAGGTATGTAAACTTGTGAAATCATTGTAAGGTCTTAAACAAGCACCCAAATAATGGCATGAAAAATTTGATCAAGTTTTAGTTTCTAATGGCTACTTGATTAATGAAGAAGATAAATGTGTTTACAAGATAAATGTGTTTACAGTAAATTTGCTAATAATATTGGTGTGATAATTTACTTATATGTAGACGATATGCTTATTATGGGTACTTCCTTAGAAGTAGTGGTTGAGACTAAAAATTTCTTATCTTCTAAATTTGACATGAAAGACATGGGTGAAGCACATTTCATTCTTGGAATTAAAATTTCTAAATCCAATAATGGAATAAGGCTTTCATAAGAAAATTATGTGGAGAAAGTTTTAAATAAATTTAATGAGTTTGGTTGCAAGCTTGTCTTAACTCCATATAATAATGCTATTCAGTTACAAAAGAATAAAGGAGTTAGTGTTTCTCAAAATGAATATGCACAAGTGATTGATAGTTTAATGTATTTAATGAAATGTACTCATCCTGACATTGCTTATGTTGTTAGTAGGTTGAGCCGATATACACATAGTCCAAACATAGATCACTGGACTACTTTGATCAGGGTACTAAAATATTTAAAAGGAACAAGTAATTTTTGACTAATGTATTCTGGTTTTCCTACAGTACTTGAAGGGTACAGTAATGCGAATATGATTTCAGATTTGGATGAAACAAAATCAACAAGTGGATTTGTTTTCACTTTAGGCGGAGTTGCAGTATCTTGGAAGTCTTCCAAGCAAACTTGCACAGCTAAATCAACGATGGAATCTGAATTCGTTACTCTTAAGAAAATAGGTACTGAGGCAGAGTGGCTTCGGAATTTTTCTTGCACATGTTCCTTTGTGGATTAAACAGGTACCTTTAGTGTCTATTCATTGTGATAGCATGGTTGCCATAGGCCGAGCTATGAGTAAATCCTATAATGGGAAGAGTACGCATATACGCCTCAGACATAATATTGTGAGGCAATTGCTTGATAATGGAGTGATATCACTTAACTTTGTAAGGTCAGAAGTGAATTTAGCTTACCCTCCGACTAAAGCACTTGGTAGAAAGCTAGTGTGTGTCGAGGGGAATGGGACTGTTGCCTATAACAAAAATCAACAATGATGGTAACCCAACCTATGTAATTGGTGAACCCAAGAAATAGGTTCATACGGGTAAAAACAAGTCATTGATTGATTGGAGATACACTACTTATTGTTTGTCCATTTCCTATGGGGTATAGGGTAATTGCAATGAATAAGAATGAGTGGTGTGTATAATTGCAATTCACACTTGATGGATTCACCTATATAAGTGTGAAAGTAGGGTCGCTTTCTATGGAAACTTGGGCAAGTTTTCTAAAGTACTTATGAATTCCAGGTATCGGCTCATGGCCTAGTGGTGCCAACCGGATTAGAGCTGCTCAGATTTCAAGAAGATAATATGGATTATGAAATGACTGATTTACAGTTAGAAATTTTCATTTCACTAAATTCCTGTAAGTCACTTCTTATATATCCTAAGGATTGGTTCATAGCCCAAAATGCACCAATTCTGATGCATTATATTCTCACACTCCGATTTCCTTTTTTCGTGTTTTCCACTATTTTTTGAATTTTTGAAATGGGGGATTGTTGGAAGCCCATCTCATTTTGGGCTTTAATGTGGGTTTGTTTTAAAGTTGGTTTCAAAATATTCAAAAGATTTTAATCCCACATTGGTTATAGAGAAAACATTTATTCTCCTTATATATGTTTTACTCTAATTGCTTGTAAAATGCTCTCTCACGTGTTAGATGTTTTTTGAATATCTATTGATTTTTTCAATCAAGTATCTGATTGATTGAAGTGTTTTTAGAATTTAATTAAGCATGTTGATTGATTGAGATCTCATGTTGATTGATTGAAACATTTTATATAATTTAATTGAGCATGCTGATTTCATGAGATATCATGCTGGTTGATGAAAATAGTTTGAATTCTTCACAATTAACAGGATAATTTTTCATTGATTTCATTGCCATAATCAATTAATGAGATATTTCAGTTTTGATTTTGTTCACACAATTAAATAGATTATTTTCTTTTTTATTTATTGATTTTGTTTTCATAATCAATGAGATATTTTAGTGTTGATTCCGTTCACACTATTAAATAGATTTTTCAATGCTGATTGATTGATTCAATTTTCGAATCTACCCGATAATGGGGATTGTTGCCGTTTTTAGAGATTTGAAAAAAACCCCTATAAATAAAGATGTTTTCTTCTCAAGTCATACAAGAAAAAAAAAATTCCTCATCTTCTTCCTTCTTCTCCCATTGTCATCTTCCAATTTTTTCGTTGTTTTATTTTCCGGAGCAATCTTGAGCACTCGTTGTTCTCCGGTTCATATGCACAGAAGGAGGACTTAGTGACTGTTATATCCTAGGAGAAGTACGCCGACCAGATCCTTGCTGCACCGAGTTACAAACTACGCAAAGGCGAAATACTTTTCAAGGTCAGTGCGTCAGCACGTACCCCTCAGTCAACCCTCAACTTCATAGCAGATCATCATCAACTCCAACTCCAACAATAGATAAGGGGAGCTGTGATCCTCGCTCATGAGGATGAGAGCTATGAGATGAGTCCCAAAAAATCACAAGAAAATAAAAAAAAGGGATACACCCTTTTTTTTAATGTTATTATGGAATCCTTGGATCTCATTGTAATTTTTCCTACAAAAGTTGTTACCAAACAATCTTTACTACAATTTACTATGTAATGTTATATTTCATAGGAATAAGAGCCATTCTTATTGAATATAATGATAGTCAAACAGACTATAATTTTTAGTCCATTATGAATTCTTTTGGTCATCGGTTGGTTGGTTGCATACTTTATGGCTGTAGCACACTGTTACTCTAATTAACTGTCGTATTCATAATTTATTAATGTTTCTTTGGCATTATCCAATCTACTATTAAGAGTAAATAAATCCATTTATCCATGAC
Source organism: Dioscorea zingiberensis (assembly GCA_026586065.1). Taxonomy (NCBI): domain Eukaryota; kingdom Viridiplantae; phylum Streptophyta; class Magnoliopsida; order Dioscoreales; family Dioscoreaceae; genus Dioscorea; species Dioscorea zingiberensis. Next base: position 34,259,289 of record CM048827.1, read on the forward strand.
CATGAATGTCACCACCCCTCCTTACCCTTACGAGAGAGACTATATATATATATATATATATATATATATATATATATATATATATATATAGAGAGAGAGAGAGAGAGAGAGAAAGAGAGAGAGAGAGAGACTAAAACAATTAACTGTCTAATACGACCTCACCCCTGGCTCTACCTCTGTTTTAGAAGAAGCGGGCGAAGATGGTGCACAGGTTGAGGAGTTTGACAATATTGACCACAGCGTGGTTGTTGACGAGCCACCAAAGAACGCATTACCTAACCAATACCTAAGAGCACGCCGTGATTCGCCATCAACCAGCTTGGGTCGTGGATTATCAGATGGAACAGATAGCACGCGTCTAACGGTGCGAGGCGCGTGATACAACCTTGTTAGGGTGGTATCGGATAAAGTACCACTTCGAGTGGGTACCGACTCCGGAGGGATGAAGAAGAAGAGAAGTTTATAGCAGAAGATGAAGGATTGATTTCAGAGAGAAGAGTAAAAGGTTCACAAATACATCGATAGCCCCTCTGTAATGAAACAGAGAGCTTATATAGCTACTGCTTAAACAAAAAGTAATCACACTTTAACCAACTAATTAAAGCACTAATCAGTTATTAACACTAACGACAGAAGCTGGTAGAAGGTGCGTGAAAAACTCAAGGCCAAGACTATGACGTAAGATCGCTGCTCATGTTTCATCACCGCCCTCCGTGATCCAAAGCGCAGAGGGAATTCGCGCTCTCGAACGCCCATGGTGATATGCCTCACAGGATCGCGCCATCTGTCCCCCGCCAGAGAAAGCGCGTGAAATCCTTAAAGCGAATCATCACGCGCCTCGCACCGTTAGACGTGTGCCATCTGTTCCATCTAATAATCCACGACCCAAGCTGGTTGATGGCGAATGCGACGTGCTCTTCCGGTATTGGTTCGTGTCATTGCTGGTGGCCCGTCAACAACCACGCTGCGGTCAATATTGTCAAACTCCTCAACTTGTGCACCATCTTCGCCCGCTTCTTCTAAAACAGAGGGTAGAGCCAGGGGTGAGGTCGTATCAACTCCCCCACTCTCAAAATCAACCTTGTCCTCAAGGTGATAGTGAGGAAAGGATGCACAAAACTCTTCGAACGGTTCCCACGTCGCCTCCTCCGGCGAGAACCCTTGCCACTGAACCAGAACTTGACATTCAGCTTTCCCTGCTTTTAACACCACCCGTGTAGCACAGATGATCAATGGCTGCGAATATGGCCCAGTTTGGGTGGATGCCTTGGGTAGAGGGTTTGCCTGAGTTGCTGCTGTGCCAGAGAAGGGTTTGAGCTGCGAAATGTGGAAGACCGGATGGATTTTGCTATCAGGTGGCTGATCTAAACGATAAGCAACAGCACCCACCCTTTCAAGGACCTGAAATGGCCCGTAGTAACGCGGGCTTAACTTCTGAGAACTTCGGTGGCTTACCGTCTTCTGGCGGTGAGGTTGTAACCGCACCAGCACCTGCTCACCAACAGATAGTGTAAGTTCTCTCCAGTGAGAATTGGCCTTCTGCTCCATCCTGTGTTGTGCTTGGCGCAAGTTCTCTTTTAACACCTTCAGTAAAGTATCTCTCTCAAGCAACATTTCCTCCAGAGTTTGTAGATTGGTAGAGCCAGAGGTATAATCTAGAATGGTAGGGGGAATGCGGCCATACAAGGCCTGAAAGAGGCTCATCCTTATACCACTGTGGAAGCTGGTATTATAGCATAGTTCTGCCCAGCCTAATAAACGGACCCATTTAGAAGGCTGCTGGCTTGTGAAAGCTCTGAGGTACTGCTCTAAACCCTGATTGACCACCTCTGTTTGGCCATCCGTCTGAGGGTGATAAGAAGTGCTGTGATGAAGAGTAGTGCCGCTCAATTCAAATAATTTCCTCCAGAAGTTGCTGACAAAAATAGGATCTCTATCAGATACAATGGTTCTTGGAAACCCATGCAGCCGAACCACAGTGTTTGCAAACACTTCAGCAACCTGTACAGCAGTGAAGCTTGTTGGCAATGGTGCAAAGTGTGCTGATTTAGTGAGTCTGTCTACCACCACTAAAATCACTGTAAGGCCTTGGGAGCGGGGAGGCCTGTTATGAAGTCCATGGAGATTTCCTCCCACACGGCTGCTGGTATGGGTAGAGGTTGTAGCAATCCTGCTAGGGGTTGTGTTTGGTATTTGATCCGCTGGCAGACCGGACAAGATGCTATGTAAGCCTTTACATCTCTGCGCATGTTGATCCAATAAAACCTGCTGGATAGGCGTACCAAGGTTCTTAATGCCACCATGTCCTGCCATAGGTGTAGCATGATATTCTTTGAGCAGTAGGAGTTTAAGGTCAGAATGCTCACTGACATAATACCTTTGCCTGAACAGCAGTATCCCCTCATTCACTGTGTAATATGAAGATAATAAGCCTTGCTGGAATTTTTGGTGCTTAATTTTCAAATCTTCCAGAGTCTCATTCTCCCTTTTCAATGTACTTATCAATTCAGATATAGGCTGGCTTGCCATGTAAAGGATTGCACAATCTTCACTATTGGAGCTCTTTGATTCGTCTTCAAACATTCTTGATAGACTATCAGCTGCTCGATTAGTCAGGCCGGGTTTGTATTCAATTTTAAAATGGAAACCAAAGAGTTTGCGCAAGTAAGCCTGTTGATCTGGGGTCTGTATGACTTGTTGTAAGAGCTGTTTTATGCTTTGGTGATCAGTCCTGATGATGAAGAAGCTACCCAGTAAGTATTGTCTCCACTTGTGGATGGCTTCCACAATTGCATGAATTTCCTTTATATAAGTAGATGCAGCTTGAAGTCTGGGCCCTAACTTCTTGCTAAAATAAGAGATGGGGTATCCTTCTTGCATAAGTACTGCTCCTATGCCTCCATTAGAGGCATCAGTCTCTACAATGAATTCCTTTTCAAAATCAGGAAGCCTCAGCACTGGAGCTTCCACCATTGCCTTTTTAAGAGTTTCAAAGGCAGCATCAACTTTAATATTCCAGTTGAAAGCATCCTTACAGAGTAGATCAGTGAGTGGTGCAGCAATATTGGAATACCCCTTGATGAATCTCCTGTAGTACCCTATAAGACCAAGAAACCCCCTCAATTGCTTTAGAGTAGTGGGGAGAGGCCATTTAACTATTGCCTCTATTTTGTTTGGATCAGCTTTGACCCCTTCTGATGAAACAATTTGCCCCAGATAATCAATAGATTCCTTGCAAAAGGAGCATTTGGACATCTTAATATAGAAGCAGTGGAGCTTTAAGCACTTTAGAACTTGTTCAAGGTGCTGCAGGTGAGCTGTTAAGGAACAACTATAGATAAGAATATCATAAAAAAAAACTATGACAAACCTCCTCAGGAATGGTGCAAAAATTCTGTTCATGGTTGCTTGAAAGGTAGATGGAGCATTAGAAAGGCCAAAAGGCATGACCAAGAATTCAAAGTGGCCATCATGGGTCCTGAAAGCAGTTTTGTAGATATCTCTATCATGCATCCTGATTTGATGATAACCTACTCTCAAGTCCAACTTATTGAACACTTTGGCTCCCCCAAGTTCATCCAAGAGCTCATCAATTGTTGGTATTGGAAATTTGTCCTTTATAGTGGCAGCATTCAGTGCTCTATAGTCCACACAGAACCTATACGAGCCATCTTTTTTCTTCACCAAGAGGACTGGGGAGGAAAATGGACTTTGGCTTGGCCTGATCACTCCCTGCTGTAGCATCTCATTCACTAGCTTTTCAATCTCATTCTTCTGGTAGTGAGGGTATCTGTATGGCCTGACATTGATTGGCGGTGTATTTGGCAGCAAATGTATACGATGGTCCACCAATCTGTGTGGAGGTAATTGAGTTGGATTTGAAAATAAATGGTGGTGCTCTTGCAGCAATTGTGCCACCTGAGGATGTATACCCTCTAGAATAAGAACTTCAGCATTCTGTTCACCCCCAACTTCTGCTTTTGGTACTTGATGTAATTCATATAGGCCACTGAATTCCTCATGACTCATCAATGCTTGTAATTGATTGTAAGTGATTGCCTTAGCCATTGGTATAGCATCACCCTTCAGCATTACATCCTTCTCCTCCCATTTGAACTTCATGGTTACAACTTTATAGTTATGAATTATGTCTCCCAACTCCTGAAGCCATTGCACTCCCAGCACAATATCAGGACCTTCAATTGGTAAAATATACAGATCTACAGCGAAGGTAGTTCCCTGCAATTCTATTTTCACTTGAGGACAAACATGTGAGCACCTGAGATGGTCCCCATTACCAATGTAAACCTTAAAGGGTTTGATTTTATATGCAATTGATGCTGCTCAGAGATGTTAGGCCTGATGAAATTATGTGTGCTACCCCCATCAATTAATATATGAAATTCTTTGTTTGAGACCTTACCCAACATTCTGAGAGATCTGCGGCTCCCCTGTCCATCTAATGTATTTAGACTGGATATATCCCCCGTGATGCCTTCCTCATCTGGTTCTTGGTGAGTAACCTCCTCCCCTTGCTCTTCTAACTCATCATCAGCATTTCCCAGTAGCACCAAGTATTGACTGCGACAACGATGGCCTGCACTCCACTTTTGGTCACAATTGAAGCATAGCCCCTTAGATTTTTTTTTTCCAGGAAATCAGATTGTGATAAAAGCACTGATTGGGAGTAGAGGTGGTGACAGTAATGGTGGTTGTCCAGTAGTTCTCGGAGGTTGCCCCAACAACGTAGGTACTGGTGTATTTTGTGGAACAGCTTGGAGGTTTTTGAGTAGAGAACCGAATGCACTCTGAATTGTCACAGTTTGTTGTCCCTTGGAGATGCCTGGTGGAGATGGCTGTCCGTTAGATCGGAATACACCCTTGCTCCAAGTTCGTTGTTTCACCAGCGTCTCTTTATGTCTCTCTTCATACACCCTCGCCAAGGCGAAGGTCTCCATAAGAGTGGGTGGTTTGTTTAGCAACAACTCACGACGAAGATGTGGGCGCAGGCTCGAGATGAAGAAGGATATGAGTACTGGTTAAGGAATTTCGATGACCTTGTTCATTAAATCCTCGAAAGCAGTTTGAAAATCACTTACAGTGGATGTTTGAGAGAGCTTCGATAGAGCCCCTTGATGGTCCTCGTACTGAGAAGATCCGAAACGATGCTTCAAGCTATCAAGGAACTTGGGCCATGTGCTAAGTAGGTCGTTGCCCTTCATCCACTGATACCAGGACGATGCTCGCTCCTCCAGGTGAAATGATACGATGCGCAACCGGAGGCTCGCCGGAGTCTCATGGAAGTTGAAGAACTCCTCGATCCTAAACACCCAGCTATCCGGGTCGGATCCATCAAATTTGGGTATCTCCATCTTCATAGGCCTGATGAGGTGTGTGAGGTCTGAACTGGATGAGGGTAAATCTGGAACTCTTGGGCGGAATACAGCTTGCCCTCTACCCGTCACAGGGGAAGGCTCTCTGATCTGACTGCTAAGCTCCTCCATGTGAGCTTCTACGGTAGCCATGTTCTTCTGCATCTGATGAAACATCGCAGCTTGTTCATCGCGCTGAGTCTGCATCTGTGCCAGAAATTGCTCCGATAAGGCTTGTGTCATGCTCTTCATCGCCTGCAGCAAATCTGATTCAGCCATGACTCTCAACGAAAGCACCAGTAATACAACCTTGTTAGGGTGGTATCGGATAAAGTACCACTTCGAGTGGGTACCGACTCCGGAGGGATGAAGAAGAAGAGAAGTTTATAGCAGAAGATGAAGGATTGATTTCAGAGAGAAGAGTAAAAGGTTCACAAATACATTGATAGCCCCTCTGTAATGAAACAGAGAGCTTATATAGCTACTGCTTAAACAAAAAGTAATCACACTTTAACCAACTAATTAAAGCACTAATCAGTTATTAACACTAACGACAGAAGCTGGTAGAAGGTGCGTGAAAAACTCCGCGCGCTGGCACTACGACGAAGATCGCGCGTTCATGTTTCGCCACCTGTCCTCCTCAGTGATCCCAAAGCGCAGGAGGGAATTCAGCTCTAACGGCCCATGGTGATAATACGCCTCAGATCGCCATCCGGTCCCGCCAGAGAAAGCGCGTGAAATCCTTAAAGCGAATCATCACGCGCCTCGCACCGTTAGACGTGTGCCATCTGTTCCATCTGATAATCCACGACCCAAGCTGGTTGATGGCGAATGCGACGTGCTCTTCCGGTATTGGTTCGTGTCATTGCCGGTGGCCCGTCAACAACCACGCTGCGGTCAATATTGTCAAACTCCTCAACTTGTGCACCATCTTCGCCCGCTTCTTCTAAAACAGAGGGTAGAGCCAGGGGTGAGGTCGTATCAAATTAAATCTCTTCTCATGCGCAAAGAAAAGATAGTGAGGCTGAAATTGATTGATTGTTCCAAAAATCAGAACCGAAGAAATCAAATGCATGGTGTGGCTTACAATAAAAGATATATATGAATGAAGTCTGCAATGGCCAGATTAATATTATAATATCATCTTTATTTTTGACTGGTTCCTTGATATCATTCTTATATATTATGCTTGAGGTTGGTTGACTCTAACCACTTGCAGACCATCATGATCATCATATCTCTGACTTGTACGTTGACATATGTGCCCATAGACACAAGGAAATTCCTTCATTCTCAGATTGTTTGCAGGAGTCTTTTCATGATCCATTTTATCAAAGTGGAGAAGAAATTAAGTGGCGCGAAGGTTCTAATTTTGATAATAATTTTACTTAAAATATTATATTCCCTATATTTGGGATTCTAAGCCTATGTTTTTATGGATGATGAATTGAAGGCCCAAAGCCCAGTTGTTGACAAACATTTGGCCCAATTGGAGTTAAACAGGCATCATTATTCATCAGAGGCAGTGTTTTGCTTGCTTGCGCGGCCCGCCCGCCAGGCGCCACCAACACAGCCACATTGAATCCCTAGTTTGGCCTTTCGATTCCTCTCATCAGCTCCTCTTTGTTTGGTTTCATCTTCCCAATCGGCCCGCCATGGATACTCGAGCTTCTCTAAGGGTTTCCGCTGACTGCTCGCCTTTACCCTCCTTTTTTAGCTCCGCTTGCCCAAAACCAAACCAGTCCTTGATCTTCTCCATTTCTCCTTCAAGCGCGAAGGCTGTCCCTAGGAGCTTACGCTGCCGCATCTCAATGGGAAGCGATGTCACAACTCCTCTTGTTGAGGTATCATTATCAAAGCCCTGGCTTTTCTTCATAATATACATTTTTTTTGGTCTTCGATTCCATCTGACATCTGTTCTTTCTAATTATGAACTTCGTGTGTGTTATGTGTGTGTGTGTTTAACCTTTCCGGATTGGGGGTGCGCTTTTGCTTAGTGTTTTTTTATTCAACAGATGAGGAGTCATGCTGATGAGTTTGCAGGCATGGAGCTGTCCAGCTTGATGGCTTTGTCACCATTGGATGGACGATATGTGCACAAGGTCAAGGAATTGCGCCCTTTCTTCAGTGAATATGGGCTGATACGTTTCCGTGTCTTGGTTGAGGTGTGATATTTCTTAAAGACAAAATGCAAACCATGTCCAGAGATTGCTGAGGTTGATATTCTACTTGTCAGAAATGAAATGAATGCATTTTTTTTCTCTCAGTATTCTGCACCAAATCGCTGTTTTCTTACTGAATGTTGTGCTTGACGTTACTATTTTATTCCCTTTTACTATTTCAGGTGCTCGAATTTTTTCATTTTGCATGTACCTCTGAGGATATTAACAATTTAGCTCATGCATTATCCTTGAAAGATGCTATGAACACTGTGATATTTCCTACCATGATTGAGCTATGTGATTCAATATGCAAAATGGCAAAGGAGAATGCCTCTATTCCAATGTTGTCACGCACTCATGGTCAGGTAATTGAGGATACATTGTAAGATTGTTGCTTTTATCTTCAAATGAGTTGGGGTTGCACAAAGATCCATATCTTTATGCATCATTTGAAGTCACAAAAGGATACTGCACTTTACCATTTTCACCTGAGATTCTGTAATTCTAATGTTAAATTGTTATACAAGTTACGGAAAACCTGTAAACCAATGAGCTACAACGTCATGTTTAATGTCATCCTCATTTGGATTAATATCTTTTAACTTGACACTAATTTCTTTTTTTCTTAAAAAGCAATGCTTTCTGGAAGTCTGTGCTTCACCATCAATATTGTAGGGTTTTCACTCTGAAGCTTTTTTTTCCCATGAAATTGTGAAATACTGAAATGCTGAAATGGGTTCATTTTGTAGAAATCTTAATTTTTATTTTTTTTTGGTTTTGTTTTTTTTTGCAAGAGTGGAAATTGAAATAAGTTCCTGGTTGTTAATATCTCTGCAAATGAGAGATTCCTTGATTAATAAGGGAAGATCATGCAATATGATTGTAAAAATAATCAAAGGGAATCAATCAGGGTCAGTTGCTTAGAAACAAATAGATAATGAGAAATTTCTGTCTTTTGTAGTTTACTAACCAAGATATATGGAGAAAATAGATTTCTTTTGATCTATAATTCATGAATCTACTTTGTCAATTTTTCTATCTATTTAGCAAGTAATTTAAGCACATAGTGGTGACTTTTGTTTTATTTTTCTAGTAATTACTATTATCTCATCATTTTTGACTTTGTATAATACAACCGACATGCTTTATTTATGCTCCTTCCTTCAGATGAACTCGACATGTTTTGGTAATGTAGATTAAACATATCTAATTTTTTATTTAAAAATAAAATTTATGTAGCCGGCCTCACCTACGACCTTTGGGGAAAGAAATGGCAAATTTTGCTGTTAGGCTTAGTGATCAAGGAAAAAATTTCCCCAAATCAATATATTGGGGAAGTTTGCTGGTGCAGTTGGAAACTACAATGCTCATAAGGTTGCTTATCCTACTATTAACTGGCCAAGCTTAGCAGCAGACTTTGTTCGGTCTTTGGGAGTTGAGTTCAGCCAATATGTAACACAGGTAATTTTCATTTTCTTTTGCTGTCATTTGCATGTTTTTATTGTTACTATTTTGTTATTTTATTAATTTTGGTATTAGGATCAATTGTTCCATTAGTTGGTAATTATAAAAAAAAGGGCAGCCCGGTGCGCATGTGTGGGTCCGGGGAAGGGTCGGACCACTTGTTCCATTTGTTGGTAGTCTTTAAAGTAATTATGTACTTATCTATTTACTTTCTTTTTTCATCTGTAGATTGAGCCTCATGATTATATTTCTGAGCTCTTCAATAGAGTTATCCAGGTTAACAACATTTTAGTGGATTTTGACAGAGATATATGGAGTTATATATCATTAGGTTACTTCAAGCAGGTAATTAGTTCTGCTTCTTTAAACATCTCTTATGTACTATTTGTTGTTTTTAGAAGTCATTCATTTTCATTTTTCATTTGTGTAATACAGATAACCAAAGCTGGTGAGATTGGATTCTCCACCATGCCTCACAAAGTCAATCCAATTGATTTTGAAAATAGTGAGGGGAATTTGTGCCTGGCTAATGCTATTTTATCTGCTCTTAGCATGAAGTTGCCAATCTCACGCATGCAGGTAATCTTTTTATCTCCTTGCAATCTTCTCCGCTCTCTAGATGTCATGTCTAAGCTCATGAATTATTCTAGGCAAGATAGATCTGCAATGGTCTTCAACCATGGAACCTGGGTTTTGTTTCTCAATTATCCATATTTATGTGTTTATAAATCCTTAAGTATAGATTATATTTATATAAATATCAGATTTTTTTGGTTCAGGATTCATTCATTAACTTGATCTAAAGTCAACCAATGTGTGCTTTGTATTGTCTTTGACAGCGTGACTTGACTGATTCAACTGTTCTGAGAAATCTTGGGGTTGGATTAGGCTATTCTCTCCTAGCTTATAAAAGCACACTGCAAGGAATTAAAAAGCTACAGGTATGGTTTAAATTTTCCATGTGCTTTCTGTGTAATCACTATAGACATGGGGGTCATTGGTGAAAATGCTGTGATGGTTTGGTTGACATAACACATGATTTTGTTTAGTGTTGAATATCGTTTCTTTGCAAATATGTATCTTTTAATCACATTACTAGAGTTGTCTTTGCTGATACTCAATCATTGTTAATAGCAGCTTCCATGTCACAATCTGCACTTATTCGATAGTCTAGATATATTATGTAAAAGTAGATTTTCTTTTTTGGACTTTAAAAATGTAGAAAGGGTTTATAAATAAATATAATGTGGCTTGCAGGTGAGTGAATCTCGTCTCAGTGAAGACTTGGATAATACATGGGAGGTGCTTGCAGAACCAATACAAACTGTAAGCATGCATAGTTGTTTTAATGAACAATACCAGTCACAGATTAGGCTGAGTTTGATGATTTGTCATGAATGGTTTCTTGCTAATATAGTGTTTGATTTGGTGACTTTATAGTACTTTCCAGAACTACAGTGATCAAGTATAATGCATTTTTTTTTAAAATTCTTAGGTAATGCGAAGATATGCTGTCCCCGAACCTTATGAAAAGCTGAAGGAATTGACAAGAGGAAAGGCTGTTACCATGGATAGCATAAAAGAATTCATTGAAGGTTTAAATTTGCCAGAGGAGGCAAAATTAGAACTTCTGAAGTTGACTCCTCATTCTTACATTGGTGAAGGAGAGAGATTAGCAAAAGCTCTTGATGATGCGGTGGATTTAGCGAAAGGATTCAAGCTTCTATAGATATGACTCTTTAGGAGCACTAATTTAGTGTTCGAAATCAGAACTCTTGTATCATCAGTTTTTGACCGATTACTACACAGAGGGGGGCTAACATGCCAGATAAGTCTTGATGGTTTCACTTGTTTGTATTCACATTTGGTTTTTATTAAATATATTAGCCATCTCATTCTATGTTGGTCTTGCAAGTACTTTTTACTACTTAAGTCTATTTTCTTATTTTAAATGAGAAAATAGACATAATATATATATATATATATATAGGAAAAATTATTTTTTAGTCCGTGGAAGTTTGCAAACTTCCTAGACAGTCCCTCTGACAAAACAGTTTCTCAGATAGTCCCTCTTTTTTGGTTTAGTTACTTTTAGTCCCTGGGTATAACTCCGTCAGTGAATCCAGCCATTAATACCCATTTTGCCCCCCAATTGAGCTGCTCTGTTTCCCGCCAAATCAAAAGAGAAGAGTTCAAACACCAGTTTAAGCCATCAAATCACCACTTTTTATCATCTTTTCTCACATACTTTTTGTACTTCATGCCCAGCTTTTTCAGAGCTTCTTTTTCCTTTGTTCTTCTTTGTTCTCCTTTGTCCTCTTTTGTTCCATTTTGTTTCCATTCCTCCCTGAACCATCGAGTTCAGTGACCTTCTCTTCCTCTATGAGTCACTTAGAGGCGAAGTCAAGAAACATTCAGCTTTAAGCCGTAGAGTTCATTTTCTCATTTTTTAGAAAAGAGTTTTCCGTATCGATTTAAAAGCGTACGGCCAGTGTATAAAAGTACCTCATTGCGAGGTCCACAATGGAGACCTTTTGTGCGGTCGCCCGGATATAAGGGTGAGGGCGAGTTTTGCAAAGCTTACCGTGTTGAGTTCATAGGCCTCAATACTAATCTTAAATATGAGATATGTGGCGATAGGGTCTTGAAGTTTCAGCGTAAAGGTTAGTTTGTCCTGCCGGATGCTTGTACCGGCTTTGCCCAATTGAAGCGGAGGTGGACTTTCGTATTATGTGTCATATATACCACATGTTCAATGTGCCGCAGTAAATCGACCTTATTGTCGATACTGTTGAAGATGCGGTGGATGGGCCCTCAAGCTCCTCATTACCACCGTAAATACTATGTCTTTTTTTATTGTTGAACCAACCTACCCGTCAGTGCGTTGACGTAATCCTTCTTGTAGTCAGTGCATTTCATGTTTTCGCTTAAACTTATGAGTTTACGTTTAATATAGTCAGTTTTCGTTTAAAATTTTCACTTTCCGCTTAACAAAACGGGTTTCCATTTATTATCGTGTGTTTCCGTTTAACATTTCACTTTCCGAATAATATATCCCAATCTCATTTGTGATATATGCACCAACAGGAGGGATTCAAACTTGGTTAGGGAAAGAGGTGGCCAAGGGTATTCTTCATGGTAGTGAGGTGGCTAGCTATGACTTGTTAGTATGGTATGCAAACAAGGTGATGGAGACAAACCCTGGAAGCATTGCCATTGTTGACGAGGACGGTGAGCGGTTTAGACGTGCATTTTTCACATTCCGTGCATGTATTGACGGTTTCAAGAGAGGTTGCAGGCCATTACTTTTCGTTGATGGAACTTCGTTTTGCTTTTGGAAAAAATCTAGGTACGTTGTTGTTGGGAGCGTGCACGGGCAAAGATGGGAGCGAGGGGCTTCTTTACGTATTGCGTTATTTGTCGTTGATAATGAAACCGGCCAAGCTGGGCGTGGTTCCTGTCAAAAGCTGATGCGATGCGTTTACGGGGATAGCGACTATGGCAAGATTATTACATTCGTTTTGAGCAGTCGAAGGGCCTTATCAACGCCGTCGCAAATGTTTTCCCTTCACTTGCCCATTATGCGTATTGTTTACTGGCACTTGGAAGTGAACTTCATAAAGGGAAATGTTAGGCTTGGGAAATCTCTGAAAGAGGAGTGTTGGTCCATATTTGTCAGGATTGCTTACGCATGTACCGTAAAGGAATATGATGAGGCGGTGGAAGCGACCTACTTGCGAGTATCGGTGGCCAGACATCGTTGGCTTTGCCGTAAATCGATGTTTCTCATTTGGTCGAACTATATGTTCAAAGGCTAAAAGATGGGGAGAGATATATTCCAACGTGGCGAGTCATTCAATGCGGGATTAAGGAGGCAATGCAATCTCCCATAACTTGAACTTGGTCGATTAGATAAGGTAAGTCACTTTATCGTTTAATTTATTTAGTTTCCGTTTCAATATATTAATTTACCGTTTACTATAACATTTTTCTAGTTAAAATAATTTGTTTTTCATTTAATATTTCATGTTTTAGATTTAATATGATTTGTTCCTACTTATTTTCAAGCTTTTCCGTTTAATATAACAAATCGTAATTAATATCTTTTCTTTTTGCTTGTAACTTCTTTATTTTGTCCAACAAAGGTTCAAGCTCATAGTCATTGCTTTGCAAGCTACTTGGTGAGAATTTCGAAAATGGAAACCTACTTATGCCCGAAATACACTTGATAAGTTGGAGGAAATCGTTGAAGAAAGCCGCAACCTACTTGTTGGCCGTTCGAATGGAGATCATTTCGAGGTTATCGGCGAGAACAACCAGCCGTCGATCTGCTCTCAAGGGCGTATTTCATGCAGAAGGTGGCGGTGTATGGCCTCCCATGCAAACACGCATGTCTTTACTGATAATGCTAATGGACACAAGTGTATATCGGTATGTTGACAACTACTTCACGGTTAAAGCTTACGGTTGGCGTATCGCGAAGCTATTTTCCGTCAGGATGATGACAAAGCCGGTGATTCAAACCGCGCGAACTACTTACCGCGACCGCCATGTATACAAAGAGGCCGCCGGGTCGTCCAAGGCGGAAGAGAATAGAATAATGAGGGAATCGGCGTGCGTGAGTTATCTTTGTAGTGTTGCCGTAGAAATTTTGATCAGCAACCGGAGATCTTATGTCGTCGATTCTTTGACTAATATGTAATTACTCTAACATTTATATTGTATTTGATGCGTTTCTTGTTTCTGCCTGAATTATACGTTTTCGTTTAATTATACTGGTTTCCGTTTAATATTACGACTTTCTGTATAATATTACGACTTTCCGTTTAATATTTCAATTGGTTGGGGAAAGAGGTGACCATCCCAATCTCCCAAAGCCCTTTCCCATATTTCGACGATCTGGCCCCCTTCGGGTCGAATCAATTTAATTCTCTTTAATGTATTCTCCGTTTTCGAGACTCTGGTGCCTCCATCAATTGGTTGAATGTAGGCGGACGAAATTATAACCAAACTACCCGAGATACTTTACCCAAAGCAAAATTGCCTCAATCCTCTCGCGTCGCATCAATCCTTTCGCGTCCCCTCGATCATCGTGCGGCCTCCTTCGCTCTTTAAATAGCCCTCTACATGGGCACAACCTCATCATTCTTTCCCTCTATAAGATTGGATCCTCACAGGCTTCGCAAATCTCTAAGAGAAATCGTCAAAGGACCTCCACCGGACTCAAGCTCATCAGAAGTCCAAGAGATGTCAAAGACGACGTCGAAGGAAGAGGAGCCACCTGCCGAACGTTCCGCCTTGAAAAGGATCCGGGATGACGTCGTAGCCTCATACAAACGGTTGCCACTCTTTCGCATGGACATTAAATTTACCGTCTTTGTTGAAAACTACCGACTTCGGCGAGAACATGGCCGCTGGCCTTGAATCGCCGCCCGTGCAATCTTTGAGTTCAAAGAATCTGACGACTTCCAACATCTTGTCTGTGTAGAGGGACGAAAGGTGTCGAGGAAGGTTTCAAAATCTTCCAAGATATCTCTCGTCGTCATCCTGATCTCGACTTGACTCAGATGGATTTCACCCAAGCCCTTCAGTATCTCCCTCCTAGTTCATCGGGAGAATCTTGATTGAAGAAAGAATATTCTTTCTTGCTTGCATATCATGGACCCCCTTCATTATGTTTTTTTTTCTTCTTGTGTTGTTTAAATTTTCATCCTTTTTGTTTTGTTGGTGTTATCTGCACTTTTTTGTTTGTTTTGTTTTAGTTGAACGTTAATTAATGTCATAATATTTTCTTCTTCATGCCCATTTGTGGATTGTGATTAAACGACTACGATTGTCATGCTCCCGTTTAAGATAATTAGTTTCCATTTAATATATCACTTTTATGTTTACTATCTCATGTTCTCATTTAAAAAGTAACTTTTCCATTTAATATATTATGTTCCCATTTAAAAAGTAACATTTACGTTTAATATCTTACGTTCCCGTTTAATATAAATTTCAATACTTTCTAACAGCATGACAGTCATGTCCATTGGAAGCGTTAATGTTTGTTAAACGAAAATCTAAATTTAACATGCCTGTTGATCAGCTTTAATGCCCGCTTCAGATTCCTTACCACTTCGCCTCAAGCCGTCCATTAATATCTGTGCGACGAAGCGCAAACGTAACAGCGGCATGTCGGTGTGGGGGAGGTGGAGTTTCTCGCCATTGAGGATTTGCTCTATGAAGCGCATTACGTAGATTGGGCGGTCGGCGGTCGCGTCTTACATTGCGAGGCGGTCGTGGTCGATTATAAGTGGGTACCCCTGCGTTCCTCAATCTCCTAATTCGATTTGGATGCAGTCGTCGAAGAGTCACCGCTGATATAACAATAAGGACCATTTAGAAAAATCCAAAGAAAATAATAAAATAAAGTTAATCGTATTACCATTTCCCGAGCGTTTGCTTCGTATATAGCACTTCTTAATGAGGTGTAGTGAACATACTGCTTCTTTTTCTTGTCCAGGACGATGAGATGGTAATGCTTATTTAGGATTATGGGCAAAATAACCAACTCCACTTCGTTGTATGCATGGACGACATCCTTCATCAGTGTAAGGGCAACATCTCCGGAAGCCAATTGCTTCGACATTAAAAGCGCCAACGGTCTCGTTATTGTGGCCCGTTTCTTGTAAGGGTAGGGAGATTTGGCCATAGATTCAAGGATGATCAGCACATATACGTCTATGACATCGTCAGCAATGACCCGTCACTACTTGTCCAACGGCATTATCTGAGATGGTCCCGAGTGGTGTCACGTCCACTCATTCCTCCAAACAATAGTCTGAATGGTGAAAAGCCAGAATATTCGGATGGCGTTAAATGGGAACCAAGTTTAATAAACGCAAACACCAAGATATTAAATGAAAAAACCAGTTATTAAATGACAAATAAGTATACTAAATGGAAATTCGTAATATTAAACAACAAATTACTATTCTAAGCTAAAACTCTAAATATTAAACGAGTAATCTGTATATTAAATGGAAAACTTACTTATCGATTCTGCAGTTGAGATACATCCCAATTGTTGTTTTCTCGGATAATTAATTTTGCGTAAAACCGGAGGATTTTTAATTTTGGCGTAAAATTTGTCTTAACTTGCATTGTGTTCTCCTTTGCCATTAAATCCTCCACCGTGATCAGCGTCTTTTCTCTCCATTTCGGTGAATTACGATCGCGGTTGTTGATTCTGGGGTGGGCGGTGGCCGATGGTTCATTGGTGGCCGTGGTGGTTGAGAGGTTTGTAATTCGGCGACATGTCGCCGACGGTCGTTGGTCGTGATTCTTTGGTGCCAAACTATCTGCATGATCGATTGGGTGGATTCGGTACTTGGATGGTCGGTGGATTCGGTAGTGGCGTGTGGCCGGTTCAAAGTTGGCGGTTCGGCCCGGCCCAGGCGGCGGCGATGGCTGGAATTAAATGATCGGCTACTTGGTGGAGTGCGGGGGTTTGGGTCACTGGGCGTCAAGTTCTTCATCTATGTTAGTGATTCAATTACGCTGCCAAGTGTGAACATGTAGTCATCGTCGTCATCTTCAACATTGGCGGAACCGCGGATGGACTTAAACTTAACATTTCGCGACTTTTACCTTGCCGATTTCCTCTTGTCTTATCCTCATGAAGAGGGGCCATCGCAGTTTGAGACCGGGTTACCGGCTTCCGAGACCGACGACCGGGCCCGGATGTGACCTTCTTTAACCGCTTCCCTGCAATTGGAGATGATAGCGATGGCGCCTTCGTCTCGGATCTGCGATCTTGCGGCCGTAGTCTCTCGATGGCGCCACCGCCGTCGTGTCCGATCTGCGGTACTGCGTTGTCTCTGATACCTCTAGCTTCGAAGCCCCCCTCTGTCCCTCCATTTTGTCAAGTCGGAACTTCATGCTGACAACATCTCTTGAAAGAACCTTAAGTGCCTTCTCAATGCGTGTTGTAGTGTTATCATCCATTGGCCTCCTTGTCGGAGTTTCCGTAGAAGGCGGCGGCCAGTAGTACTGTGAGGGAGTCAGCTGGACTTGGAAGCGTTCGAGGACCCTTTTCGTTCAACGTCCGCTCCCTTAGCACCCTTGCCACGGGATGGGAGTGCAATGGAAACTTTTTCATTCTTTTCCGGTCTGGGCCCTTGATCGTCCCACCTCAAGGCTCCTACGTTCTCTTCCTCCTCCAATGTGACAGGGACAAGCTCGGAAAACTGTAAAGAACCAAAATGTGTATTATGTTAAACGATAACGCTAGATATTAACCCCAATCCAATAATGTTAAACGGGAATGCTACATATTAAATAGGAATTCCTTATATTAAACGAAAAAAAATACTATATTAAACATAAACTCAATAAGTTAAGTGAAAATAAAGTATGTTAAACGAGAAGTGGTTATATTAAACGATAATATATCATCATACATGAGAACTTTCAAATTTAAAGAAAAAAGCTGGAGTACCTCCTTTCCATCGAGTGATTTTAGCAAGGGACCAAGGGAGACTTGCTTTTTGAAGCTGTTCTCCCCATAGCTGAGGATCCTTGGTGTCCTCCCATAGTGCACCTTCTTCCCGGTCCCAGTGACCTCATAGAACCATATGTTGAGGGCGACAGCGCACCCTCTTAAATATCCAGTTTGTCCGCGTAGTCTGCAATCCAGTTAAGAACCACACATGAGGTGCTTGGGAAGAGCATCGTTCCAAGGAGGTACACCACCAGCAGTTTGTCAAAATTTTCTTCTTCCCCTTTTTTCTTCTGAACAAGCTGGAGAAGATTTTTTTTTATGGCATCTTTTTGCCTGTCGTATATTTTACCCATGTATTTCACTTCAAAAGTTGATTGCTTTTTCTGCTTCTTGAAGATTACCGCTTCCCCATGGCAGCGAAGGCCAAAGGTGATAGCAATATCCTGGGGTCTGAATGCCAACATGCTTTCTCCAATACTAAATCTGTTGGTGCGCTCGTCATACCTCTTTAACAGAGCATCCAACAGTCCTCTCTCCTGCATAACAGGTTCGATGTCCAATAATGGGGCAAAGGGTGTCCTCCTGATGAGTTCCCAGTGCCTCTCACTCATATGGGGTTTCAATTCGGCAAGTGTTTGGTGGACCGGCACCAAGTAGCACCTACCGTTTACTAGATTAGACGACATATTTCCCGTAGCCTGCATCAAGAGAGATTTATTACGAAATGTTGTAGAACGTTTAAATGGAAACTCTGGAGAATAAACGGAAACAATGTATTTTATATGGAAACATTGGTAACACTTGTAGACATCATTCGTAAGGAATGTACAACAAATTGATCCCCTAAACCCCAAACCCTAAACACTAAATCAGAAAAAAAAAAAAAAGAATAAACCCTAAACCCCAAATTTCTTGCTGCGAAGTTCCAGCCACGAGAACAACAACCCAAAATCGCTCACCATTATGTTAAATCTTCCATCCCAAATGCATACAAACCAGTAAAAACAAGCCAAAAGAAGGTAAAAATCATGGACACCCAGGTTTCCCAAGCATACTTCGTACCTTAGCGTAGCAGCTTTAAGTTTACCTAAACCCGCTTACTTTGATCTCCGGGAAGCAGCAGTGTCACGCCCCGACCCGAATCCCGGGACCTCAGGCACGTGCACAGACCGGCCGTACCCAAGTGGAGACGAGCCCCACTCGGATACAAGGCCTAATGATACATGAGCAGATAACCAAAATGTTCAACAATATTTTTCAGAGTTATTATACAGCGGAACTTAACTCTTAGTAAAACAAATATTGGCCCTACAAGGGTCCTACAAAATATAAGGTCTCATGTAAAGAAGGCTGAAGTCCTCGAACCTCTACGCGCAGCTCCTGGTTGTAATCACTTAAACTTTAAAACCTGAAAGAGAAGAAGACAAGTGGGATGAGTTTTCGAAAGGAAAGCCCAGTAAGTACCCTCGCAAGGAATGCAAAGAGGTCATGAAAATAACCGTGTAATAGTGATCCACACAAAGCAATATCATAGGAAAGAAGACTAAGCTTAAAGCACACAAGGATCACTAAGCACAAACACAAACAATGAAGTCAAATCATGAAGAACCAACTTGTCATCTCCCCGGCAGCCATCGACCTAAGCCGACCTTAAATCTTATAATCCAAACGCTTGAGTCTGGTGGAGCTCCTACATGTACGTACACGGCCAGCGTATCGTCCCACTGACGGGTGGAGTCCAGAGTGTCCGCCCATAACTTATCACAATCTGCACTGAGCGGGAGAATCTTCAACACAAGAAGTGCTGACACACCGACCCGGACGGAGCACTGGCTCACGTGTTTCCACGGCCACATGCCGATCAACAAGAAGGCGAAATCAGCATACACACACATGTCCAACAAAAACTTATACACCAATATGCATACACCACCATGGAGCTCAATAAAGAAAGAATCTTAAACACGTGTATGCAATCCAAAACATAACGATATCAGAGACAATAATGAAGAAATAGCTCAAAGAGAATCCACAACATCGAGATCAACAAACATTAAGCATGAAAGTTGAAACAAAAGCATAAAGTCAAGAACACTCCGTAGAGTGGGGTACTAGGCAAAAGTACTTACAAGAAAAAAACAATCAAATGAGGCAGCGAAGCAAAGGTACTTACAAAGAAACATGCAATAACAAGGTCAAGAATACTCATCAAAGAGTAAAGGTACTAGGCCGAAGTACTTACATGCACAAGCATGCAATCACGGAAGCAATAATAAACCCAAAGAAGGAAGATACGCAAGGCAAGAGTACTTACCTCAATTAACGGTGTTTTGGAATCCCGCGGGACTTTCTCCTGGCGCGTCTCTACGTCGAAATCTAGTAAACATAAATCTCTTCTTAGTACACACACGAGTGTAAGTTAATCTCTTCTATTATGCAAGTCCAACTAAATGAGTCCGCCTTACTAACAACTTAAACCTAGTATATCTTCCATGCACTTAGTATACTCCATAGTTGATGTTTAATATTTTACTCAGGGTTTAAATCTTTGATTGGGTTTAACCAAATTTATTTATTCATTTATTATTATTACTACTATTATTATTATTATTATTATTTATTTATTTTTTCCACGAAGTGGGCCACGAGATGGCCACCACCCACTTCAGCTTTCCTTACAAATCCAATGGCATGGGTTGCAAGCCCACTCCCTCTTTATTTGCAAGGTTAATCCCATCAGTAAACACATGCATGCCCCTTACCCAGAAGACTCATTCACTCTCTCTCTCTCTCTCTTCTCATGCACTCTCTCTCTATTTTATTTCACTTTATTTCTTTATTTCTCACTGCCATTAAACCAAACTGTTAGTAAATATCATTTATTATTAGCCTCAACCCTTAATAAATCTTGAAGTTACTATACCCAAGTCCTAGTTCTCATCTATCATTGCTCAAGAAGTGCAAACCTTCTCTACACCCTTACCTGGGTATAAACGAAGCTCACAACCATACTATTACCTTCATAGGATTTTATTAAACTATTAATCATGTTTATTAAAATCAACTTTAACCACTGCCTCTTGCAACCTCTGGGCATACATTCACCCTTATTATCAAAGTTACCATCCTTCATTGAAATCACAACAGCTTATCAATCAAGTATTTTATCCATTCATGATCTCATTAAGTATGACTTCAAGAATTTCATATAACCTAAGGGCGTTTAAACTTTTATCCAAAACCTAAAATTTGGTTACATAAATCAAGTTCACAAACCATCAATAGTTTAGTGTAAACTAATGCATAACCCTTGTCAACATTCTCTGAAAATCATGTTGATACCCATCAAGTTAATGACTTCCTAAGTTCTCTGATACATGTAGCCCTCCTGATCCTCTCATGCATGTTTTCACCTACTGACCACATAAACTACACTCACAGACATGCCAACATATTCATTCACAGAGAACCCAGCTATTCATGCAAACATGCCCATCATTCCTTGCGAAAACAAAGGCATAGAAGTGAGTACTCATGCTCATGCAACTTATTGAACTTATACTTAGGTTAACCTCTCTCCAAACTATGAAATCCCGGTTCATAGATCATTGGTAGTTGTTATAATCCATTATTCTCCTTTCTACTGAATCCATATAACAGCTGACATGCCTCTTAACCCATGCATGCTTCCATATTATAGTTACCACTAGATTAAAACCCGTTATCATAATCCTTCTTGAAACAAATCCTTAGTTAACATGCATAAGAAACTCATTAAAGTTTCCAATTAACACTATACATGCTGCTACTTAACATGCCTTTTGTATGAAATTTCAGGGACTTGGAGACGTACCGAAACTGGGCAGTGGTTCGAGGAATTCTAGCACCACCAACACCGCCTCTTCCTTCCTTCAGCCTCTCGTTCTCTCTTCCACGTCGTGAAGGCGGCAGAGGAACGAGTCGTGTACGATATTAGGGTTTGTGGCTAGCCTCCTCTACTTATAGAGGCTTGCGGTGAAGATTTCCAATCCTGTCGATATGGAAACTCTCACACAAATCCCATCTTACCATGCTTGGCGGGTGGTGATTCGTGAGAGATTTGGAGGTCTCTCTCTACATAAATAGAATGGTTTTATTTAATGAGTTCGGGGATTTCTCTCTCTATATGTCTCTTACTATAACTATATATCAAATATATATACCATAGTTATATCCAGCCATGCACGTCCGAAAAGCATGGCTGCTCTTTTACTTCATTAGCACTATATTTCTATCTTTTTATATATATATATATATATATATATATATATATATATATAGTATATCAATTCACATGATCAACAATCCTCTCAACAAATCTCTCATGATTCACCCACTAAATCATTATTTATATATATATATATATATATTCATCCATCAATTGATGACATTTATACTTTCTTCATTTGACTTTATTTCTCCCCCTTTATTATATAAATACATGTATATTTATATATATATATATATATTCATCTATCCAATTATGACACCAATGCATCTTTGGTTCATTTTTACTAAGAGCCATTAATTGATGCCATGAGTGATTAGTCACAAGCTCCTTTTTATTTTATTTTATTTTTAAATTTCAAAACAATCTCATCTATGCATATATTTATACATTTATTTTTATCTTATGTAGATATATTAAGCATATCACATCCATCACATCACTCCATGTTTTTAACATTTGAATTTATGTACTATCTTCCCATCCGAATCTCATCCAAATAATATATATATATATTAAAATATATCCATTCTATTATATCATTAAATATTTATAATAATCCTTTCATATAATAATACATATATATATATATATATATATATATATATATATATATATATATATATATCATCAAATCTATATTTAATCTTGTTCATGCATGTGTGTATTTAATATCACCTATATCAATTAAATTTTAATGTGATTCTTATCCTTAACCACCAATAAAATACTTGTTTGTTGATACACATATATAAATTTAACAATTCTTCTAATTAAATAATAATTTTGAACTTTTATTCCAACTAACAATTCGACTAAATCTACCCTTGGGAACTTTCTTTCATTAACCCATGATTTTAGGAAAATAATTAAAAAAAATCATAACCTAAAATCTTTGGATTTTACAAACAACAACCGGCGGGAGTACTCCAAGGTGGTGGAGCAGCGGTTGTCTGCGTCGGAAAAAACCTCTCGATTGATCTCTGTTCTTTGCGATGCAGCTTGTATGACGAACCGTTTTCTCACGAGAGGAAATTTGGTGAAGGTGAAGACGGTGTGTCGCGTCGTCTCGGGATTCCAACCGCCCATTGCAGTTGCTTTTTGAATTGAGGGCATTCCAGACATTTCACTTTGCTGTTTTCATGCATTGGGGGAAGGGCTTGGTCATAATATCCACAAAGGGCATTTTGATCATGTAAAAAGAAAAGAGATGGTCATGATATCCACAAAGGGCATTTTGGTCATATAAAAAGAAAAGAGATGGTGTTAGTGGATGGAAGGTTTAAAAAGTCAAAGTCTCAAAAAAGATGGACTGTTTGGGATATTGCAAACTTGGGAGGACTTTTTGTGGATATGTGAAAGTTTGAGGGGTCTTTTATTCATTACCAGATACATATATATACCGGCATATAAGGTCGGTACGTAGGAACAACTATTCTAGGTCGAGTCCACCTCTTATTTTGGCCTTGGAGCATGTTTTAAAGATTTCCAACTGTATGGATGGAAAGAACATCGAAAAATAAGCTAGCATGTCAATTTTCATAAAATTTGGAAACTTATAGGATCTTCATCTTAGCGGGTGAAATAAAAAGAACATCAAAAAATAAGCTAGTATGTCAATTTCATATAATTTGGGAACTTGTAGAGTCATCATCTTAACGGGTGAAATATATATATATATATATATATATATATATATATATATATATATATTAAAACTCCTGTTATGAAATAATCTGCTAAATAATCTAAAGAAAACAAATGGAAATCAAAATAGACAAATAACTGATGAAATAAGGTGATAGGTCGACCACCGTAAGAGGGAACATTTAATTTTTAGTGGGCAAGGAAGTCCTACTTGCATGCCACCAGTGCAAGGTCCTACAAGTGGGATCAAGAATGAATCAAAAAGGTCTTTATGCATGGTGATTGATTCCTAGAGATGAGCTGGTTTGACCATGATGAGCAGCAGCATTTCAGGAAGGCAGGATAAGGTTTTGCTGGGGAGTAAGCAAAGCAAACAATTAATGGCTCACGCAAGACTGATACAGAGAGAGGTGGAGGAAAGAGACGGCAACAATTCCGAGCATCTCATCATCTTTCATCACCCACCAACAATCCCTTTGCAGGGAACTCAGGTGAAAATCCAGAATCCAACATCTCAAGAAGCTAAGCAAATTCAATGTTAGAGCTGCAAAGCTTCTTGCTGGAGTATGTAATAATCTCTCATTTTTCATTAGGGTTTAGAAGAAGAACAACAACAAGAACAAGAAGAAGAAGATGATGCTCTTTTTAATTGAACTTGTGGTTGATTTGTCTTTAGATATTTCATAAGAGTGTGAGGTGACAGCAGTAGCAGAAATAGAATTCTGGCAGAGCATGGGCGTGCATAGGCAAAGCACGGGCGTGTTGACGCCCGTGCATCTCTCTGTTGATGAACTCTGAAAAATTGTCTCAGAACACGGCCTCAAGCATGGGTGTGCTGATGGCCGTGCACTTCTCTGATTGATGAGCTACGGAAGACTGTCTACAAAACACAGCCTCGAGCACGGGCGTGCTGATCCGTGCACATCTTTGTATAATTCTCGATTTGCAGATCATGGTGAAACACGGGCGTGCAGAATGAAGCACGGGTGTGCAGAGTGAAGCATGGGCGTGTAGAGTTGAAGCACTGGTGTGCACAGGCAGTAAGTTAGGAATTATTATACAGATTTGGCTCGTTATTTCCAATGTGAAATAGATCTTTGAAGAGGGCTTGAAGCAACAAAGAAGGGCGACTTGGAGATCAACTTGAAAGCTTCTTTGAACTCGGTTTGATCCTTCAAACTAGTGGAGTGAGGAGTGAGTTTGTTCTTGTTTCCCCTTTTCTTGTAGTTGTTCTCTTTGTGAGAGATTTGTTTTGGAGTCGAGCTTGAGGTTTGTTTAAGCTATCATAGCACTCATATTAGTGAATTCTCAATTTCCCGCCCCCGTGGAGACGTCGTTGCCAAACTCTACGTACATCTTGTGTTATGGTTTCTATGCTTCTTCTAAGATTTGTGTTTGGAGATTATCGTTTAACAAGTCGTTAAAACAAATATTGTGTGTGATTGTGCTTCCGTGGAGGGTTGAATTTGTAGGGAATTTCCCAACAATAAGAGTATACTTCAAATGATTGGTGTGGAAGTGGGCAAAGGCCTTGATCTTCCTCTCAAACTTATCAAGACTAAAGATTTTAATGCTACTTCCAATCTAATCTTTTCTTTCTTCAAGATTATATCATTTGATCAAGTGGAACCAACAAGCATGTTACTTTCGAGACCCAGTTACTTGCATTTACTTGTTTTGTTTTGTTTTGTTTTGTTTTTTTGTGATTTTTTTTTTTGATTTTTTTTTGATTTTTTTTTGTTTTTTTTGACAAGTCCTTGCTTGTAACAAGCTAAATAACAGAACAAAACACTACATAACAAAACACTTGCATTTACTTGTTTTAGATGTTACCAAACAATCCAACACTGTTAACAGAAATTGTGATGACCTGAAATTATGCATTTGGAGTGATGAGGATCAGAAAATCCCTCTATACAAAACCAGAGCTGAAAGGGTAGAATCAAATACAACCCAACAAGTTATACATGACAGCAAAGATTCAGTAATTATTCAGATGCTACTTGTATGTGCAACTGGAGAGGTGACCATGAAAGAGCAAAAGCCCCTCTATTTTATATAATTGATGCAGCTGGAGAATTATTACGGAAGATCAAAGTATCGGCAAGGTGATCTGTTATACATGTACTGATCATCCAAACATGCATTCTTGAGCTGCGAGTGCCCTATCAGCTATTTAGCTCATGACATGCATCAAGTGGTGCAGCAAGTCACATTTCTTTTGGTCTGCAAACAAAGAACCAAGTGTCAAAAGCTGCTTAATAACTTGCTTCCATTTGGACACAAAAAAGTTGAAGCATAGTACACAGTATTTTGATGGTGGTCACAGGACTGCTGATTCGAGTGTCTATAACTGGTGCCTGGGAAACTTCAGAGAAGTCCAAGGCTTGGGCCAGAGACAATCGCCGATGCCTCCATGTGGCTTCGACCCACTTTCTAATTTGTTCACCTTCTCTCTTTCTATTCTGTTGAATGCATAGGATTTCTGGATTTCTGCATACCCACCTTCAGAAAATCACCAGCCAAAAGGCATTAATCATACAAACAAACATCTTGCAGTAAGAAATAAACTTGAATTGCAGACATATAAGAATGACAGAACCGTACAACATAATGGTCTGAGGACCAGTTGACCATCAGCAACCTCAGATTATATAGATTGCTTTATAGTGTCAGAGTATGCATAGAAAGTAATTTACTGGGGCCCTATTAACCACACCATATATTGTTTTAGATAAGATTATTTCACAATATTAAGGTGAAATCTATGTTTATTGTATCAAGCATAATGTCATAAACTTAAGACAGCTATAATCAAGAAGTTCTTTTGACGGATTATACTATTCCATAAAGATACCATAATCATTTCACAATATTAAGGTGAAATCTATGTTTATGGTACCAAACATAAAGTCAACTTCACACAGTTATAATCAAGAACTTCTTTGATGGATTATACTATTCCATAAAGATACCATGCCATGAGCTATAGGTATTCGTTTACTTTATTATGTGTGCTCACATTCTAATGTTCCTTGGAAAAGAACCACTAGGTAAAAGCACTAGGGTGGCACTAATGCCTGTATTAAACTTTAAATTGCTTTTTTATTATTTTAAGTTTTCATGCCTGGCAACCCTTAGTTTTCCTAAGTGTCTCCTAGGTTCCTATGGTGTCTCCTAGGGGTTCTATGGTGTCTTAGGGTTTCTATATTGTCATAAATACCAAGAGAATCAAAAGGGTTGTGTAAGTAACTACATAAGGGGGTGTAAGGCAAGCTTATGTATGCAAGCAAGTGTACTTCAAATCTTCCACTATCTAAAGTGTTAGTCTTCTATATTACTTCTCTTATTTATCTTCGGTTATGAGTTTTTGGGCTAGTGGTAGGTTTTTTACCACTAATTAAGAAGCAAGCGTATCCTTTCTTGTTCCTCTCTTCCTTCACAGGTTGTGCCTTCGTCTCTTCTATGACTAATTGATGGCTTATGCTTGCTGACAAGTTTCTTTCCATGTTGGTCAGAGCAATAGGTGTTAGTAAATTTCAGTTAACCCTGATGCTTAAGACCAAATCAGTGCACAGAACAGTAAATTGGCACAACAATTAAAATCAAAATGAAAGCATCCAAGGTTTAGAATAGTCAAGCCTGGGTAGGGTGTGATAAACTCTACCCTAAATGCCGATTCCGACTCCTTCGTGTAGGAATCTGGCGAACTATCCGGCTAGTAGAGTAGCCTAACCCACGCATCAACCAGTTCCTCCCTGTAGCATGTCTCCGGGTAGGAACAACTCAAGTATCACCCAGAACGCGGCTCTCGGAAAAGATTGGAGCTTAGATGAGAAGCTCGGCTCAAGAGGGGTGCTCGTTTGCTCGAGAGGATGAAGTGTTTTTTAGATAGATTATTCGCTAAGGCTTTTAACGGAGGGTTTATAAAGGCCTTGATTTGGTCCAATGGTCAAAAAAAGATCCGTTGGGCCAAATCTATTGGCTGAGAATGAGTTGATTAAAATTAAGATAAAGTGGTTGATTATAAGGGTAAATCTAACAATAGGAGCAGTTAAATGATACCCCACCAACTTCATCAAGCTTTGATGAAGATGATAGTTGGACAGAGGTGTACTTCAAGCCTCACCATCATTCAAAACCGCCTAATAGTGACACCAAACCACAACCCAGGGTTTCTGAACCTTGGTGTTGCCCCTGCTAATCACCTCCAACCCCCCACAACCTCATGTTGGAAATAATAATCTTAATTGTAGTGTTGGAGTTGTGAATTGGTGATGATAAAGAGTTTTGTTTAGCATGGTTACATGTTAGTCAAAGTAATTTGGGTAGATTTAAGTAGCTAGGAAGATGAAGTCATTAACTTTATAAATAGGTGAATGATGGTAATCATCTTCCTAGTTAAAGTAATTATGGTAGATTTGAGTAATTGGGAGGATAAAGTCATTAAGTCAACAAAGAGATGAATGATTATAATCATGTTACTGGTCAAAGGGGTAATGAGTAATTGGGAAAATGAAGCCATTTGTAAGTTTATCAACAGTTTGAATGAGTATAACCATGACATGTGGTAAAGAAAAGGTTTTGAGAAGTAGAGGAAAAAAAAAATCATGCTTCCAATTTATTTTCTACTTTGTATTCCATATTCATCCTTATATCCGAATGATTTTTCCAACAAAGTGGTATTAAAGTTTAGAAAAATCCTTTGGAGATAACCACTAGTGTGCTTCTTGTTCCTCATATTGCTCACAACTATAAAATTTGGTTAATCCAAATGAAAGTTATGCTTAGATGACAAAATGTTTTGGAGATTGTTGATAGAGGTTATAAGGAATATCAATGAAAATTGAAGTATCTAAATGAAAGCATTGTTTTGACAAGAAGTTTGGGAGATTGTTGATAGAGGCTATGAGAAGCCTTAAGATGATCGCAGCCTTGCGGTGAAACAAAGGATGGTGATTGCAAAGCTAAGAAAGACACTAAGGCACTTTTCTTCATTTATGGAGATTGCACTTTGTGAATCAATTAAGGAGAAATGACGCTACACTCAAAGGTAATTGGTGGTAGAGAAAATCCTATGATCTTTAGATAGTAAGTTTGATTATATGGTAGCGACCATTGAAGATTTAAAGGACATAAACAACATGAAGATGGAAAAGTTCATAGGTTCGCTTTAGGCCTATGAGTATAGAATTTAAGGGAAAAGCTTATTTGCTAACTATCAACCTCGATCAACTTTTTTTACAAGAAGAGATCTTCTGAGCCATTAAGGAATTATGGATATATAACGCCTAAGGACCTAATGGCCTTCTAATTTTCTTGTACGTGGAAGGATGGGACTTCATGAAAGATGGCATTTCAAGGCTCTTCGCTAATTCCTTCAAAGTTCACATTGAGATTGCACAATTAAACTAGACACATATCACCCTAATCCCTAAAAGCTTTTCCCTACTAATAATTACCTTATTCATAGTGTTTTCAACTACTTCATCAAAATTAACACTAAAGTCTTGGTATATAGACTCTTGTCATTAGTGATCTGGTGGATATCTTCCAAACAACTTTCATTGTAGGTCGCTTCATCATAGATAATATTAAAAGAGATAATTGCTCATTCAAGGCTGCAGCTGGGGTTCCAATTTTTTAGGAGAAAGATCAAGATGAAATATCTTGTCTTTAGTGGTCAAATATTTCAAATTAATTTCAATTTTATTGCTGATTTATTTCCCTGTTTGTGGGGATTTGTTTTTTTCTTAATCATGCTTATAAATAGCTTATCTCCTCCTTGTATTTGAAGCATCATAAATAAAACAATCAACAGTATTTTATATTTTTTCTTTCCAAGATCAATTTCATGGTATAATGCTGGATTCTTGTTGAGGGAGAAAAATGGCCGATTATCTAAAGGCCCTCGCTAGAGAGAGCAAGCAATTGAGCGAAGTGAGTATTTCACAAACTCCACAGTCGACTCTTACAATCTCTCCTACTGTTGATAATTCCTTTCATCAAATTGAATCTCATAAACTTAATGGTAATTTTTTTTCTTTCCAGTGGTCAAAAGTAATTCAGATGGTGATCCGTGGACGAGGAAAGATCGGTTTCCTTGATGGAACAACAAAAAAACCAGATGTTTTAGACCCTCAATTTGCAACCTGGGACGCTCAAAATATGTTGGTGATGTCCTGGCTCATAAACTCCACGGAGGATAAGATTGGGGCACTCTATCTTGTTCATACCTTAGCCAAGATGATTTGGGACAAAGTCAAGCTAGCAAACTTGGACCTGGAGAATTCTACGCGATTGTGTGATCTGAGGGACAAAGCTCATGGCCTAAAATAAGGAAGTCTTGATGTTAATGATTATTATTCTGCTCAAACCCAAATCTAGCGAGAATTAGATTTGTTTGATGTGTATAAGTGATCTTGATAATTACTTGAAAAATATTGAGCTATTGTAGAGAAGCAGTAGGCATATGATTTTTTGGCGTGACTCAACAAAGACTTAGATGAGGTGAGTGGACGCCTACTTGGCATAAAACCTCTCCCATCCAAGAGATGTTTATAGAAGTAAGAAGGGAGGAGTGGTAAAAAAGATCCATGCTTCGCAAAGATAACACTCCTAACTCCACTAGTCTAACCATTTCACAAGCATCCTCTTTTACTTCCTATGATGCGAAGTCTAGTTGTGGTTTAGATATATACAATCAAAGTAACAGACGTAATCCAAGAAGAAAAAATCTTTGGTGTGATCATTGTCAGAGAACCAATCATAGCCAACCATTAAATTGGAGGAGTAACAAGCGTGACTCTCTGACAAATCAAGTTGTAACAAAACCTCAAAAACTAGATTCTACTGGACAAAAATCTGGTGATGGAAATGTCAACATCTCTCTCAATAAGGAGCAATTAGAGTAACTATATAAACTGTTGACTCCAGTTAAAAATACATCCTTGTTAGCCCAAAAGGTACCTTCTTAACCACTCAAAATGTTGCTCAAGAACAATAATGATGTAGACTTCGGAGCATCAGATCATATGACATATTCCCCTCATATTTTTTTCATCATATGTGCCAGAATTTGGAAATGAGAAAGTTAAAATTGTTGATGGTTCACTATCAGCCGTAACAGGATCTAGAACTGTTAAGATTAGCCCAAATTTTTCACTAAAATCTGTGCTCCATGTTCCTAGATTAAATTACAATCTTTTGTTAGCTAGTAAATTAACAAAAGATTGCAATTGTGACATAATTTCCTCATATCTGATTGTATATTTCAAGATCGTGCTTCGAGGACGAGGATTGGCAATGCTAAGGAGCATGGGGAACTTTATGTCACACCCGCTTCCCAATATAGGCAAATGTGGCACCATCCAGGTCAAGAGTACACCCAACCCTACGACTATTTAATTTCATACCTGATACAACAAAATAATAACATAATTAATAAACAATTGTTCATTATATCAGGGTCTACAAGTCTGGCGGAAAGGTTATAAAAGTATAAACATAAAGTATAAAACAACTATTGTCATAGACACAATACATACATAATACCAACTTTACCCACATCTGGTGGACATGTTAAAGTCATCTATAGAGTAGTCAACTCTCGCACTCCTGTATTGGGTACTAGCTGGGTCTCTAATACCTACAGGGAAATACATAAGGGGGAAAGGAACATGAGCTACTCGAGTTCAGTGAGTATTAACACTATTGCATGATGGAATATCCAAAGATTAGGTATTATCAAAATAATTTGTATCAGTATAAAAAACCCGAAGAAATGCTCGTCATATGCATTATCCTCAATTTACATAAGCATGCCAAGTAATGCTAAAAACCCAGATAAATCTAATAACAGACATTCACAATGTGATAATATGAATACAATGAATAATACCATAAATAGACCTCATATCGATCTCGTATGCATCCCTACTTCAATACGTATGAATAATACCAGACATATATATATTTAAATATCCTAGGTGGACAAAACATCGCCCGAGCCTCCCAGTCTGGATAACTCAACGATAGTGGCAAGTATATACATGTACCAGGCACCCCTTGGTATATGAGAAGGGGTTTTATTTTAAAAAGCGGAATGTTTGAAAATAGATAGTTTGGGAATAAAAATCGAGTATTGAAAATCCACTTCCCTAACTTCATATCATTACCTATAGAAACCATCATTTGGGTCACCTCTGGTATAAACACATATGTCTCTACATAGAGTGCAGGTGCATCGATACAACAACAACAACAACAACAACAACAACTAAGCCTTAATTCCATACTGGATGGGGTCGGTTATATGGATTCTTTGTCTCCATGTTGTTCTCCAAAAAAAAAAACATTAAAAAATAATAATAATAATAATACATAAATAATAAAGAATAATAAATAAATAATTCTATGAGGGCTTGGCATGTTAAAGCAGAAAAGTATCCCCCAAAGAAAGTTAATAAAAAAGAGATTTTTAACCGACTTATCCATAATCTCGTACTAGATGGTGTCGGCTATATGGATTCTTTGTCTCCATGTCGTTCTGTCAAAAGCAAGATCAGGCTCAATATCTAACATATGTAGGTCCTTAGACACTACCTCGCTCCACGTAATCCTAGGCCTACCTCTACCCCTCTTCTTATCTTCTATAACTAAACTATCACATTTTCGAACCGGAGCACTTGTAGGGTCTCCTAATGCGATATCTAAAACCACCTTAAACGCATACTCCTCTTTATTTTATCTTGATTAGTACACCATGCACTTTTTGTCAATTGCTGCAAGTACATCGATATTATCAATTTATTTATTGTCTTGTTTCTATACTTTGTTTCACTTTCTCAAATATATTTTTAACCATAGTACATAACATAACAAGAAAACTACTCCTAAGATAATATATATATATATATATATATATATATATATATATATATATATACGGGGGCTGATACTATGCAAGGCCTTTTATCAGTCTGAAGTGCGATGCTTCGCTTTTACTTGCGGTGTTTTGAGAAAATCCAACCGTATGGATGGAAGAACATTGAAAAATAAGCTAGCGTATCAATTTTCATACAATTTGGGAACTTGTAGGGTCTTTATCTTAAATTGTGAAATTTTTGAGCCAGGTAAGATTTCTATAAATTTTCACTCATTAAGATGAAGACTCTATAAGTTCCCCAAATTATATGAAAATTAATCTTAAACTTATTTTTTGATGTTCTTTCCATCCATACGGTTGGAAATCCTTAAAATACTATACAAGTGGCCAAATGAGAGGCGATCTTACTTGCACAGTAATTCGACCGACCTTATAATATCATCCCCGTATATATATATATATATATATATATATATATATATATATATATATATATATATATATATATATATATATATAAATTACAATTAATCAGAAAATCTATTTCTCCTCATAGGTCAACAACCTTTATAGTAAGAAATCATAGTGAAATAGTTAGAGGAAAATCTCGCATGGCAATCAACCATAAACGCTTAAATGATAACACAAAGGAAGATAGTTATGATATTCCAAATAAAGGCCAGTTAATTAATAGTATTCAAAATGCAACAATCTTTAGTAAGTTTGATTGTAAATCAAGTTTCTGGCAAGTAACAATGCATCTAGATAGTATAAGATGGATAGCATTCTCCTGTCCCGAAGGACACTTTGAATGGTTAGTTATGCCTTTTGGGCTAAAAAATGCACCATCTGTTTTTATAATAAGTAAAAAGAAAATATAACTTTTTAAGCAATACATTAAGTTTGTAGGAATGGAAATTGGAAACGGCCGAATTAAGTTACAAGAACATATCACTAAAAAAATCTTAGATATGTCAGTTGATGAGCTTGGAGAAACAAAAAAATTATAATCATTTTTAGGCCTTCTGAATTATGCCCGAAGCTTCATCCAAGATCTAGGTAAACTTGTCGGACCACTTTATGCCAAAACTTCTTCAAAAGGACAAAAAAACATTCAACATTGAAGATAAAAAATTAGTCCAACGTATTAAAGATCTTGTAACAAAACTCCCTGATCTCCGGTTACACCATTAGATACAGATTACATCATAATCCAGACAGATGGTTCCAATTTAGGATGGGGAGCAAGCCAAACCAAATAAGTATGAAAACAAAGAATCAGAAAAAAAATTTGTGGCTATGCTAGTGGAAGTTATAGAGAAAGAGGTAATATTAGTAGTATAGATGTAGAAATTCTTAGTGTAATCTACGCTTTAGATTCATTTAGAATGCATGTCCTAAGCAAAATAACTGTTAGAACAGATTGCGAAGCTATTATTAGTTTTTATAATAAGATGCACGAAAAACAAAGCAGTAAACGAAGATGGTTAAATTTGTTAGATAGAATCAATGGTAATGGTTATAATATTAAGTTTGAGCATATTAAAGGTACTGATAATGACCTAGTCGATGCACTCAGTCGTCAAATAATTGTTTCTAATACTAAACAATTTTTTTTTTGAGATCTGATCTTCAAACTAATAAAAGCAGTGTACCTCCATGGTATTTAGGCAGCGACAGAACTTATTAGCCAAACGTTCTTACATTTGGTACTATTCTATTACATAGTTTTCCTCAGTCAAATTTATCTTTTAAACCACTTCCTCATATTTCGGTTTCGGACCAACAGAAATGTCTCTTAGACAATCTTTGCTTAGCCAAGAATAAAATAAATTCAGATCCTCGATATTTTCATACATGCTTAAATGCTTTAGCAGAGTATTTTCATATTTATAATGCTAGAAAAAATTACAAATACTATGCAGTTATTGTTGGTTTTACTACAGGTGTATTTTCTACATAGTCAGAAGTTTTAGACAGTGTTAAAAACTTTAAAAACCCACTTTACAAAGGTTTTGAAAATATTTCCGATGCATTTAAATTTGCTAAGCATCATTTAGGAATTAACTATTATATATCTCCTACCATTACAACCACTGATGGGGTGATAAAACCATCAGTTAGTCCAATGCAAACGGCACTTGGTAAAGACACGTCAAATCTGTTGACGGCTATGTATTTGCTAAAAATACAATCAGACGCTATCAATGAAGCTGATAATTCTTTGGCTAGTCCTGCTCTACAGGTAGCAGGTAAAGACTCATCAAATCTTGTGATGGGTGTGGTTTTCCCAAAAAGTCAAGACTACGAAGTTACAGTAGGAGGTAATAACTATAATAAGTTAGTACAATTGATTCAGAAAATAGTAGAAGAAACTATAGATCGAAAGAGCCAAACTAGTCACGCTACTCTAGGTAGTTTAGGCATAATCAAGAATCCAAACTTATTACAGATGGGATAGAAAAATGAAACTCAGGAAGCTAGTAGTCATAATCTCGAGGCTATAGAACCAATAATTTCCGAAGAATTTGATTTTAAATAGAAAAAGATAGTCGAATAATTGTCTTATAGACACTCATATAAGTAGCCAAAGTAGCAACAAAGAAGAATCTAGCCTCTTTAGCTATCAGTACTCGATAAGACTATCTTTCCTTTCCGGTCACTCGTTAAATTTATAGCCACTACAACTTTTACTTTTTAGCCACTCAAGGATTCTCCACTATAAAAGCCTTTTGCTTTCCTTTCTAGCTTTCCTTTATAGCATTAAGTTTAGCTCAGAATCTACTTTTGTTCACATCACCTTTACTTTACATAATGGGTTCTGCTTTATTCTTTCTTTCACATCACACATGCCTATCTCTTTAAGTGGTCCATAAATACTTGCATTTACACTATGAATCTATAAACCATTTCCTCCACTTCAGAACTCCAGAAGTCAACAACCCCGGGGACATGTATCTTATAAACTATCTTTGAGACCAAAACCGAACACTCTTCGATGAAGTACACTCCTGTGCTATGAAGGTTAAAATTCTAAGAGATGCTGCCTCCGATTCTGCTGCTACTACTTCACTTAAGACCTCTGACGACACTCCTGTTGCAGATGAGCGCTGCCTCTGTGGTTGTGAAGGACCCCTTAATCCTCATGTGGATACCGAAGGTAAACTATGGGAGTAAGGTTATTTCTTAGTGTACTGATTTTTCAAACTAGTAGTCTCTAAACTACCCAAGAGCTGGCGTACATGTTCAGTTAGTTTGAAAGATATTACGTATTACTGTGGCCCAAGAATGATGTGGATTTTCACTATCATTTCTAATGTGCAATAAGCCACAGAGTGTGTATCATGATAAGGACGGATTGATGACATCGTCATCTTACCACCTTTTCATTGTACGGTTTGTAATAAGCCACGTGGAGATGCTCTGACTTTAGCTTCCTTCGAAGCCAAGTCATCTTGTCTATATAAGAGACTCTCTTTGAGTTTCTTAGGTATCGATCACTTATCCACTTTGGTTGAGTTTGTAAGTGTGCAAGTTTGTAATCTATCCACGACTCTTTCATGAGTGTATTGTAAATACGTTTGCTTCAATAAACATCTGATTGTGTCTATTCTCGAGTAAGCTATCTTCTTTCGTCCCCTAAAAAGGGAACCCTCTTTTGACGCTAAGGTATGGCCCAAAAAAAATATATATAATTGATTTCTTGTAAAAACATGTTTATATTTTCTTCTTATCTTTTGCACCATATAATTATTCTTTTCTTTTAGACATGTTTTGTCTCTCTTTTACTTTCTTCT
The DNA here is from genome assembly GCA_026586065.1 of Dioscorea zingiberensis. Lineage (NCBI taxonomy): Eukaryota > Viridiplantae > Streptophyta > Magnoliopsida > Dioscoreales > Dioscoreaceae > Dioscorea > Dioscorea zingiberensis. Next base: position 34,295,373 of record CM048827.1, read on the forward strand.
TCTACATATGTATCTCTGGCTTCGGTTCTTACTTAGTCGGGAAGATACAGTGGACTAGGAAGAATCCAGTAAGTATGAATATTAGTCTCAATAAGACATTAAGAGGTAGATTGAAAGTCGGTGGCCTGGATGTAAATTCCCAGCTGATACCCGTTATGCCGAGAATGGCGCCAAGGGTTTTTGGGTGTTCGTAAGGAAAGACTTTCCTCTTCTTGTCAGACTTTATCTTCCATCTCTGCTGTTGACCTAGGTAAAGATGAAGACTCTACATATTTAGATCAAGATCCTCTTAAGAAAGATGTTATATGTTCAATAGAAAAGTATCATTGAGAAAAAGAAAATCCAAAAACACTTAAAAAATCAAAAAACTTGGCCATATCTTACCTATCAACTGAGTTAGAAGGACACTTTGAATGGTTAGTTATGCCTTTTGGGCTAAAAAATACACCATCTGCTTTTCAACGAAAAATGGATGAAATTTTCCTTAAATACAACAAATTTGTTTTAGTTTACATCGATGACATTTTAGTCTTTAGTCACTAGAGGAACAGATTGGTCATCTTCAAATCGTTTTTGCAGAATTGATCACAGACGCCAATCTTATGCAGATTAGGCCATATAAAGGGATCATTCTAAGAGAAGAAATGAATATGAAGACTCATTTACTAAAAGAAAAACAAAGATATGAAGCTAGATGAAACTTAAAATCTTCATGAAATTTTTAGCCTTTTCAAGAGTTTAAAGGTATGGGAAGGGTAACACCCTCCCGCTACGGAGTGTTTTACTCAGTCGTATTAAAGACTAAATGCAAACAAAAACTTTATTGCATATAGATAAGGAATACTCACAAAGATCTTCGAAGAGATCTTTTTGGTGACTTAAAAGGTATATTTCATAAAACTCCCAAATTTCGTCCACCTTGAAGAAAGTTGAAAAAGAAATATAAAGAAAACATGGAAAAAGAATCTCATAAAAATTCTTCGCAAAATTTAGTCATGCAAAAGAAATGCAATCTTGAATACAAAAGAAATGTAAATGTAAAATCTGGCCATACAAAAGAAAGGCAATTTTGAATATGAAGTTTAAAGCTTAAAATACAAAGCTTGATAAAGATTATACAAAGAATTATTATATTTATGGAGCATATCATGGAAGACATGCATGGAGCATTTCAAGGAGAAAATCTACATCATCAAGTTATCAAGTCAAAACATCATCACCATCATGAAGAAGTCATCATCATTATTACGAAGGGTTTGGAGTCTGTACTTAGTCTTGGAAGAAAAGAAAGCTACTAAGATAGCATTTAAGACTTTTGTTACACCTAAACATAGCCTTTGAGACTTTCCTAAGTCTAAAAGGTTTAGGTAGTATTTTAAAATGTAGTCTTTAAGACTTTGTTGAGTCCAAAAGGCCTATGGTTTATGTAGTGTTTATTTTTTTAAGTGGGTAGGCTTTATTAAAGCCTAGTAGTATTTTAAATAAATAGACTAAGGTCTATTTAGGGTATCCAATGTAAGAGAAACCCCTATATAAAGGGTGGTTCTCATAGTTGTTTATAGAACTTGAAGTTTATCTTTGAAAGTTTGTAAGAGTCTTGGAGTCTTGAAGCTTTTCTTTCAAGTTAATAAGAAGAAGAAGATCTCTTCGAAGATCTTTATGAGTATTCCTTATCTATATGCAATAAAGTTTTTGTTTGCATTTAGTCTTTAATATGACTGAGTAAAACACTCCGTAGGGGGAGGGTGTTACCCTTCCCATACCTCTAAACTCTTGAAAAGACTAAAAATTTCATGAAGATTTTAAGTTTCATCTAGCTTCATATCTTTATTTTTCTTTTAGTAAATGAATCTTCATATTCTATTTCTTCTCTTAGAATGATCCCTTTATATGGCCTAATCTGCATAAGATTGGCGTCTGTGATCACTAAATATTGCTTAAATAGTCCGTTGAAGTACCCGGGGAATGGGGAAGAAGGATTGGTGAAACACTTATATCACAGAATGCTTTGCGAGCCTTGTTGGTTTCCCGAAAGGGTTGAGGGTTTAGTTCGGGGAGAAATCCACCTCCGGAGAGTAAAGCCATATATAGGACTATTATTTTCTTAGAAGGATAGAGGAAACAGTTTGACTACTGTGGAAGCTGTATTTACTAAGAGTAAAACAATGGGAAATCATTGGGTTAAGTGATGGAAGCAGTGATGGGCCTTGAATTTAGTGAAAATTTTTGGTTTAGGGTTTAGGGCTATAGGGTTTAGGGTTTAGGCCATATAAAGGGATCATTCTAAGAGAAGAAATAGAATATGAAGATTCATTTAGTAAAAGAAAAATAAAGATATGAAGCTAGATGAAACTTAAAATCTTCATGAAATTTTTAGTCTTTTCAAGAGTTTAGAGGTATGGAAAGGTAACACCCTCCCCCTACGGAGTGTTTTACTCAGTCATATTAAAGACTAAATGCAAACAAAAACTTTATTGCATATAGATAAGGAATACTCATAAAGATCTTCGAAGAGATCTTCTTCTTCTTATTAACTTGAAAGGAAAGCTTCAAGACTCCAAGACTCTTACAAACTTTCAAAGATAAACTTCAAGTTCTATAAACAACTATGAGAACCACCCTTTATATAGGGGTTTCTCTTACATTGGATACCCTAAATAGACCTTAGTCTATTTATTTAAAATACTACTAGGCTTTAATAAAGCCTACCCACTTAAAAAAATAAACACTACATAAACCTTAGGCCTTTTAGACTCAACAAAGTCTTAAAGACTACATTTTAAAATACAACCTAAACCTTTTAGACTTAGGAAAGTCTCAAAGGCTATGTTTAGGTTTAACAAAAGTCTTAAAGGCTATCTTAGTAGCTTTCTTTTCTTCCAAGACTAAGTAAAGACTCCAAACCCTTCATAATAATGATGATGACTTCTTCATGATGGTGATGATGTTTTGACTTGATAACTTGATGATGTAGATTTTCTCCTTGAAATGCTCCATGCATATCTTCCATGATATGCTCCATAAATATAATAAAACTCATAAAAATGATTTTAAAAACTATCGAAGAACTTCAAAAAGAATTTTTGGAAAAACTACAATCTAATCTTGGCGAATGGATGGATTTTGAATGGAAAGAATTTATTTCCAAAAATCATTCATTTCAAATACTAGTAAAAAGATACTATGGATATATTCCTGCCTACCTACCTTTCCCAATAGGAAAAATAGTTTTTGAAAACTTTATTTCGAATATAACTATCGAAGAAATATACAAATACATACGCTTAAAACGAATACATTCTTTTAATGAAAGAGATGAAGAAACAATACGACTAGAAATAAGTTTTCTTTGCGAAGAAATAAGAACCATAGTTTGTATAGAAGAAAACTATAATGACGAAGAATACGATGACGAGGAAAATTGGTATTCTGATTAAGATGGAAAATTTAGAACATGCCATAATAAAATATTATAGTAAATTGCCAAAATACTACCCTGATAGAGAAGCATTATGATATAAAGTAAACGTAGAACAAGATGCCATACAAAAGACTTATAAAAAATATCTTAAAAAAGTTCTACTCTATTTACCTTTTCCCGCAAATAAAATTATCTATGAAAATTCAAAAGAAATATCAATAGAAGAAATATATTTGTATTGCAGAATAGGAAGACCTTGTAACTTCTCTAATCTAGACCGAGCAATAGCTCAAGTTGATTTAGACTTCTTTAAAAGTGATAATTATAAAAGATATGTTTACTATCTCTTTAATGTTCCTACATCATCTGAAGAAGATGAATAAACTACTAAGTATAGAAGATCTGCATCATAAATTTCTAAGAAAAATAAGAGCTATATTTCCTTATGGAACTATAAATATACAGTTTATGAGATATCATCAATCTCTTATAGATTTAATAGTAAAAGACTATTACAAGGAACTTTTAGTATATTTACCTTTACCAGTAAATAAAATTATTTATGAAAATATTATCAATAATTTCTCTTTACAAGAAATATATAAAAATGATAGATGCAACAGAATGCATAGCTTTTCTGAAATAGAAAATGATGTCATCAACAGAGAACTCATCTGGTTCGAGTGGGTCGAATCTGAGGAAGAAAAGAGTAATGTTTAGGTCTCTAAACCTAGAAAAATTACAAGCCGAATTCTTTGTTAAACTTAGAGAAATTTACTGGAATGAAATCATTTCAGAACAACCTTTAATGGAAGAGATAATACAAAGCTATTATAAACATGTTTTTGTACAGCTACCTAACACATTTAATAAAATATTATGCGAGAACATCACGAGTCTACAATTAGATTCTTTGGAGGACATAGTCGCCTATATTATACACGGAAAGATCCATGCTGTAACATTAGAAGAAAGAGAACTAGCATCCATAGAAATCTTGAATCTTCAATATTACTCTTGGTTCATAAAAACTAAAGGAGGATCTATCGATGAAACTACTAAACAAGTTAAGTGGTCATGGAATATTGACTAAAACACGCAGCAAACGTGGTGAGTTTACACTTAATATTCCCTTTCTAACTAAACAGTTTTTGTTTTACATATCTATGGAAAACAAATATGCAAACATGGAACAAAGGCTAAACAAAGCAATAGAAATAATTCAACAAGCCCTAAGCATTATTGACTCTGTCGGCGAAGATTTATACTCTCTCCAAAGAATTGAAAAAGGAAAAGCTAGCAAAACTGAAAATCTAGAGAAATCAGAGATCCCATCTGAAAAAAAACCTAAGACGATTTCTCTTCCTACACAAGAAGAAGAAGATACAGACGAGAAGGAAGGTGAATTGATCTCAAAAAGATTTGCTGAGATTTCTCATAAAATACTAAGTCAAACTCAAAATATATCTTCTAAGACACCAAGTGTTCCAACATGAAAATAGATACAAAGTCATATTTTGATGAATACTACAGGGTGAGCCAAATCGCCTTTAATATCAGAAATTCAGATAAATGTCACATTATTCACGGAGGATTTTATCCAAAGTTGATCATGCTTCCTGGTGTAAGACCTGAAGTTGTGGCAGAAATGTTCAAATATGGATACATACAGACTATCTATCCATCCTCAAATCTGCAAGAGCTAGTGTATCTGCCAGCAGAGATCAGAGAAGCCTGCAGACAGTTCAAGGAAGGAACCAAGACTAACTCTGGTATCTACCTTCAGATAATTAGTACCCCTCCAGATTGGGAGGGACAGTCCTATTTCTCTAGACAACATTTGGTCCAAATTGGGATCTCGAAACCAAGGCCTTTCCAGAAGAATCAATTTTACATGAAGTTCCCAGAACAAATGAACAAAAGTTATATTGAACAGAGAAGAGCTGCAGGATTGAAGACCCTGTACGACAAATTCATTCAGCATCTCAGCAATAGGAATGTCTGGACATATCAATTTTCTCCTTTTATATCAGTTATCTCTATAGGAAATAAAATGATGTCCATGGCTTCCATAGGAAAACTTCGGAATGAAGCCTCCCGCATCTTCAAGAACATGATAGCTTCCAGCTCCCAAGTAAGAAGCTAGCTTTGCAAATTTCTAAAGCATGAGGAGAAAAGCCGTGGACCCTGCTACACCAAGGATCCTAATGCCAAAGTTGAAGAATTAGAGGAAAATGAAGCTATTATTTTACTTTAATTCTAAGAAGGATCTTGAGCATCTCGTGAAGACATTTTCCAAAGCTAGTAAAATAGCCTTTAAGACTTTTTGCCAAGACTAAATGTAGCCTTTAAGACTTTCTTAAGTCTAAAGGATGTAGTGCTTATATTATATGTAGCCTATACGACTTTGTTAAGTCTAAAAGGCATAGGCTTTATGTAGTCTTTATTTTTAAGTGTGTAGGCTTTATTAAAGCTAGTAGTATTTTAAATAAATAGACTAAGGTCTATTTAGGGTATCCAATGCAAGAGAAACCCCTATATAAAGAGTGGTTCTCATAATTGTTGATAGAACTTTAAGTTTATCTTTGAAAGTTTGTAAGAGTCTTGGAGTCTTGAAGCTTTCCTTTCAAGTTAATAAGAAGAAGAAGATCTCTTCGAAGATCTTTGTGAGTATTCCTTATCTATATGCAATAAAGTTTTTGTTTGCATTTAGTCTTTAATATGACTGAGTAAAACTTCCACAGGGGGAGGGTGTTACCCTTCCCATACCTCTAAACTCTTGAAAAGACTAAAAATTTAATGAAGATTTTAAGTTTCATCTAGCTTCATATCTTTATTTTTCTTTTAGTAAATGAATCTTCATATTCTATTTCTTCTCTTAGAATGATCCCTTTATATGGCCTAATCTGCACAAGATTGGCGTATGTGATCACTAAGTATTGCCTGAATAGTCCGTTGAAGTACCCGGGGAATGGGGAAGAAGGATTGGCGAAATACTTATATCATAGAATGCTTTGCGAGCCTTGCTGGGTTCCCGAAAGGGTTGAAGGTTTAGTTCGGAGAGAAATCCACCTCCGGACAGTAAAGCCATATATAGGACTATTATTTTCTTAGAAGAATAGAGGAAACAGTTTGACTACTGTGGAAGCTGTATTTACTAAGAGTAAAACAATGGGAAATCATTGGTTAAGTGATGGAAGCAGTGATGGACCTTGAATTTAGTGAAAATTTTTGGTTTAGGGTTTAGGGTTATAGGGTTTAGGGTTACCTGATCCCGCCGGGACCTAAGAAATGGTATCGGGATCGGGTAAACCCTAAACCCTATAGCCCTAAACCCTAAACCAAAAATTTTCACTAAATTCAAGGCTCATCACTGCTTCCATCACTTAACCCAATGATTTCCCCTTGTTTTACTCTTAGTAAATACAGCTTCCACAGTAGTCAAACTGTTTCCTCTATCCTTCTTAGAAAATAATAGTCCTATATATAGCTTTACTGTCCGGAGGTGGATTTCTCCCCGAACTAAACCCTCAACCCTTTCGGGAAACCAACAAGGCTCGCAAAGCATTCTATGATATAAGTGTTTCACCAATCCTTCTTCCTCATTCCCCGGGTACTTCAACGGACTATTTAAGCAATATTTAGTGATCACAGACGCCAATCTTTTGCAGATTAGGCCATATAAAGGGATCATTCTAAGAGAAGAAATAGAATATGAAGATTCATTTAGTAAAAGAAAAATAAAGATATGAAGCTAGATGAAACTTAAAATCTTCATGAAATTTTTAGTCTTTTCAAGAGTTTAGAGGTATGGGAAGGGTAACACCCTCCCCCTACGGAGTGTTTTACTCAGTCATATTAAAGACTAAATGCAAACAAAAACTTTATTGCATATAGATAAGGAATACTCACAAAGATCTTCGAAGAGATCTTCTTCTTCTTATTAACTTGAAAGAAAAGCTTCAAGACTCCAAGACTCTTACAAACTTTCAAAGATAAACTTCAAGTTCTATAAACAACTATGAGAACCACCCTTTATATAGGGGTTTCTCTTACATTGGATACCTTAAATAGACCTTAGTCTATTTATTTAAAATACTACTAGGCTTTAATAAAGCCTACCCACTTAAAAAAATAAACAATACATAAACCTTAGGCCTTTTAGACTCAACAAAGTTCTAAAGACTACATTTTAAAATACAACCTAAACCTTTTAGACTTAGGAAAGTCTCAAAGGCTATGTTTAGGTTTAACAAAAGTCTTAAAGGCTATCTTAGTAGCTTTCTTTTCTTCCAAGACTAAGTAAAGACTCCAAACCCTTCGTAATAATGATGATGACTTCTTCATGATGGTGATGATGTTTTGACTTGATAACTTGATGATGTAGATTTTCTCCTTGAAATGCTCAATGCATGTCTTCCATGATATGCTCCATAAATATAATAATTCTTTGTATAATCTTTATCAAGCTTTGTATTTTAAGCTTTAAACTTCATATTCAAAATTGCCTTTCTTTTGTATGGCTAGATTTTACATTTACATTTCTTTTGTATTCAAGATTGCATTTATTTTGCATGACTAAATTTTGCGAAGAATTTTATGAGATTCTTTTCCCATGTTTTCTTTATATTTCTTTTCAGCTTTCTTCAAGGTGGACGAAATTTGGGAGTTTTATGAAATATACCTTTTAAGTCACCAAGAAGATCTCTTCGAAGATCTTTGTGAGTATTCCTTATCTATATGCAATAAAGTTTTTGTTTGCATTTAGTCTTTAATCTGGCCAGAGTAAAACACTCTGCGAGGGGAGAATTATTCTTGATGCTTGAATCACCTTTGGAAAGAAAAGGCGTGACGGTATAGCAAAAGGGGGGCGCAAGCTCCAAGCTAGAGAGATTCAAGAGAGAACTCAAAATATTAATAATAATCAAAAACTGCCCATACAGACTCCCTAGCAAGGGTTTATATAAGAAACCCAAGAACAATGAAAGACATAAATACCCCTATGTACAATAATAATGACTACTAATATAAAAGTCCTAATAATAACACAATCCAAATAATAAAAATCCTAATAATAACACAATCTAAATAAAACTAGGACATCAAGTCCTCAATTAGACGACGATATACGCAGACATCTACATCAATCCTCCCCCGAAAGAACTCCGCCTGAGAGTCAAAAGCATGGTAGCGCTCCCCAAAGATCCCGACGAGGTGTGAAACTCATCCTCCTAATCCACAAAGCATGAGAATCAGGCCTACCAATCCACTTAGAACAAGATAACAACGATAACCACCATCGAGGGGAAGTCCGCAATCTCATGATCCAAAAGCCCGGCTCAATTCTATCGGAGGGTGGGGAAGAAGAAGGTGGCAAACAAGGAGCAGGAGGAACAAGAGGAGTAGTGGGGATCTCGGAGAGGAAGGAAAGGAGGAGTAAAAGTACCGCGATATGGAAAAAGATCTTCCACATCAAACCACAGAAGCTGATATGCAAATCACAGTGAGGGAGTCAACACGATAAGCGTTAGGTCCAAGTTTTACGAATAATGCGATAAGGCCCGATGAGTGCGAGCATGTAACTTTTTGAAAGAATGTGGAGGAAAACGTTCAGAGCGTACACGGACTAAGACATAGTCACCTTCATTAAAATCCTTGATTTTACGATGTGCATCCGCAGCAAATTTATAGCTAGCATTACTTAACACAATTTTTCGCCTAATCTCGGCATGCAAATCAGAAATATGATGGGCAAAAGAGTCGGCAGAGGCAGATGGGCGAGAATCAGGAGGTAAAGGGATCAAGTCAACAGGCTGACGGGGTGTGAGGCCATTAACAATTTGAAAAGGGCTTTTACCAGTCGTCCTATTGACAGAATTATTATAGGCAAACTCAGCAGTAGGTAACAATGAATCCCAGAGTCCAGGACGCTCTCCAACTAGACAACGCAACAAATTTCCAAGGCTACGATTGGTAACTTCAGTTTGACCATCTGTTTGAGGGTGGAAAGCAGTAGAAAATTTCAACTGTGTACCAAAGAGTTTCCAAAGTGTTTTCCAAAAGTAACTAACAAACTTGACATCCCTATCAGACACGATGGATTGAGGTAAACGGCGAAGGCGTGTAACGCCCTGAAAATTTCATGATTTAAATAATTATTTTCTAGAGAAAACCATGGGATTAATTAACACATAAATTAGATTAATTATTTAACACAAACTAAATTAAGGAAAATCAGGAACTTATCAAACTAGCGTCACGAACTTCACTTGGCCAGCTTGGTAGAGAAGGCCGTATTAAAGCCGAGGCCAAATTGGACATGGAATAGTCGGAGATGGATCAGAGAGCTTAATTAGGATTGATTAATCGGAAGATTTAATAAGAGTTAATTAATCTCAATTGAGTGGTGGGAATACGGGACAAAAATACGAAGTTAGATAAAGTGGAATTGGCGGGTCAAAATTTGGAAGGCGGGATCTCGGTGGGGGCGTAGTCGCGACGATGAAACTACAAAGAAGGTCCATGACCACCGATAGGAAGTAAAGAAGAAATATAATAATACTAAAATAATAAAATTTAATCGGCCGGATCCATATAAAGCGGATGCAGTGCCGGATCTATATGAAGTCATAGCGTGATTCAACGAGGAAAAAAGGACTAATACATCATGATGAGTTATTAAAGTAATAAAAAATAAATAAAAATTAAAAAGAAAAAAAAGAAAAAAGGAACTTCGTCCTTAAAATGAGAGAAGAGAGAGAGAGAGAAAACAAATCTCTCTCTCCTCGCTCTCTTTCACTTGACCGTCCCTACCTTTACTCATGCGCCACCAAGGCCGGCCATCCCTGTCGGCCATGCCCCGGCCAAATGAGGCCTCCGTCTCCGCCTCACTTGTCTACACGCACGGCCATAGCGTGATCCGGCAAGCGCCACCGCCAGCCCGGCCAGCGGCCGCCGACCCACAGCAGCCTGGCACAACACTCACACCGCCACCACTGGCTGAGTTTCGTCGCCTGCACTACACGCACGCCTTACTCCGCCGATCGACCCTAACACCGCTGCAGCCCTCACGGAAGTCTTTCGCGCCCGTACACGCCGCCAGTAAACTACTTATTTCTTAGCTCACGCATTACACCACATTAAGGCCCTTTATTTTCCTCAGATCTGAGAGCTACGCCACCTTTTGTTCCGATCTAGTTCAGTAAGTACTAAAGTGCTTGTATATAAGTTTTGAAAAAAGGATCTTGGACTATGGATGAGATGGTTGTAAGATTAATCGGCTTGAGTCTTCTTTAGGTGGTCGACGAGGATCGGAGGCGAACCCAAAGCGATTGAGCCGCGAAGCATTAACTGGTGATTAATATTTATGAATGTGATTGAATCTAGATTAAGTGCAGGGAAGTAGGGTTGTATATCCCCAATTTAGTTGTTCAATTATGTGGTTAATTATAGAGTATTATGTGTATGTTTGTACTAATTCTTGAGCAGAAAAGCAGAGGGAGACTCTACTTGAGAAATTTTTGCTTATTCTCCTTGATCAATAATTAGGTGAGTTAGTATTGTAGATTATCATGACCATACGAAAGTACGCTAGAGACTACTAAAAGCGGGTTAATGGTGAAGTTAGCAAGACTCACTGGGCTTAGGGCATTAACCGTATTATTTATACTCCTTGTTAAATGTATGAGCGCATGTTAACTAGAAACATGCTTAATTAGGGTTAAAGAACTTATTGTAATTGCCGGGCTTAAATATGAAATACATGTTAAGAATACAGTTAGTATTCCTAAATATTTAAATATTTGATCTCTAGGACAAGAAAGGGGCAAAGGTCAGTCACATTGAAGAGCAGAGCCAATCCTAGAGATCTACTTATTGAGGTGAGGGAACACAACCGTACATTACTTTCAGTATTTTCCCATATTTTGTCTGCTTTTGTCTTCTTGAGAATGCATGATATGAGATGATTAATTTTCATAAATACCGTAAGTTTCCTAGCATGAAAGTAGAGATCATGTTCGTGATTTTCGTAAAATCCATTTATGAAATACCATAAATTTTCAAGCATAAAAGTAGAGAATATATTACGAGAGACATATTAGTACACTACACCGTACTCACATACACGCTGCAGAGGTAGCTCTATGTGAGCGAGAAAGTATGATACTAGGTAGGGAAGGGTGATTTCTATAATTGCTTTTACTTAGCCAAACTATACGTTTTCAAACCATTCTCGATTTTCCGAAATAAAACCCCATTTCCGTACTCTTCGAGTGCTTGAGTATACGATATATATATTTATAGCTCACGCCGTTGAGTTGGTCCGACCGAGAGCTATGGAGTCTTGAAGTTGGTCCACTCGTTTTCACTCTGGTTCCATTTGTATGAAAGTAAGGGGTGTAGAGTCACTAGCATGTATGTTGATGAGGAATTGATTCCATGGCTTGTCGCACCCACGGTTGTTGAGTTGGTCCAACCGCCGTGAAGGCTCTTAAGCTTGAGTTGGTGGCTAGGACATAATGCGTGGAAATCACCTCTCTTATGGATTTGACATTAATAAGAATGATGACAAGGATTTGATTCCATAAGATGTCACCTCCACGGTTGTTGAGTTGGTCCAACCGTGGAGGCTACCGGCTCGAGTCAGTCGAAGACATATGTGGAAATCATTTCCCGACCTAACGATAAAAGATTTAATGAATATTTGAAGGTATGTCATATGACTTCACTAAATATTTCCATGAGATATATTATGATCAACATGTTATTGTCTTTTCATGATTTAAATATCGTTAGTTCTTGTATTTCTTTTTCGATATTTCATTACTTGATATGGAAGACTTACGGTGTCGAACGGCGGTAGTGTTATGCACCGGCTGAGCTCCTGTAGCTCACCTTTTGCTTTCTCTTTTGCGGTGTAGTAAGTAGGGGTCATGGCCCCGCTTAGAGTAAAGTTAGGTTGGATCCTCTTAGGTTTGGCTCACCACCGCCCGGCTCGTTATTTGATTTTATGATGTTTTATTTGGGGAGTCTGTGAACTCCCATCTAGACTTGTGTGAGGATTTAAAACATGTTGGGTTGTAATAATGTTGTATTCAAATTTATATTTCCTTAATGTTAGTTTGATTATGAGTTAATTATGTTTTGATACAGCCTTAGGCCGGGGTTAACTCCACGACACAGGTGACGGTGTAACGCTGGGTCACAGGAAAGGATTAGGGTGTTACAAGGCAGACAACCTCCTTAAAGATTAACTTGGCCACATGGGAAGCATCAACAGTTTTGCTACAAGGGATGAAGTGGGCCATCTTGGAGAACCGATCAACCACAACTAAAATAGAATCATGACCTCGCGAAGTCTTGGGTAACCCAAGGATGAAGTCCATGCTAATATCGGACCAAGGTGTGTGTGGAACCGGTAGAGGAGTGTAAAGACTAATGTTTTGTTTCCCCTAGCTTTATTTACTTGGACATGTATGCGGCCACGAGAAGCGACTTCGTCGGACATCCTTCTTAAGGGAAGGCCAATAAAAACGGTCTTCAACAAGAGCAATGGTCTTGTCCTTCCCAAAATGTCCAGCGAGTCCACCCGCATGTAACTCCCAAATCAAAAAATCTCTAAGGGAAGTGCGGGGAATACAAAGAGTAGAACCACGAAAAAGGTACCCATCCCAGAGGAGGAAATCAATATGGGCCCTACGATTTCCAGCGAGGACCTCAGAATATATAGAACCAAAATCAAGGCATAGAGGGTACTCATCTTTCAGGCGGTCGAAACCGATAACGCTAGTGCTCATAGAATGTAAAACGGTAACAACATTTGAGAGCATCGCCAGGTTTATTTTCGCATCTGGGACGATGGTGAAGAATAAAGGTATATTCTTGAAGGAAAGCGACCCACCGTGCACGCTTATCACTGAGTTTGCGTTGTAATACGTGAAATAACGAAGAGCTTGATGATCGAGTATACCGAAAACTCTTGAGGCAACAAATAGAAGCGCCCAATGCTTGAGGGCTTGGACAACATAAAATTCTTTCTCATAAGTGGAATATCGATTTGTCTAGCGTCATTGAGTTTTTCGCTAAAGTAGTAGCAATAGGATGGCCTCACGGCTGGGACACCCTTTGATACGCCGATACCGGATGCGTCGCAAGCAACCTCAAAGACTTTAGATAAATGCAGGTGCGGTATGAAATGGAAAAGCCTCGATAAATGCAGCTTCTTGATATCTTCAAAGGCTTTGGTGGCAGAAGCCGTCCAATGAAAATCTCCCTTTTTTGAACAGTTCATGATGGGAACCATAATGGAACTAAAGCCTTTGATGAAGCGACGATAAAAAGTGGCAAGTCCATGAAAGCTACGCGCCTCGAGAGGGTAGTAGGAGTGGGCCAAGCATGAATAGCCTTGACTTTTTCTGGGTCCGCAGAGATACCATTAGCAGAAATAATGAGTCCAAGAAAAAGTACCTGGGGCTGGAGGAAGGAACACTTTTTAAGGTTTGCAAATAACCGCTCAGTCCTTAAGGTGGTCAGAACTTGACGGAGATGAACTACGTGTGCATCCTTTGTGTGGCTATAAATGAGGACATCATCAAAATACACCACCAAAAATTTACCAAGGAAAGGGCGAAGAACCTGTGTCATCACTCGCATGAAGGTGCCAGGGGCATTGGATAACCCAAATGGCATGACAAGCCATTCATAGAGGCCATCGTGGGTTTTGAACGCAGTTTTCCATTCATCGCCGGGACGAATACGTATCTGGTGGTAGCCACTACGCAAATCAATTTTGGAAAACCACTGTGAACCAGCCAAGACATCGAGCATATCATCAAGGCGAGGTATAGGAAATCGGTACTTCATGATTTTATTGATAGCGACTATCAACACACATTCTCCAAGAACCATCTTTCTTTGGAGTAAGTAGAGGCGAGGAACAGTACTTGAGGCTAAGGCTATTAATACGAATAAATCCTTTATGTAACAAGCCTTGATTTAGGCTGGCCAGATTAAAACGCTCTTTAGGGTTTATCTGTAATGTGGAAGATTTGGTAACCGAGACCCCTAAGAAAATCAATAGCATCTTTGAATGTCAGCGTAGGTGGAAGCTTCATCGGGTAACTTCGTCGGGTGTAACATCCTTAAATTCCTCGAGTAAAGAAACAATCGCGGAGTGGATTGGTGATGTAGTCAGGGCGAAGTCGGAGAAGCCATAGTAGTCGCTAAGGCGAAAAGAATGCCCGAACTAGTACTCTCTCTTGTCGCAGGCTTTAGGTGTAAGTAGAGTTAATGGTTTCTTGGCAACGTGGATGGGTGATGCTTGTGGTGGTTCGTTCCTCGATTTAGGACGAGCAGGTGTAAGCATGATGGATTTGCCCTTGTGTATAAAGACGTAAGTGTTGGCCCGACCATGATGAGTAACATCAAGATCATAAAGCCAAGGACGACCAAGAAGGATATGAGCAATATCCATGGATAACACATCGCACCACACTTTGTCAGAATAGTTGCCCATTTGAGGGGCACAAGGCAACGCCGAGACACCTAAGAGATGTTTTATCAACCCAAGCAACTCTGTAGGGTTGAGGGTGAGGCTCAAAGTGTGAGTTTCAACCGGGTGACTCCGATAGTAGAGACAACATTCATGGAATCAGCTTCTATCAATGACAAGTTTACACACTTTGTCACAAAGACTTGAGGAAAGTATGGAATATGGTGGTTCTTTGCCAATCATCGCGCTTCGAGGAGGGGTATAGAGAGGATCTGGCCTTGGCCAGCAGGGTCACCAACATAACCCGGTCTGACCTCATCCCCGAGAATCATGGGATCTAAGGAAGTGATGACACGGTCAACATCCCTCATCGGCCGAGTGTCGGTATGGTCGATCGCAAGAGTCGCGATGAGGGCGGACTAGAAGCTACATGACCGGTGCCTTGACAATTAAAGCAGCGGATCTGAGAAGTTGAGTAATGGCTTTTGAGTGAGGAATGAGTATCCTTAGGGATCTTTGGGATCACTAGAAAGGTGAGGTTCGTGGCTTTGGACCATCAGAGTAATGCGAGGTATGCTGCACCGGGTTGGAATTGGACACGGGCTTATTGTAAGAAGCGGCCGAAGTTCATTTGAATGGGTACCTTATAAAGTTTTTCAACTTCGGGGCTAAGTGAGAGGCTTCCGCTATAGTGGTAGTGG
Source organism: Dioscorea zingiberensis (assembly GCA_026586065.1). NCBI lineage: Eukaryota > Viridiplantae > Streptophyta > Magnoliopsida > Dioscoreales > Dioscoreaceae > Dioscorea > Dioscorea zingiberensis. Next base: position 34,310,986 of record CM048827.1, read on the forward strand.
CATGAAGGTTGACCTCTTGTTGTATTTCAATTCGAAGACCATGAATAAATTTGGTCACTGTTGTCCACGCTTCTGTTGAATCCAAGCACAACGGTAGGCAAGGTCTTCAAAGCGGTTCATATATTATTTGTGGAGGGTCATTGTCGTAAGTTTAACCAATCGGTATGTAAACGCCGCTTATGATAGGAGGGAAGGTATTTCTCCTTAAGCTTGTGTCGCATCTCCACCCAACTAGTAATAGGTGGCTCATCCATATTAGCTAAGTCATGCTCGACTTTGAGCCAATAGCGCTTGGCGGGACCGACGAGCTTCATTTTGGTGAAACAAATGCGCTCGAGGTCGCTCATGGAATAGAAATCAAAGTAATGCTCAATTTATGCAAGCCAATCAAGGAAGATATTGGGATCAAGGTGTCCATCAAAGTTTGGGCATTTTACGCGGACACGTTTGGCGATATCATCAGTAGTCCTATGGGGAGGGTCAACCCGAGGAACTGTTGGGGAAGAAATACCCCGAAGGAGTGCACGACGCAGAAGTTCACCTAAGTCCCCATCAGAGGGAAGAGGATCCTCATGATGTCGTTGGGAGGCCCTAGCATCGAGGAAATTCTCCAAGGGAGGTCCGGAGGTGGTTCTAGGACGAGACGGATCATGACTAGGGACACCAAAAGTAGGAGGAGACTGAGGCTGACTTGGAGAGTGTTGATGAAGGGAAGAAGTTCCCTCACCGGACTCATGGACCCATTGTTTACCTTCTTGAGATTGTCTAACCTTATTGTCAATTGGGAGACTACTTGATTAAAGAATCAAATTTTTGTTTGTGTAAATGCGGGATTGTGTTAGGGTTTGTGTTAAGGCATCAAGTCGCTTGGAAGGTCTCCTTCGGATTGGTCCAAAGTGCTGTTCGAGGTCCTTGAGTGTCATGGTGGTGGGAAGGATCGGAAGAAGGTTTGATAAAAGGAAAATGCAGAGAAAAGACTAAAATTGAGTAAGAATGCTAACTCAAACTTAACTATGAAGCACACGCAAAATCACGGATTAAAATAAAGAGACTAGTCTAGCATGCATACTATGAACGTGAAGGAGGGCTAGAAATTCTATGAAAGTAAGAACAAAAAGGAAGAAAAAAAAAATTAGAGATTGTGTACCGTCCCTTTTTGGAGTTGAAACGAATCCAATGGTAGACGATGGGCCAGAAACTGATGGTGTGGACGGCTTCGACGAGTTCTTGTGAGACAAATCGATTAGGAGAGGAGGGAAGGAAGGCGCTGTGGTTCTTTGGATCCGAAGGCGATGATGGTAGCGAACGCGGTGAGGGGGCGAAGGTGGCTGGAGGCGGTGGCGGGCCGAAGATGATGGCGTCAGCGTCGCGATGTTGATGCGTGGAAACTGATTGGCGTGGGTCGACGATTCTGGGAAACTCGTCAGCGTAATGCGGAAGAAGTTCACGGATCCGGTCCAAGGTCGGGTATTAAGGAGACGAATGACGGGAAAGAGGCGGACGTGAGGTATGTTGTGTCTCTCTTTTTTTTTTGTTGGATTTGGTTGGTTGTTTGGATATTTGTTTTTTTTGGTAAAAAAAATAAATAAATAATAATAAGGCAGTGTGATTGGATAAGATTGGATAGGGCTGGGATTTTTGGTTTGTTTTTGTTTTTTGTTTTTTGATTAAGGGGTCCTTCACAACCACGAGGCTAAATGCATCCAAGAACCGGAAATGTCGCCGAGGTCTTAAGTGAAGTAGTAGCAGCAGAATCAAAGGCAGCATCTCTTGGAATTTTAACCTTCATAGCACAGAAGTGTACTTCATCGAAGAGTGCTCGATTTTGGTCTCGAAGATAGTCTACTAGGTTGGTGCGATATTGTATGGTGTCGGTGGTGGCTTCTGCTAAAACAAACTGGCAGGTACACTGGCCCTTAGACAGGCAATCCATGGAATGTTGTAATCATAATAGATAAACTGGAGTGTATCAGGGATGAGCTGAGAAATGAAGGAAGGCTATCCAGCATTCTTCTTCTTCAGTGATTCATGATATTTTACTAAGAAATCATCTTGTTCTTTCTGGAGCTTTTCGCTTTTCCTTGAGGTCGACTTCTTGGTAGGTCGTTGTTAAGTGATTTTTTGATGAGGCGTCGATCATGTGATGATGTTGTTGTTTAAGGGCGTCGGCGGTGATGTTTATTTAAATTAAATTAAGGGTAGCAAACTCTTGGATAAGGAGGGCTTGAACGGTTTGTGGAACTTGGTTACAGTTAGGGTGGGCAAGGATATTCATGCAGTAGGTGTAAAATTTGTTGGCTGAGGATTTCAATGCTTGTTGATGAAAAGTGAGAAGTGTTGGTTGCCATTGGGTAGTGAAGTTGTTGAGTTCAGCAGTTCTGAAGTGAAGGAAATGGTTTATAGATTCATAGTGTGAATGCAAGTATTTATGGACCACTTAAAGAGATAGGCATGTGTCATGTGAAAGAAAGAATAAAGTAGAACCCATTATGTAAAGTAAAGGTGATGTGAACGAAAGTAGATTCTGAGCTAAACTTAATGCTGTAAAGGAAAGCTAGAAAGGAAAGCAAAAGGCTTTTATAGTGGAGAATCCTTGAGTGGCTAAAAAGTAAAAGTTGTAGTGGCTATAAATTTAACGCGTGGCTGAAAAGGAAAGATAGTCTTATCGAGTACTGATAGCTAAAGAGGCTAGATTCTTCTTTGTGGCTACTTTGGCTACTTATATGAATGGCTATAAAACAATTATTCGACTATCTTTTTCTTTTTAAAATCAAATTCTTCGGAAATTATTGGTTCTATAGCCTCGAGATTATGACTACTAGCTTCCTGAGTTTCATTTTTCTATCCCATCTGTAATAAGTTTGGATTCTTGATTATGCCTAAACTACCTAGAGTAGCGTGACTAGTTTGACTCTTTCGATCTACAGTTTCTTCTACTATTTTCTGAATCAATTGTACTAACTTATTATAGTTATCACCTCCTACTGCAGTTTCGTAGTCTTGGCTTTTTGGGAAAGCCACACCCGTCACAGAATTTGATGAGTCTTTACCTGCTACCTGTAGAGCAGGACTAGCCAAAGAATTATCAGTTTCATTGATAGCATCGGATTGTATTTTTGGCAAATACACATCCGACAACAGATTTGACGTGTCTTTACCAAGTGCCGTTTGCATTGGACTAGCTGATGGTTTTATCACCCCATCAGTGGTTGTAATGGTAGGAGATATATAATAGTTAATTCCTAAATAATGCTTAGCAAATTTAAATGCATCGGAAATATTTTCAAAACCTTTGTAAAGTGGGTTTTAAAGTTTTTAACACTGTCTAAAACTTCTGACCATGTAGAAAATACACCTGCAGTAAAACCAACAATAACTGCATAGTATTTGTAATTTTTTCTGGCGTTATAAGTATGAAAATACTCTGCTAAAGCATTTAAGCATGTATGAAAATATCGAAGATCTGAATTTATTTTATTCTTGGCTAACCAAAGATTATCTAAGAGACATTTATGTTTGTCCGAAACCAAAATATAAGGAAGTGGTTTAAAAAATAAATTTGATTGAGGAAAACTGTGTAATGGAATAGTACCAAATGTAAGAATGTCTGGCTGATAAGTTCCTGTTGTCTGTCTACCATGGGAGGTACCTGTTCTATTAGCTGAAGACTGCATCTGAAAAAGATTGTTTAGTATTAGAAACAATTATTTGACGACTGAGTGCATCGGCTAGGTCATTATCAGTACCTTTAATATTATAACCATTACCATTGATTCTATCTAACAAATTTAATCATCTTCGTTTACTGCTTTGTTTTTCGTGCATCTTATTATAAAAACTAATAAGAGCTTCGCAATCTGTTCTAACAGTTAATTCTATTTTGCTTAGGACATGCATTCTAAATGAATCTAAAGCGTAGATTACACTAAGAATTTCTATATCTGTACTACTAATATTACCTTTTTCTCTATAACTTCCACTAACATAGCCACAAATTTTTTCTGATTCTTTGTTTTCATACTTATTTGGTTTGGCTTTGAGTATAGCTCCTTATCCTAAATTGGAACCATCTGTCTGGATTATGATGTAATCTGTATCTAATGGTAATTGAAGATCAGAGAGTTTTGCTACAAGATCTTTAATATGTTGGACTAATTTTTTATCTTCAATGTTGAATGTTTTTTGTATTTTTGAAGAAGTTTTGGCATAAAGTGGTCCGGCAAGTTTACCTAGATCTTGGATGAAGCTTCGAGCATAATTTAGAAGGCCTAAAAATGATTGTAATTTTTTTGTTTCTCCAAGCTCATCAACTGAAATATCTAAGATTTTTTTAGTAATATGTTCTTGTAACTTAATTCGGCCGTTTCCAATTTCCATTCCTACAAACTTAATGTATTGCTTACAAAGTTTTATTTTCTTTTTACTTATTATGATACCATGTTTAATAAATTCTGCAAAAACCATTTGAAGATGACCAATATGTTCCTCTAGTGACTTACTAAAGACTAAGAAGTCATCGATGTAAACCAAAACAAATTTGTTGTATTTAAGGAAAATTTCATCCATTTTTCGCTGAAAAACAGATGGTGCATTTTTTAGCCCAAAAGGCGTAACTTACCAATCAAAGTGTCCTTCGGGACAGGAGAATGCTGTCCATTCTATACTATTTGGACACATTTTTACTTGCCAAAAACTTGATTTACAATCAAACTTACTAAAGATTATTGCATTTTGAATACTATTAATTAACTGGCCTTTATCCGGAATATCATAACTATCTTCCTTTGTGTTATCATTTAAGCGTTTATAGTTGATTACCATGCGGGATTTTCCTCTAATTATTTCACTATGATTTTTTACTATAAAGGCTATTGATCTATGAGGAGAAATAGATTTTTTGATTAATTATAATTTTAATAAATCAGTTATATGGACCTTAAAATCTTCTCTATCTAAATTAGAATATCCAATTTTACCTGTTTTAATTATATACTCAGGGTTAAGGATGTCTAACTTAGATTAAATGTTATTATTTTCCCAATATTTTCAATATTTTAAGGGATTTTCTCTGATTATTTCAAGATAATCTAATCTTTTTATAAAATCATCAATATCTTTTTTATTCTTTGTTATAGATATTGCTTGGTATACCTTTTTGTTATCTAGATAATTTACTTCTAAATCTATGTATTCATCATAGGAGAAATCTATGTTTTCATCATCTAGCTGATTGGTTTCTATGGAAGCTGTAAGTTTACAAGAGCCTTTAATGGGATAGAGACAATGATCTATAATGTTTCCTTGCTTGGCTATGAATGGGGCAGTAAGCGTTGGGTGTTTAATCTTAGAGATTGGAACAACGATGGACGACTTACTAATAGTAACATAATCTTTTGTAAAGGTCATCTGACCATTTTGTAAAAGTAAAAAGTTTAGTCCAAGGATAAAATCAGAAGAAAAATTAAGATCACGAGTCCAAGTGTGAGGTATAGGATACACTTCAGAAAAAGTATTACAATTTGTATAGAAACTAATATTTGCTTGTTCTATAAATGTATCAAAGATGTTATAACTACCTTCCATTTGTTGACCATAAGTTATCTTTTTTTATTTTTTCAGATATTGAGAAGGAATGAACTTGCTATTAATAATACATCTAGTGCTACCTATATCTATAAGGGCATTAAGTAAAACCTCAAATTCATTAGCTAAGACAATTTTTACTCATACTAACATATGTGGCATTTTTGCTTCATTACAAACAAGATCTACCTGAGTACAGTTTGGAGGTTCAATACATATAAGATCGACCTGTGCCTCGTGCGAGTAAGAAGTTAAAGGCATACTTTGTTCTAATTTGAGTAAATTGAACTTCATGATTTTTAACTCTTCTTCTATGATATCTATTAAGCTTTCTAGAATTTTTGTACGACTATTGCCTATAGTATTAGTGGTAAAATGTGAAATTAATTCTATTGTAAATTTAGTTTGAATACACTTGATACATCCTTCAGTATAACATAAAGTACATTTAGCTCTATTATCTTTTACTAGGAAAGAACTTACAGAGAAAACAAGGTATATTATTTAAACCTGTTTTGATTTTCCAATCATGTTGACTAAGTTCTGTGTTCATGTATTCACTATCTATGTCTGATGTGTAATAGTTCAAAGGATAAGGATATGAGACTATCTTATTGAAGTCGGTAAAATAAGCATGCGAAACTGATAATAAGTCGGATTGAAAAATAAGAGTCTGCTGATGGAAAAAATAAAAGTACTGAAAGTGCGTAACAACTGTAATATAATTTAGGTATTGTATAAGTGCTGGAGAGATGTTTGGGATTTGTATTAAAATATTTTTAAGATACTGTTTATATATGTATTCCAAATATTTGTAATCAGCTGTTATATTTAATATATCAGATGTATTATGAAACAATTGCAAACATTCAACTTCGAGCTGTCCTATCTTTAAAGAACTAAAGAGGTTTATATCTATATATCTTTCATTATTCATGAAATTAAACTCTGGAAAGATAATATCAGTGTCTGCTATTTCATCTATGAAGTTATCATCATCACTATCTGATTTTAAGTGTTGTTCGTCGGCCTGAACAACAGAGACTATGCGGTATATGGATTCAGTATCTGACATATACTCATCTACTTCTAACAAGTCCTCTTGTATGGTATCTACTAATTATGTAGACCGTCTATCATTTCGATTAATCTTTCTTGGACAACTTTTACTAAAATGTTCGGGGCTTCCGCAAGTGTAACAAGAAAGCTTATTTTTATAGATTCGATCTGGTTTATATTTTCTAACATGTTTATTTTTTGTTTAGATATGGTTTTCTATTAGTAGATTTCTTAATGAAATAAGTCTTTTTAAAACCTTTTTTGGATTTTTTTTTCTTGGGCTTCTTTTCTTCTCGTAAACCATATGCTTGACTAGTATAGATCTGACTACAGAATGCATATTCTCCTTTCTTAAGTTGTCTTTGTATTTGAATATTTGTACATTTTTCTCTTAATATGTCTAAGATAAATTGAACTCTCTGGCCTATGGTCCACTGAGTGGGTTGATACATTTGTTCCATAGCGGTCCAATTATTAGTTATTTCGATTCCTAATGCACCAGGCAATTTTCTAAATAGTTTGCTACCTAAATCTTGATTAAAGGCATTTCAAGAGATACAACAGTAATGAAAATATTCAAAAGAAAAGGCTTCATATTTTTATAATTTGCTATACTTAATTGTTCTAGGTGTATGAACGCATTTCTTTGTAACTCTATAATACCTGTATTTGGATCTCTACCCGTGATTAAAGTATGAACTTTGTTTATAACATTATAAGAGTTAGCCCCTAAATTGACCATATATTGAAATTCTTATTGCTGATCTTTTTTGTAATTTTCCCATAATGCTTTTGTACTTTCGCCTAAAAATGTTTCTAAGTACCTAAACATTTCATCTACATCTGTATTATTAAAATTGCGCATATAGTCCGCACCTATCTAGTATGGGATTAAGGCTTAGTTGTTGTTGTTGTTGTTGTAGTCCGCACCTACTTGTCCTTTCCAAACGTCTATTACATTTAACTAGGTCTGAGGATCATGTGCAATGATATTTAATATTTATCCTTTGATTGGACTTTGAAATTTTATGGGCTCTTCTAAAGGCATTCTTTTTCCTCTTGGTTTTATGTTATCAGGGACATAAACGTTCTCATAAACGCTACCTTCTCCTTCCATTAATTCATTAATGTTTAACGTATCTGTACTAGAGATTATACTTTCAAGGACATCTTCCTCTATACTATAATTTTTTGTTTTTCGAATATTTCCGGAATTATCATAGATTCATAGTATAAAGATTCATTTTCTTCTAGAAGAGTAAAGTTTCCTCTAACTCTAAAAGTTCTTTAGGGGATAATAGCATTTCTAATTCTCTAGGAAAAAGAATAGGATCTTCACATGTTTCGATGTTTACAAGATTCCATTCTTTTGACATTTTATTAGACGTCATATATATATATATATATATATATATATATATATATATATAACCAATGACATGGCACAAACTTCGGGATAAAATCTCGTGCAAATTCATCTAAATAAAACCGGAGATAAAACCAGATAATACAAATATAATGTCCAGTGGTGTCCACTCATCTGATGTCCCAAGCTATCTACGCTTGACTAGATCCTCCCGCGTGATCCTCTAGTTGTTTTCCCTCGTCCTATACAAATATAAGAATTATATATTACTAAACCATTGTTATGTAGGGTTCCTCCACTCTTCTAATCTCTAATATAACTAAACTAGAATCTAATTACAGTTAAGCTTAATTACCATCAACTATTATAACTCAAGCCTAATCAATAAATACAGACATTCAATAAATAACTTACTTCACTTATAATCAATTCTTGGTACAAGTTAATAAATCTTCTTCTTAGGGCCTTATATACAAATAGGTCAGCCATCCCTCTCAAGAACCATGCATTTTCATTTAAAACAAACATACATGGCTTAGACCAACCTGATAATTGTATGCCCTTTTTAGTTAAGCATTAACTTGATCATATTCACTGGTTATTTTATACAGGTAACAACTATGGCATATAAGGTTGTTTCATGAGCCCAAAACCAGGATGATCCATGCAAACACAAGATGAAACTATATTGGACGTCTAATGCATAAAGTATGTGCATAAGTTTCTTTAATGACCTAAAGAAAAGATCAGGGTTCCACTTAGTTTTCTTCATTGCCAATGTATCTTCAGATATGACTCGAAGCAGCATGCCAGGATTCCAAATGTTCTGATAATGCAACACCTTCGCTAAAGTGAGCTTTACTAAAACTGATCAACTAAGGACAATGGTCAACTTCCTACATACCATCATGGTCCCAAGCTGCTGCAGTTGTATACATATATTCATTCCAGACATCACTACTTTGATCATACATACATGATCCTCATGACTCAAACTAGAACTATAAAAAATCTACATTAACATGTGCAGGAACAAAGATAAGGGTGTCTTTTAATCCATTTTCACTCACTTAATGGTCATTCTTCAAGACAATATGCTTCAAGTTGAAGGGTTTCATAGATTTATGTAAGCCAGATAAACTAAAAGAAACTCTCAAAACTTAACAGAAATATATCTGGATTAATAACTGCAGCCAAGGCCTAGTAGGAACACTAGCTTCTATGATTACTAAGAACTTTAAACTGTAGCCATAACATCTAGGTTTTAAGAACTTGCATCAAAGAGAAACAACATGAAGGCCAAGGGATATGGCTTTACCTTCTCAAGATCCTCTCCATGTAAAGATACCAAGGTCTCTCAAAGCTCCTGCAGGTTGCTACCAGTTCTGCCACCAGTTCAGTTACCCACTCCTTGACGCTGCTGAACCAGGAGTTGATTGGCAAGAGTGTTCCTGGTTCAAAGAGAGGGAAAGTTGATTGTTCTGGCCTGCGTCCATGGTTCCCAGAAGTAGCAGCAGCCGGTTGTCAAGAGGCCACTCAGAGCTGAATAGCTACAGATGTTCTTCATAGTCAACGGCTGGCCTCTTCCCCCCACGTCTGTGAGTCTCGTTTGAAAGTTGGTGTACAGGGTGGGGGTAAGAGAAGATGAAGATAGTACATGAAGCCCGCTGGTGGTGTTTCACAGTGGTGGTGATTGTTCCTCAACACTGTCCGGGGAAATGTTCCAGTGGCCAGCCACACCACCACCTACCTTTCTAAGATGTTCTCACTCTGGTTGTGGCCACTTAACGCTGAGTGAGAGTCTGAAGGAGAAAGGAGATTGAAGGTGTTCAGCTGTGAGTGCTCAGGTGTGGCTCCTTTCCATTAATTTCTTCACCGCCCTTCCTTTCATCCTTCACTCACTTCCTAGAATTTTGTAAACACCTGGAGAGAGTTATGTGGACAGATAGAGCCATGCAAACTTGAGTTTCATCAGCCGATTGAACAGGTTAGTGGGTCATTATTCCTTAATCATAAGTTAAGTGTTGCAAATCATCACAACAGAGATGATGACATGCGAGAAGGATTGGCTTCCCCATTTTCACAACTAGTTTCTTTATTATATTAGCCCAATAAAAATCCATTAACCTTAATATGTAATTACATTTAAATCTCAACCTTAATCACCAGCCTCTCACACATGAGCCTATCATCTCCTGTGGTTAATTCAGTGGATGGTATAATAATAATAATTGACTCCTATTGTATGACTTTGAGATTATGTACCATGAATCTTCATAAATATTTATTTGTATAGTGGATGATGATGTCACTTGATACTTGGTACTGAAACCAAGCTCCATGGACTCTCACGAAATAAGAGACTAGTGCTTTGTGATGTATGATAGGAACATTAATGTTTAATCCCTATCATCACAATTATTTACCATGGAATCCCTAGATAATTATATTCTAGTCCCTATTATCCAAAAAACCTTACATGCAAGTCCAAGTTTTATCCCAATATATATTTTCTTCTTTTATTTCTTTTTAAACCTCATAATTAACTCATTAATCCCATTTCAACAAATTAATTTTTTAACCCTCATCATAATTTAAATGACCCATTTTACCCTTATTAAGAGAGTTTTTTAGATTTCGAAAAAATTAGGTCGTTACACTCTACTTCTTCGAGCAAAATAAAGGCTTGATTGAACAAGCTCTAATCACAGGTAGTGAATCTTCCTCCCTAACCAGGGAAGACAAATTATGCTATGGTATCATAGGTTAGGCTAGTGAATCTTCCTTCTCCGTTCAGTGTTTTACTATTTTCTAATCAATGAATGATTATGCTCACCGCTCAGGTAAATTGCACCCATGACAACCTAAGAACTTGGATTATAACGCTATGACCACAAAGCAATTTTTACTATCAGAAAACCAATAAAACATCGCTCCGGCCACATGTAAAGCCTAAATAGGCTTTTTTGATGGAATCTTCGGCGAGCCTACACATGTGGCGCTAATATGTCACTGACACATAGCAAGTAATTGACATGTGTGTGCCATGTCATTGTTACGTATCAAGTAATGTATACGTGGACATGCAAATTCATAAAGATACCACGTCATCGACACAAAATTGTTTTGTGGACATAGCATTATAATTGTAATACTTTTGTGGCCATGGGTGCAATTTTGAGTTTGTGGTTTGTGGCAAATAATTTTTTTCATGTTTGATAAGGGGATATCCCACTTGGGGATATCCCCAACACATTCCCCAATAAAAATTTTTCCCACCAAAAACTTTAATTTAAGTTTAAGAATATAATAATAACCCATCCACCAATGCATGGACGCCACATAACTATCTTATTATCAATACCTTTACTTTAAAATTTCCCCCCAAAAAATTCAAAACTTTACAAAAGTTATTCCTAATCCCAAGTGGGATATTCCCTTATCAAACACAAACTTTGTGTTTATTTGTAGGAGAAGGATGATGTGAATGGATATCTGAAAAAAAACAATTGAGTAAGAAATTTCTGCATATTTGAATAAATAATAAGTTATAGAAATGAGTAATTTGAGACACAATTAACATTCAATAGGCAATAGCATTTTCCACCCCTTAGAAACATGAAATCCATATGGAATGCTAAGGTGTGTTGAAATGCTATTGCCTATTGAATTTCAATTGTCTCAAATTACTCATTTCTATAACTTACTACTTATTCAAATGTGCAGAAATTTCTTCCTCAATTATCTTTTTCAGATATCAATTCACATCATCCTTCTTCCCAAAAAAAAAAAAAAACACAAAATTACTTGCCACAAAACACAAAACATAAAATTGTACCCATGGCCAAAAAAGTATTACGTTATAACGCTATGGCCACAAAACAATTTTGTGTCGATAACGTGGCAATGACGTGGCCGCTTGCGTGGCATCTTTATGAATTTGCATATCCATGTGTTAATTACTTGACACGTGTCAATGACATAGTGCACACGTGTCAATTACTTGCCACATGTCAGTGACACGTTAGCACCATGTGTGTAGGCTCGCAGGAGATTCCATCAAAAAGGTCAATTTTGGCTTTATATGCGGTCAAAGCGAAGTTTTATGGGTTTTCTAATTGAAATTTTTTTTGTGGCCATAGCGTTATAATCTGAATACTTTTGTAGCGATGAGTGCAATTTACCCTCACTACTCACAACTTCTTTTTAGTAACGACCATGCCAACTCAAGATCAAGATCTTCACATGGCTTACCTTTCACAACAAAAATATAACAGGCATAATCAGAAAAGCAATAAGAAAGCCTAATTTCTTTACCCGGAATAAATTAATTCTTATTAATGTTTCTCTACTTTGTGATTTGGGATTGATTCCTAGGCTCTTCCAACTCATCTTAAGACACCATATAGTACAAAATCTATTGGGTCCTTTGAGCTTATTTTATGTGGACAAACCACTTTAGTTGCATATACATGGAGATACAAACTTTGAGACTTAGGAGCAAGTTACTTACAACTCTCTACAACAAATACTTCCCATAAAACAAGATGTTAGAGTTGGAGAAACAGTTTCTTCGTCTTACACAGGGGAATATGATTGTGTGGAGTTTGATAGGCTTTCCAATTGTAGCAAAACTTGTTAAAGATGATGAGTAGAGCTTAAAGATTTGAGGAGGGTTTACATCCTCACATTCGTAGAGAACTTGCAACCTTGCATTTGACGAACTATGTGGAGGTTGTGGACCGTGTGAAGTCCTCGATGTCGCTTTGGAGGAATATTGAGGAACAAAGGGAAGGATTTTAAGAGGAAAAGGGATAGGAATTTCGCACTCCAAGATGTTTCCATTACACTGCTAGGACAGTAGCCCCAGGATCGATAGTAGAGAAACGACTATGTCTCTGACTGCTAGTAGACCTTGTCCTCAACCTCTGGGGTTGTCAGCTAGTGTTGTTCAGCCTGCTCAAAGCAGATGCACTATTTCTGGAGGGGAAAACTGAAGCATGTTTCATATATGCGAGTTTAAAACGCTGGATTGTTGAGTACCCACAAAAGCTATCAGAATTATGCACGCCTCCTACAAAGCAGAGCTCTCAAGGCACACCCATATGTAGATCTCAAACAGCCTAGGAGCCCCAAGTTGGGATGACAGTTGTGACTGACCGGCCTTCCACATCAGTACCACCGGTGCCAAGGAAACCCAGGACTCAGGGTTGAGTGTATGCACTTACTCAAGAAGATGCTCATGTCTCAAATACTATAGTTGCAGGATGATTATAGTGTTATGCATTCCTTTGTCTCTTATGTATTTGTTTGGAAGCATAGCCTCGTATTATACCTTTAGATCGTGACTTGTGTATTGACACCTCTATTGGAGCTATTGTTGATATTGATAGGGTTTTTTGAAATGCTTGACAATTATAAATGGTCATGAGTTATTTAATTCTCTATATGTTATGAATACGAGGGATTATGATATCATCTAATGGATGGATTGCTTATACTCTTTTTATACAGTAGTTGATTGTTATCAAAAGAGAGTAGACTTCAAAATCCCCGAGAAAGCCAAATTCACTTACGTTGGGAGTGAATACTTTTCTCTAGCTCGAGTCATTTATATTTTGCAAGCTCGAAAACTATTTATGAACGGATGCACATGATTCTTAGCATTAACAATTGAAACTAAGCAAGAAAGTCAAGTGTTAAAATTAAGATATTCTTATCACAAAGGAGTTCCATGATGTTTTTCATGAAGATTTTGGGTTACAACTTGACAAGGAGATAAAATTCTCTAATGATTTAATTCTCGGCACCTAACCCCATATTTAAAACTCCATATCGAATGGCTCCTACTAAGTTAAAAGAGTTGAAGAAGCAATTAGAAGAATTATTTGAGAAAGGTTTTATTCGTCCAAAGTGTCTCTCTTTAGGGTGTACCAGTCTTGTTTGTTAAGAAGGATAAAACTATGAGGTTCTGTATTGACCACCGAAAGCTCAATAAGTTGACTGTGAAGAACAAGTATCCATTACCAAGAATTGATGACTTTTTTTTTAACAGTTGCAGGATGCTCACATGTTCTCCAAAATTGATCTTCAATCAAAGTATCACCAATTGAAGATTAAGCATGATAATGTATCTAAGAGTGTTTTTTGTATTCGCTATTGTCATTATGAATTTCTTGTTATGTCTTTTTGGTTAACAAATATACTTGTTTTTATAGACCTGATGAACAGAGTCTTTAAGCCTTATTTGGATTCATGGTGGTTTCCATTGATGACATCTTTGTGCATTCTGGTAGTCTAATTGAGTATAAGAAGCATCTGAGGATGGTATTAGAGACTCTAAGGCAAAAGAAATTGTTTCCCAAATTCTTAAAATGTGAGTTTTGGCTTGACGGTGTGGGCTTTCCAGGTCATGTGGTGTCTAAGGATGGAATCTCAATTGATCCCGAGAAAATGGAAGTTATTGTTGACCAGATGAGACCAAGCAGTGTTACTAAGGTTCACAGCTTAAGATTGACAGGATATTACAGAAGATCCGTACAAGGATTTTCTCGATTGCCGGTACTATTAATCAAGTTGACTGGAAAAGCGACCCATTTATCCGTGGACTAATCAATGTGAACAGAGTTTTAGGAGCTAAAGTAACATCTAGTATCTGCCCTGATTCTTACTTTTTCTTCCAAGAATTGTAGATTTACTACCTATAGTGATGATGCTTGCAATACAGGCTTAGGATGTGTGCTCATGCTAAATGGTGAAGTTGTTGCTTATGCTTCTAACAATTAAAACCATATGAAGAAAACTATCGCACCCATAATTTAGAGTTAGCAGCGATTGTTTTTGCTTTGAAGATTTAGAGATACTACTTGTATGGAGAATCTTGTGAGATCTATACAGATCACAAGAGCATAAAGTACATCTTTAATTAGAAAGCGTTGAATATGAAGCAAAGAAGATGGTTGGAGTTAATGAAGGATTATGACCTAAATATAAACTATTATTATGGTAAAGCTAAAATGGTAACTGATGCCCCTAGTAGGAAATCCTCCAAAAATGTTATTCATCTTATTACTTCTCAGAAAGGTATCTTAGAGAATATGAGGAGAATGAACTTGAGGTATTAATCCATAGTTCTAATATGAATTAACTAACTTGAGGATTAGGCCTACACTAATTGAAAGAATCAAGGTAGCTTAAGAATAAGATTCACAACTTTAAAAGATTAGACGTGACATAGAAGGTAGTTCCCAAACATTATTTCGAGAAGATTAAAATAACTCCCTGTGATTCGGTGATTGAGTTTGTGTCCCTGGTGATCCATAATTAAAAAGGGAATTATGAAAGAAGCTCATTACTCTGGCTATACAATGCACTCTGGAAACACCAAAATGTATAGGATTTGAAGAGTTTGTTTTGGTGGAATAGCATGAAAAAGAGATTGCTCAGTTTGTAGCTCAATGTTTGACTTGTCAGCAAGTAAAAGTGGAAAGACTTTTTCAACCTCTACCTATTTTGAAGTAGAAATGGGAGCACATTTCTATAGACTTTGTGTATAGACTCCTAAGAACTTTAAGAGGCTTTGATTCGATATGGGTTATTGTTGATAGATTGACTAAATCAACACATTTTTTAGCAGTGAAAAAGGGTATGTCTTTGAAAAGTTTACAAAAACTATATATTGAGTATATTGTGAGACTACATGGTGTTCTAGTGACTATAGCATATGATAGAAACTCTCGATTTATAACTCACTTTTGGAAAAACATGCATAAATCTCTGAGCATGAAGCTTACATTTAGTACTGTTTTCCACCCAAAAACAGATGGTCAATCAGAGAAGACTATTAAGATTTTGGATCATCATCAGTCATTGGTTGAGTTTGCCTACAATAATAGTTATCAAGCCAACATCCAGATGACGCCTTATCAGGCCCTTAATGATATGAGGTATACGACTCCTTTTTGTTGCGATAACGTAGATAAAAAAAAGATGTTAGGGTTGGAAGTCACTCAGACCATGGTAAAGAAGGTGCATTTAATCAGAAAACGATTGCATGCGACTCAAAGCTGGCAGAAAGATTATTCAGGTAATACGAGAAAAGAGTTGGAATTTCAAGTTGGATACCATGTGTTCTTGAAGGTGCCACCTACCAAGAGAGTAATTCGCTATGGTGCTTTCGTAGAGAAGCTTAGTCCACGCATCCCTTGGCCTTTTGAAGTGTTAGAACGAGTTAGCAAGATGGCTTATTAACTTCCTCTTCCACCTATTTTATCTCGCATCTATAGTGTTTTCTACGTCTCAATATTAAGGAAGTATGTACCAAACCCAACCCATGTGATCCAGTTAGCACATATGGAGTTCAAGAAGAATATGGCATGTGATGAATGACATTTGAGAATCATTGACCAAAAGGAACAAAACTAAAGAAGGCGCAATATCCTATACATCATGGTTTAGTAGAGTAATCATATAGAACGTGAATCTACATGTAAGCTTGAGTTTGAAACGAGGAAAAAGCATCCTCAATTGTTTAAGAACTCAAGTATGAGTTTAGAGGCCTAAGCTCTTTTAAGGGGAAGAAGATATAATTAAACTATTTTTGTATGGATTAACTTACATTAATTTATATACGAAATAACTTATATTGATTTATATGTGAAATACTAACATTAATTTATTAATTTATATGTAGAATACTTACCTCAAAAGCCCAAGATACCCGTGACTCAAACCTCAGGGGACAAGATGTATTTAGACATAGCAAAATACAGTTTCAAAACCAAGGCATATAAGTTTTACATCATACTATACCCATTACTAGTTCTTTCTACAAAACAACTAAAAAGGGCAGCCCGGTGCAACAAAGCTCCCGCATGCGCGCGAGTCTGAGGAAGGGTCGGACCACTTGGGTCTATTGTACGCAGCCTTACCCTGCTTTTTTTTGCAAGAGACTATTTCCACGACTCAGTGACCTCCTCACGTGACAAACTTTACGTTGTGCGAGGCTCACTTGCTCTACATAACAACTAACATGGAAAATTCCTACTACTTATATTAATCCGTTTCAGACAAATTACCATATACCTAAGCCTAAATCTTCCAAATCTACTACTTATAGCATGCTACAAAAGCTCATTCCCTTGATTGGGCCTTTATTGTTACAAAACCTGAAAAAAAAAGTAAAAAAGAAGAGAAACTTATTATCTTAATTAAAAGGGCAAAAATAGTTCAAAGGTCCAAGAATAGAATGTTATGAGGACGAGGAATGGCAAAGATCGAAGAAAACAAATTAAGTTAAGAAGAAGAAGAAGAAGAAGAAGCAGAAGAAATTAAGATAGAAATGAGAGATAGAAACAGAAAAAGATGGGAGAAAGAGAAGAGGGATAGCCAAGCAAGTATCTCTCTGTCCTTCTTAAGTTTCAGTGAGCCACCCATGTGCTTCCATTATATATATTTTTTTAATTTTTAAGGCAAATTATGTTTTAGTCCCTCTACTAACTATTTATTATAATAAGGTCCCTAGAAAGTAACAGTTTAGTCCTGATGGTAAAGATTTATTATAGGGCCTAAACTAACTTTCTAGAGACCTTATTGAAATAAATAATTAGTACAGAAACTAAAACATAATTTATCAAAAAATTAAAAAACATATATAATGAAAGCACGTGGGTGGCTCATTACGACTTACGAAAGACAAACAGCTCCTTTATCTCACTTCTCCTTCTTATATTTTTCTTTCTTTTTCTCATTCCCAAATTAATTTCTTCTTCTTTTTCATAAATTAATTTGTTTTCTTTAATCTCTGTCGCTCCTCAGCCTCCTAACATTTTGTTCCAGAAACCTTGAACCTATCCTTTTAATTAAGGTAATAAATTCCTTTTCTTGTTTTATTTTTAGGTTTTGTAACAATAAAGGTCCAATCAAGGAAATGTGCGTTTGTAAAATACTATGGGTAGTAGATTTAGAAAATTTAGGCTTAAATATGTGGTAATTTGGTTTGAAATGGATTAATAGAACCAATAGGGCCTTTTCATGTTGGTTGTTATATGGGAAGGCCAAATAATGGGTATAGTAGGGTGTAAAAATTATATGACTTAGTTTTGAGACTATATTTTGTTATTTCTAGATCCTGTTATGGAGGTTTGAGTCACGAATAGCTTGAGCTTGGATTTTTAAAGTAAGTATTCCACATATAAATTAATGTAAGTTTATCCACCTATAAATTAATAAAGTACATCCACGTCGACATTGTTTAGTTATCAATTATATCCTCTTTTTTTTGAAGAATTTGAAAGCTACCTATACTTTGTACAAAAGGGTTAAAGACATTTTTCGTCCCTGAAAATGGTACAATTGTTCACTTTCATCCTTATGTTTTCATTTTGTTCAATACGGCCCCAGTGTATTGCGTATTTGGGTCAAATACGATCCTTGATGCTGACATGGCACTTATGTGGCAGCCAAGTGGCATACAACTTAATACTATGGTATATTTGATTTTTTTTTTAATTTAAAAATGGGCGTATTTTGCCTAGTTGGCATGACACATGGCCATATACACTGACATGGCTCATGATGATGTGGCACATGATGCCATGTCAGCAAAATCTCTCATGGATGCAAGTTCTTGTGATGACGTGGAATGCCACATGGCTAAAAAAATATTTTTAGAAAATTAAAAAATAAGATTTTTTTTCGTATAACATTCAATCTCGAGTATTGACTTATGCAAATCATTAAAAATGCAAAAAACTTGCAAAACAAAATTTTAAAAAACTTAATTAATTTAAAAAAAAATTTGGCACACCAGACAATGGACACCCGGTCTCCGGAACCCTCATCGCCACCAACCTTGGAGATTACGGATCAGATGACGTCGACCTGGGCGTGGAGCATGGTGTTGTAGTGGATCCCGATGCCGGGGTTGACGATGCTATTATCGGACTCGAAGAGGGCGTAGTTAAGGGAGAGATGTTTGGGATCGGACTTGAAGACAAAGTAGGGATGGGCGTTGATTAGGAATGAGGATTTGGTTTTGGAAAGGAATGAGATGAGGAGATGAGGAGATGAGGATCTGGAGGAGATCGTGGCGGAAGGAGGAGGCGGAGAAGGGAAAGGATTAGGAGAGGACGGCCAGGGAGCGGGCGGTAGAGATCTTGATCTAATAGTCAAGGCTGAAGGAGGCATGGGAGGGGCGGAAGAAGGGAGGCAAGAAGTGAGGAGGAGGTGAAAGCAAGGGCCTCGTTGCCAAGAGTAATGAGGGAGATGTTAGGATAAGGGAGGACGTTGGAGCGAAGCCAAGAAAGGAAGGAAAGGATTGCCAGTAGAAGAAAGGAGGCAGTTATCGAGCACGCCGACGACAAGGTCGAGGTCGGCGCCGGGATAACGTAGAGGATGATGAGGTTGGCGTCGTAGAGGCGAACGCTGGATGCGCCGAGGAAGCGGAGAAGGGGAGGACGTCTTGGGGGATGTTATTAAAAAAAAAATTAGCCACATGGCATATGCCACGTCATCATAAGAATTTGCATCTAAGAGAGATTTTGCTGACATAGCATCATGAGCCACGTCAACGTATACAACCATATGTCACACACATAGTTATGAGAACCGGACCAGACCACCGGTCTGACCGGGTGAACCAGTCCAGTTCTATAATTGACCTAGAAATGCAGTTGAACCAGGATGAACTTGGTTGAACCGGGTGAACCAGTCATTGAACCAGTGGTTGAACCGTCATTTTTTATTTTTCAAATGTTTAATTATTTAAAATAGTATTTTATTATTTATTTATAATATAAAAATTTACTATTAATATTTATATTGACCCGACATTGACCCAATTGACTCGGTGTTTGAACCAGTGACCCAGGACCTTGAATGGTTCAATATCCGATCCAGTTCTAATAACTATGGTCACACAACCTAGGCAAAATACGTCTATTTTTAAATTAAAAAAAATATATCAAAATATACCCTTGTATTTCAGTTGTATGCCACTTGGCTACCACATAAACGCTATATCAGCATCACGGACCGTATTTAACCCAAATACGCAATACACAAGGGCCGTATTGAACAAAATGAAAACACAATGATAAAAGTGAACAATTGTACCATTTTTAGGGACGAAAAGTGTCTTTAACCCTTGTACAAACATGTAATTATGTGGGACTTGGATTTTGTATACCTGTGCTTTAGATTATAAATACTTTTGAAACTTTGTATTTGTATTTTGCACATGCTACTATTTAATAGTTGGAAACTATAGAATTAGCTAAGTTCTTTATGCTTTGTGTTCGATATGAGATTTGACGCATGACTTGTTGATGAATATGAACTTGACATTTTATATTATCTGAGGTTTTATAAGTACTATGATTACTATGTTGAGATAATTTTTGATTTAGAACTTGATAGACATTATTCTGTGTGGATTTATTGTACAGATAGATTTAGTTAGTTTTATCTTTATTAGTTGCATTAGTTAGCTAGATAATTATGTTCTTATCTTTAGTCACATCTTGTTTATCTGTTCCTAGATTTGTGGAGTTTGTTACTCTGTTTAGTTGAGAACTGTATATATAAATAGGCTGTAGTCACCATCAATTGATATCCAGAAACAGTGAGAAATATTTTCACTCACTTATTCAGCCAAACTCACATGGTATCAGAGACATAACTTTTCCTTATCGATATGGCCTCTCCTACTTTATCTCAAGAAGTCTCCTCTGTCTCGTCTGCGCCGTCCCTTGGCGGATCAGATGGCGTTTCTTCGCTCATCACCGGTCACAAGCTCACCGGCAACAACTATCTCCAATGGTCTCAGTCGGTAATAATGTTCATCTGTGGCAAGGGCAAAGATGAACTCCTCTCCGGTGTCGCTGCTGCTCCATGCAAAGATGACCCAAAATTCAAGTCCTGGAATGGGGAAAACCACATGGTCATGTCGTGGTTAATCAATTTCATGACCAATGACATCGGTGAAAATTTTTTGCTCTATGGCACGGCCAAAGAAATCTGGGACGCAGCCCGGGAAACCTATTCCCACTCAGATAACACTTCTGAGCTCTTCAGCATCGAATCCATTCTCCACGACCTCCGACAAGGTGATATTTCCGTCACTCAGTATTTTAATACCCTAACTCGGAACTGGCAGCAGATCGACATGCTTGAGATTTATCCCTGGTCATGCACCACGGACTCCTCCCTCTTCAAGAAGATTGTCGAGCAAAAACGAACATTCAAGTTTCTGCTCGGTCTTAACAAATCTCTTGACCATGTTAGGTCACGAATCCTAGGAGTAAAACCTTTACCAAGCCTCCGTGAGGCATTCTCTGATGTCCGGCGTGAAGAGAGCCGCCAGAAGATCATGTTGGGATCTGTTCTTCCTAGTCTCCCCGATGAAAGTTCCGCTCTTACTGTTCGAGGACCTCCAACCTTCTTTGTTGATTCGGCCAACCTTGAAAGGGCGCCGCCCAGATGCGACGGCTTGCATAACAAAGGACATAACGGGATACTTCTTTGGAAAATACATGGCGAGCCTGGCGATTGGAAAGCCGACCGCGGTCTGGCGTGTCGTGACTCTCGCGCCAATACTGCGTGATCGGCTGTTAAAAATTCCGACTCGTGACTCCAATCCCGCCAAAGAAAGATCGGCTTCGATTTATTGCAGAAATTGTTCAACAATCATTACATTCGTGGCTCGTCGCTCGGACTCACTCCGCGGCGTACTAGCACGAAAGATACTTTCTCTTACGCTCGGCAAAGAATAAAGGACATCTCGGGCATTGGATAATCGACTCCGGCGCCTCCAATCAGATGACGGGTGATGCATTACTTCTCCATGACTACCTTCCAAACAACGACAATTCCACCGTCCGGGTCGCCAATGGTTCAGTCTCCAAAATAATGGGATCAGGATCTGCCCGCGTCACTCCGGCGATACTACTCAAATCAGTCCTTCACGTCCCTCACCTAGATTGCAATTTAATCTCAATCAGTAAACTGACACGTGATCTAGAGTGTGTTACTAAATTTTCTCCTAACCTTTGTGAATTTCAGGACGCGGATTTGGCGACGATGATTGGCGGTGCTGAGTTGTGTTCGAGTCTCTACGTACTCAAAGGCGGCTTTTCTACTGCTCAACAAGCCTCACGGAGTCCAAGCTGCAAGTCATCTTCGCATCAGTCAACTTTCCATTCTTTGCCAATTTCTTCAGTTTTTCATTCTAGTGTTAATAACGTTAGTGAAGTTATGTTATGGCACTATCGCCTTGGTCATCCAAACTTTGTGTATCTTGCAAAGTTGTTTCCTCATTTATTTGTTAATCAACCTGCAAATTCCTTTCACTGTGAGATATGTCAACTTGCCAAACACACTCGCTCGTCTTTTCCTCGCAATATATACATTTCATCTCGCCCTTTTGCATTAATACACAGTGATGTATGGGGCCCTTCTCGTGTCACCACTTTAATTGGTTTTCGATAGTTTGTCTCTTTCATTGATGATCACACTCGACTTACTTGGCTTTTTCTCATGAAAGAAAAATCAGAGGTAGGGAGAATCTTCGCAAACTTCAACACTATGATCCAAACACAGTTTCAAACGAAAATTCAAGCCTTCAAGATAGACAATGCCAAAGAATATTTCACATCCATCCTTGGCGAGTATCTTTCCCAAAATGGTATCCTCCACCTAAGTTCATGTAATGGCACACCACGAGTAAAATGGTGTTCTTGCGAGGCGGAAAAAAATAGGCATTTGTTGGAGGTTGCTAGATGTCTTATGTTCACCACTCATATTCCCAAGTTCCTTTGGGGGGATGCCATTTCAACAGCTGCTTACCTCATTAATAGAATATCATCTAGAGTCCTCAAATTTCAAAGTCCGGTCCAAGTTCTTCTCCAAACTTTTCCCCACACAAGAGTCATTTCCTCAACTCTTCCTACCAAGGTTTTTGGTTGCTCAGCCTTTGTCCACATCCATTAACAACATCGTAGCAAGCTCGATCCCAAATCAATCAAATGCATATTTTCAAGTTACTCACCTAACCAAAAGGGATACAAATGCTACTCTCCCACAACTAGGAAGATGTACTACTCCATGGATGTCACCTTCTTTGAGCATCAACCTTACTATACCAACTCTGATATTCAGGGGGAGAGTTCGAGGGAATATCAGGTTTGGGAACCACAGCCACCGGAACCTACACCAAACATAACTCCACTACCATCTCATGCACAGGATGCCACACCTTACGATCAAACCATCACTCAACCACAAAGCACTCCAGATTTGCAAAGTCAGTAACAAAGCAAGGATACACTCAATGTCAGGCAAATCATACACTCTTTGTGAAATCCTCACCAGGAAAGAAGATTGCAGTGCTAATAGTCTATGTCGATGACATCATCCTCACAGGAAATCATGAAGAAGAGTTGCTAAACTTAAAAGGCTCACAGCCCATGAAGTTCGACATTAAAGATCTCGGTAATCCAAGATTCTTCCTCGGCATGGAATTGGCACGATCAAAGCAAGGAATATTCGTATCTCAGAGAAAATACACACTGGACTTGCTAAAGGAGACAGGAATGCTTGGCTATAAACCTGCCGACACACCAATGGACCATACAAAAAGATTGGTACAGAGAAGAGCGGTGCACCAAAGAGCCGGGGAGATATCAACGGCTTCGTGGGGCGACTCCATCTACCTTCTCACGCTGCGTCATGATATTGGTTTTCCTGTCAGTGTTGTCAGCCAGTTCATGAACAATCCCACTGAGGAACACATGGAAGCAGTTTATCGGATCCTAAGGTACCTCAAGATGACTCCAGGAAAAGGCTTACTATTTCATAAAAGTAACAATCGAGGTATAGAAGTCTTCTCGGATACAGATTGGGCAAGGAAAGTTTCAGATCGACGATCGACATCCGGCTATTGCACGTATGTTTGGGGGAACTTGGTCACTTGGAGGAGCAAGAAAGCGATCACGTGGTTTCTAGAAGCGATCTTTGGCGAATTGAGCACTTGCACTTGGTATTTGTGAAGGAATATGGATCCGAAGAATTCTTAATGAACTTGGAATAACAATTGAGAAGCCAGTAAAATTGTTATGCGACAATCAAGCAGTCATCAGCATCGCCAAAAATCTTGTGCATCATGACCGAACGAAGCATATTGAGATTGATCGTCACTTCATCTCAGAGAAGATTGAAAAGGTTATCATCGAACTTGTCTACACTCCTTCACGACATCAAACTGCTGACATACTTACTAAAGCCCTTCCAAGAACTAACTTTGAAGAACTAAGTAGCAAGCTGGGCATGTACAACCTGCACAACCCAGCTTGAGGGGGAGTGTGGATTTATTGTACACATAGATTTAGTTAGTTTTATCTTTATTAGTTGCATTAGTTAGCTAGATAATTATGTTCTTATCTTTAGTCACATCTTGTTTATTTGTTCCTAGATTTGTGGAGTTTGTTACTCTGTTTAGTTGAGAACTGTATATATAAATAGGCTGTAGTCACCATCAATTGATATACAGAAACAGTGAGAAATATTTTCACTCACTTATTCAGCTAAACTCACATTCTAACATTCTAGATATACTACTATCTATTATTCTAAAACTACAATTAGCTATGTTTACTTTCTTTGGAATCATACTTGGTTTTGTTGGATTTATTTTGGTTTTCTATTGCATCTCCAAGTATGATTATGTTCTAACTTTTATCAATGGGGTTGGCATTGTCTGTGTCGACACGCCTCTAATATGGACTAGTTTAGTACCGTGCCGTCGGTGATAATAATGACATTCTGACCACCGAAATAAAATAAATGGCAAAGATGACTTATTGTAACTCGGACCACCGAAGTAAAATAAATGTTATTCTGACCCACACCACCAAGGTTAATAATTGTCATAACATATTTGGGAGTATTATTTTAAAAATAAGCACAAATCCTCTGTTATTCTAACCCGATGATTATCGTTTGAAATTATTTCTTATGCAAATATATTGAACTGTTTTGAAACTATTTCGGTAATAAGTAATGACTTTTAGACTCTTCAGTTATTTCTACCATATATTGTAATTAGTTTTATTTATGATATTAAAAGTCTTGCATGGTTCAATATTTTTAGTGGGTGCTTATTGAGCTTTCGATCTCATAAATTTTGTTGTTCTTTTTCCCAAATGACGAGGAGCAAATAGTTTAAAGGGTAGATACGGGGCTCGAATCCACACTCAGGCCCACTAGTATTTTGTGAACTAGTTTGTTGTACATTAGATCTGTAAGACCCCTTAATATACCTTTGTGGATAATTTTGTATGTTATGTGGCTTTTGTTAATGGTTTTTGAGCTTTGAGTATTATGGTTATATCTTATGTTATTTATATACATGTATTAGTAAACTGTAATCAGGTTTGAGGCCTTCATGTATAGTGGAGCCATCCCCACATATATGTGGTCGGTTTGCCAATATCTCAGTTAGGTTCAAGACATGACAAATTAAAGAGTTGGATCTTTTTGCCAATGTTATATCATGAAACATTTTGCTTTAATGGAATAGTAAATGCTTTTTTGATAACATGTTTTCACTGAAATTATTATTAGCATTGACTTTTTTCTATCTTGGTTGAATGCAATAAATGGCACGAAAAAGCTGAAGATAATGTATTTAGTCTCTAGTGAAAAAGAAGCCTTCCCTTCACCCAGGAGCAATTGGTCGTAACTAGGGTAGGGAAAAGAAAGTTGTCTTTTCGCTTGTTATGTTGTTTATATTTGGGAACTTTCTAAGGCCATATCCTTTTTTTGGTGTTTTCTTGTTAACTCCTCGGAAGGGGAGCCCTGTTGTTATGGGTTTGAGTCATGAAAACCACCTCTTACAAAAAAAAAATAGGATAAGGTTGTGTACAATAGACCAAAGTGGACCCCATGCATTCAGAGCTTTGTAGCACCATACTGCCCCAATCTTGTTATTGCTCTATGCTCCATATATTTAAACATTTTATTTAAATAAATGTGGTTTATCCACTCAATAAAAATAAAAACAGAGCTTTTGCTTTCATGTACTTCCTCCAAAAAAAATCCTCTACTTGGAAAAAATTACTATCATGAAAAAGGAAGCAAGTTTATGCAAAACATACCTCTTGCAAGGGCAACTATGTCTCTTCTAACAACATGACTGCCATTAACTGTACAGGAAGAACAATCAAATCAAAACATCTTAGAGAATCATACATGACCTGATTTATCTTCAAAATCCAAACCCGGAGCTTTCAGCAAGTCCATGGCCTTCCTGTATGGTCCCTGTCATGTGATGCGCAACTAACCATTTACATAGCTGGGAAATGTCTCAACTAAAGACTAACCAGAAATATTAGTAGTGCATTAAAGCTGTAGACTTTGTCCTCAAAGCTGAGACCATGGACTCCAACAAATTATATTGCAAAATATCACAATACACTCATGATTAAAGTTATAACAAGTTTTGGTCTAACCTCTTGAATCAATATAGAACTTGAAGCTTCCATCCTTGCTTTTTGCTTATACATGAGGGCAATGCAAGTAAGTACAACCCCAACCTTTGGATGAGTTGAACCTGGAAAGAGTGATCTTCTTTTAGAATCACTATTCTACTTCAACATATTCAGATGACAAAAAAATATTAGTGATGAACCATGGGGCAATGATGATGAAGAAGAAGAAACCAAAATGATTTTCAGCCTTGTTCAGTGTCTTTGTCAATAATTCCTCTGAATCATGAAACTTCCTGTATCAAGAAATAATAACAAAAGATGCACATCAGTAAATAGAATAATCAGAATGGTTCATAGCAGGCATACAGGACAGTGTTTATGAAGAAACAAGAATACAGGGACACTATTTAGAGCCAGGAAAATGATTTTAAAAGCAGAGAATTTACCATGCAAATGATAAAAATCAAGTTTGCAATCAACTCTAGAATCATAAAACAAAACTATACAATAAGACTATAGGAACTTGCCCTAATTGTGATAGAAGCTGCCCAAGTGCACAGGCAGCTCCCATGAGAATTTCTTCAGGGACCATGTTAGTAGCTGCCGGATACGAGTAGTCAGATCCATCTTTAGTCTCAAACACCTTGATGGCCCTCTCATACATATCTTTTGCCGATGAAAAATTCCCAGTAGCATGTAAATATTCTCCATAAGAAAGAATAACATTTCCTGCAATGGTGCAATACAACCTTGAAAGTGATTAATTTGTAAAAGGGGGTAAATTTCTCAATTTGATGCTTAAAGTACAATACCTTTTTTATCTTTACCATTGTCCAGGTTGTAGCCCTCCTCAGTAAATGACATTTCAGCTGATAAAAGAGTTAGAATCTATTGAATTTACTCGTTTCCTTTGATAAGAGACAAACTCGCAGTTTCAGTGAAGAAGGGAAAAAGAGGAGAAACAGAAGAAACCTGACTCGAGTTCCCCAAAAGCAAGATCAGCAAGTCCCTTGATGGCTTTAGCCCGTGAAGTTAAAACATCTAATGCAGAAGAAGGCCCGCTTTCTGGCCTGCTTTTCAACAGCTGGAAGCAATCATCTGCGAGCATTCGTGAAGCATTGTCCTATAGCAAGAGCCCAATCAAATGATTCTAAAGCAAAAGAACAAACATGGTCAAATCTTCCCCTTAAGCACAAACCTCTCCCTTCTCCAATCTAAGTCCCATGAGACCCTCCAACGCTGCAACTGCACAATTATAATTTCAGCCAGCCAGCCTGCCTCAATGAACCTCCTTTCCTATGTTCAAAAAGAGAGCTTTAATACGCAGTAGTATTGCAGAAGAGTTACCTCTGATGGGTAAAGAGGGTCCTTCTAACTGATGAACCATTTGAAGCTTTTCCATGGCATCTCCAAGCTCACCTCTAAGAAAAATTCCCAATTCTAATCACGACCAAAGAAAAGCAAAAGAAGACGAACAGAAAGAGAAAACCAGATATGATAAAAAGAAAAGAAAAAAGGAAAGCAAAAACCTTTCATAAAGCAAAGTGGACATAGCGAGTAATAGCAATCCGACAGCATCCTCGGCGGGGATCTCGTCCCTTGCTTGTAAGTTGGAGACGCCCTGCTCCAACACCAGCATCGCCTGTGGGTATGATTCCCCTTAAGAAATTCAGACATAAACATTCAGATAAAAACACAGATTAAAACCAAAAAAAAAAAAAAACAATCAAAAGAAGGGGAGAAAGAGGAAATGGACCTGATCTCTGAGATCTAGCATGGCTAAGAGCGTACTGAATCATCTGGTGAGCAACAGTCGTCTCATCCTGCGAAGAGGCCAAGCCACTGGTTCCGAAAAACCTCAATACAGTCGGATTAGAGACTGGATAAGAAGAAGCTGGTACTTGAGCTGCTGCTCTTCTTAGAGTTCGTCGAAGCATGGTTTCTTCTCCTGTTTGCCTTCGGGACGCCGATGGAGAACGAACGAGAGTCATAGAAGAGAAGACGAACATCACGTGCACCTCACGCCTATTATATCAATCATGCCTTGAGATCAGAGAACGTTGCCGATCACGATGATGCATTTCAACACAAAACCCCTTAAACCTTGCGTTCGGTATCGTCACCGCGGCCCAAAAGCTGCTGGCTAGCTAGTGTTTTTTTTCTTTTTTTTTTTTTTTTTGACCGAATGAGTGAACTGGCTAGGCCGAAGGGACAGATCAGTCTGGGATCGAATCGCACAACAATGGGAGACAAATATGCATTAGAAGGCCCTGGCTCATGCAGGTCGAGGTGAGAGGCGAAGACCCCCATCACTCGAATCCAGGTGGCCGGAGGGTGCGAGGAGCCGCGAGAACCCATTACCATCGATCAAGCGGTTTGGTTCTTTGGCTAGCTATTTGTTGTTGCTGCCCATCCATCACTCCAGTGATCAGTGACAGTTTAAGGGTGCGTTTGGGTAAGGGGAATGAAAAGGAAAGGAGTGGAGAAGGGAATGGAAAGGAGAAAGGAATGGAAAGGAAAGGAGTGAAAAGGGGAATGATTACCTTGTTTGGATGAGAGGTAATGGGAAAGTAATGAGAAAAGTTAAAAAAGGGATTATGATACAATTATTTTTATACCTTTATATAAAAAATAATTATTTATATTTATAAAATACTTTATACCCTTTCATTAAAAACAAAACCAATCTTCTTGTTTGGTTTCATCGATTTTCAAGCTCCTACTACATATCTAACTCCTGCAACGAGCTTCATGAAGAAATTTTGGTTGCATTAACTAAAGAGAAGACTAACACATTTGATAGAAACAAATGCCAACAAAAAAATAAAATAGCAATTACCAGACCATTTTACTGGGATGATTTCAGATAATTACGAAGTGCCACAAAACTTTATGCTGCCCAGGCAATACATGTAGTAAAAAATAGTAGCATACAGGAATCCAAATGATTGATAATATCTTGGCTAAAAATCTTTTTTTTTTAATAGATGATGTGCAAGATTTTAGAAAAATATTGGGGTGATGAGGACAGTGCAAGAAGATAAACAATTGCTTCCATGAACCAACACCTACTTAAAAAATATTCATTCACAAATCACCAAATTGGCTTCTCATATTGACACAAGCATGAACAAAACAATGTCACTCAAAACTCATAACCAATTGCTTTTCACTCGTAGATCTAATTGATACATGTATAGCATTACTAAACTGGCATTAATAAGCCTGTCAGTAAAGAACAACTGGGAGCTTCATTCTAGAAATTCAACTGGGAGCTTCATTCCAGAAATTCAACCGAGTCCTGCAACAAACTAGGAAACTAAAAAACAAAACCAAATTCATGACATACTACAAAGATTAGTAAAGGGTTTTTGACTAAACACTGAAAAATCAGATATTTTGACATTGAAAAATAAATAGAAACATAAAAATAGGATAAAGCTCTACATGAGAAACAAAAACATAAAAATTCAGCTCGAACAGAAATATAAAATATAAAAGCAACACATAGAGACCTAGAGACCAACAATCAACAACTGAGATCTCACTTATAAATCTAGGAAGATCCATCAATCTAGCAAAAATATATCAATAAATCCATCAATCAAAAACTTAAAAAAAATTCTTTGTCATAGTATAAATAATAAAATTCTTTTATTATTTTCTTAAATTGTTTATTTCCTTTCCTCGATAATTAATCTGATTTAATTAGTACTTAATTAAATCTGGATTAATCAGCCCCTTTAAAATTTTTCTCAAATTTCATCGTTTACCATATTAAATTACTATTTAATAAATTCTGGAAATAAATAAATAAAAATCCTTATTTATTTCGGGGCGGGTGTTACAATCTCCCCCCCTTATAGGAATTTCGTCCTCGAAATTGAAAAATCCATATATCCTCAACTTCAGTGTCTAGACTCATTATGCTTCTACTGCGCACTCTGATCATGTATTCAATACCGATACTTCATTATTGATAATATGCCCTAATAAGGGCAAGCTTCTAAGTCTGGAACTGTACTCAGGGAACTTAGCATATAGTCGATCCTATCTCAGTCTCCAACAAAATCATCAGCTTGAGTAGGAGCCTCCAGCTCCCACCCCATGGCCTATGGGGGTGGACTTACCGACCTCCTACGAAGTCATCCTCGTCCCCTCGGCATCTTTAGCTGTTAGACAAAATTATATACCGGTATAACTACTCTAACGAGTACGCTACCCAGACCCACACTCTCAGAAAGAAATCAGAATCACAGTGCTAATCTTTCTAAGTTACTAGGGTCACTAGGGTGTCTTTTATCTGCTGCTCCCTGATATTGAAAGATGTTCACCTATGCAAACACCTTCCGATATCAGTTACGCTCTGATACCATTTTATCTGTCACGCCCCGAACCCGGATCCCGGGCCTCGGCGCACGCGACAAACGCCGCGTGCTTATAGGGTCGCCCCTAGAAGCACGCAAGGCTAAGTAACACCAGCAGATAATCAAAACAGAGTTTAAATTATTAATCAACGGAAGAAAATATATAAGGTTAATACAAAACCCTAACAGGTCCTGAATGGCACAAGAAATCCTCACTCAGAAAGGAATAGAGGCCCACAGACCTCAGCTCAACATATTCCCAACGCTACTAGGCTGTCCCGCGAAAGCTCCCTCCTGAGTCCCGCTCCTAGCTACCACAATGCGTCACAGGAAAAACATCAAGCAACCAAGTGCATGAGCCAAAGAAAGGCCCAGTAGGATTGCACATAAAACAATAAAGGTGGCGAAAGCCATAAGCAAAGAACAAAATAAAGCAAGTGCAAATATGCAAGTGAAACAACATCACGAGCAAATAACAAGTCTCTGGAATGCGGATAAATCCACAGATGTACTCAATCTCTGGCATATGTGATACTAAGATGTCTACGACATCAACGACGCCATCAACATCGTCTTCGGCCTAAGCCGGATAGCGCTATAATAATCATGTGCACATGGATAGAAAATACCGCTCTCGACCGGTAGGCGGTGGCGGATATTATACACCCTCTGGGGGCCTCCATTCAATGGAGCACCAAGTGCTCGTGGCTAGATATTATACACCCTTTCTTGCCGGTCTCATGGCGGATATTATACACCCTCTGTAGGGGCATCCGTCCATGTATCATGCACATGCGTAAGAGATTGCTAATACGTAATACCTAACAATGTGTATATCTATATATCCAAGGCAAAGCAATATCTCAATATATATAATAATCAGTGATCTCCTCGAGATCGAAGCCAATACGTGATTAAGGAATGTCTCAACTCAAATAATGTATATAAAAGCATGAAAACAAATATCTCCTCTAGAAGTAAAGCGATACATATGAGAAAACCCATCTCAATATGTATTGGAAACATCTCAAGGAAATAAGAGTACGAAATCAAAAGCAAGGTAGAAGGAAGGAATAATCAATGCAAAGGATAGAAAATCAAGAAACTGCTATGGGGTACCATCCCCCTTGACCATCCCAGGTGCAAGTAGGATGCCAGAGGGTACTCCACTGGCCATATGCCATGGAGTATCACTCCCACTGGCCATATGCCAAGGAGTACCACGTCCTGGCCATCCCACAACAACACAAGAAAAATGTCAAGGGGTACTCCCACAAAGCAGATCATATCGGAACATACAAGCTCAGACAAATGCAACAAGCATAACATGTCAACAGACAAAGCAGGAATCAAAGGATGGACTCCAACCTCTATCTAGCACAATAATAGCAAATCAATAGAATACTATGAGTTAGAAATACTCACAGATTCTGCAAGGACATCCTACCTTTTTTGGCTCTTGGGCCTACTCGGGCCCGATCCTCCCAAATTCGGTCCTAGACTACTCACCCACGTCCTAAACATGGTAAATGTTCATCATATAACATTTCATAACAATTTGAATGCATTACATGCATTTAATTACCCTAATCGTGAGTTTACCGAAAAGTCCACTTTTTAATTTATAACCGATGGATCGGGGCTCTTAGACACCTGCCCGCACCATTTTTTATTAGTTTAAACATACTCCCGAACTATCGGGACGATCGGAATCGAATTCCGAGTCTTTTTGAAAACATTGAAGTTCTTATTCCACAATTTCATTCTGATTCTGATAACTATCTAAATCATGAAATTGAACTCTCAAATCGACGCCCAAAATCTTTACTATTCCTTCCCAAACTTTCAATACATTATCTTCCCAATATACACTTTCATTTTGATTAAAAATTGGGGTTCGTTACCATCACCCCATAGCTCGTTTAAAAGAACCAAGTCCAATGTCTGCGATTGCTACAAGAATTCTGCATTTTACAAATCAGAAATGCATGTATTTACTTCTAAGTGAGTTCAACAATTAACTCACAACACCAATATAGAAATAAAGAAGTCTACACTCATCAAAGAACTAGATTCTTTAATCATAGCCAACACACAACATAACCCATCTATCATTTGTCCAAGCTAGGTCCAAGATATAGTTCATCTCGACAGATGGATTGTAAGTTGTAACCTTACAACAATTCCTTAAATTCCTTTTTGAAGAAAACATACCAAACATTTAATTGCAAATAAATGTGCAAACCATAACTGCAACCGCATTCCTTTTACTACTTAAACCGATGACAATTATGTAGGTAAGGCTACTTTTGCTATATTATAGCACATATGGAACAACATGTTGTAGGTGGTCAAAACAATGATAGATCACTGAAGAATTCTGTTCACTACCAATATGTGACTATAATTAACTATTGATCAGAACCACGAGACTTGAACATTTCCAAGCCTTAACCCTAAAGATGTTTCTTGAAAATGTAATGGAGATTAAAGAAAAGCACTTTTCTATGCAAATCAAGCCATGAAATAATCAAGTTACCAACAACCTTCATAGACAAGAAACTGATTTAAGAACATATCCTCTCCAGGAAATTATCCATTGCTAATAGTAAACTTTATGTTGTTCCCTTGATACCAAGGTTTATACATAATTTCCATAACCTATATGTTCATCAATTCATACACAAGCATGGCCATCAATTAATCCTCAATCTTAGTCTCATCAATGACATGCCATCTCTATTAATCATGTATTGCAAAGATTTACTCTGCTAAAACCTAGAAGCATGAAAACATGATATCTAGGATTCAATTAGGGTATTAACTCCTATAATTTTCATGAAAATTCGGCGGCACCTCCCCTAATTATAGGGCCCCGAAATTAATACAATCATGCAACCAATCTATCCATTACACATGGATTTTATAATCAATACAACACTTATACATGACATTCAATTTACATATCTCTTTACAACACATGCATACGATCATTCCACCAAATCAACTTTAGAAGTTAAATCCTTCATCAACATACATTCCATGGCATCAAGCTTAACACATTAAAATTCTAAGAATCCCAAATAATGTCAA
Source organism: Dioscorea zingiberensis (assembly GCA_026586065.1). Classification (NCBI taxonomy): domain Eukaryota; kingdom Viridiplantae; phylum Streptophyta; class Magnoliopsida; order Dioscoreales; family Dioscoreaceae; genus Dioscorea; species Dioscorea zingiberensis. The sequence goes on from CM048827.1 coordinate 34,344,939, forward strand.
GTTAATTTCATCCAATCAATCCACTAATTAATGTGTAAATTCCCCCAAAGTTAGGGCTTACAATCGTGGAGTGATGACGGGGAGGCGTCGCAAGTCGGCGATGGTGGCGGGGTTGCACGCGTGTAGGGAAGAGCTACAAGTGGTCGCTGCAGGGTCAGCCGCTTTGCTGCCGCGACGGGCGATTCATCATCGGCCGCACGCTGGCTCAATACAAGGCGGTAGCGCTACAAGGCTGGTCTGGCGCAAGCGTGGAACGCTGCTGAGCAGCGCATACCGGGCGCAGGCGCTGGCCACTGGACGCACGCTGAGGTTTCCGTGGCCGGCCGGGCTGGGTTCGGGCCGCAGAGGGTGGCCAGCGCACGTCGTCGAGAGAGAGGGAGAGAGAGGCGTGAGTAGCTGAGCAAAGTCTCAGACCTGAGAATGGAGAGAGAGAGATGAAATATCTCTCTCTTCTTTGTCATAGTATAAATAATAAAATTCTTTTATTATTTTCTTAATAAATAAAGAATCCTTACAATGTCACATGTTTACTATTCCTTCACATGTGCACTATTCATTCTCGGGTAAGTGATCTATTTCTTGTCGGGGCCCACTATGATAATTCTCTGCGTCATAAATTGCGGACCAGGATCTACTAATCTTGGGTCAATGGTCCCCGTGGCACAAGTGCATTGTAATATCACGGGATCGGTCTCTCGTCAGACCAGATCCAAGAATATCGGCTTCGGTCAAATCCAATCCTCACACGGCATCTTGTGGCATCACGGAATTTGTCGGTCCTCGACCAGATCCATTTTTCCCGGGATTTGAATATTTGTCTTTTTCTCCATTTTAAATTGTTTATTTCCTTTCCTCGATAATTAATCTGATTTAATTAGTACTTAATTAAATCTGGATTAATCAGCCCCTTTAAAAATTTTCTCAAATTTCATCGTTTACCATATTAAATTACTATTTAATAAATTTTGAAAATAAATAAATAAAAATCCTTATTTATTTCACGAAGGGTGTTACAATAGTAATCTCATACGTGCGGAATGACCATTCCCCCCGATTTGGGCGGAATGGTGAATCCTCTCAAGAGGGGAATAAGAATCTTATTCCCCTCTGTGAGGGATTCAAAATATAAGATTCCCCATCTTTGGAAGGATTCATTTCTTTACAAAAGGAATGAATCCACCAATCCAAACGCAGCCTAAGACTTACGGCGGTCACGTTACCGCGAATGTTTAGAAATAGAAATATATTTCAAAAATAAGAAAGTAAATATTTATATTTAGAATTAGAACTAGAAATGCATCATTTCCTCGCCTGATCCTCATCCGCTGCTCTCCGTTCCCCGCCGCCCGCCATGGCCTTCAGCGCGCAGCACCAAACGCTTGGAACGCAGCTCGCTGGCGCCGTCCCTACTCGCCCTCGAAGGCCGCCGGCATCCTCGTCCTCCATCATTTCTGCCTCGCTCCCCGAATCGGGTGTCTCCCCCCACCAAACGTCTTCCAGCAGACCCCTCCACTGGATCCGTAAAAAAACCCTAGCTCTCTCCTCCGCCTCCGCATTCGCAGCAGCAGCCGGTGGAGGATTCCTCTTCCATCTCTCCTCTGGTACCCGGCCCCCGGGTAATCCTGGTGGTGGTGGTGGCTGGGGATGGGGCTCCGGCGGTGGAGGAGATGGGGTGGCTTCTGGTCCTTCATCTTCTCTCCTTTGTCTGCTATTGCGGAGGAGGACCAGACCGCCGCCGGTGGTGGCCAGGAATGGGATTCCCATGGTCTGCCCGCCAATATCGTGGTTCAACTCAACAAGCTGGAGTGGCTTCAAGAAGTACAAGATCTCCGAGATCCTCTTCTTCGATCGCCGCAAGTGGACCACCGTATCTGGCACAGAGGACTCCTTCTTCGAGATGGTGTCCCTCCGCCCCGGCGGCGTCTACACCAAGGCCCAGCTTCTGAAGGAGCTTGAAACCCTAGCATCTTGCGGAATGTTCGAGAAGGTTGACCTTGAGGCCAAGACTAAGCCCGATGGCACACTCTCCCTCACCGTCTCGTTTACCGAGAGTACTTGGCAATCTGCGGACTCGTTCCGATGCATTAACGTGGGGCTGATGCCGCAGACGAAGCAGATGGAAATGGACCCTGATATGACCGACAGGGAGAAGCTCGAGTACTTCCGGAGCCAGGAGAAGGACTACAAGCGAAGGATTGAGAGGTCAAGGCCGTGCCTGCTTCCTTTCCCAGTGCAGCGTGAAGTGCTGCAGATGCTGCGGGAGCAGGGGAAGCTGAGTGCTCGGCTGCTGCAAAGGATCCGGGACAGGGTCCAGAAGTGGTACCATGACGAGGGATATGCTTGCGCTCAGGTGGTTAATTTCGGTAACTTGAACACTAGGGAGGTTGTATGCGAGGTTGTAGAAGGGGATATCACAAAGCTTGATGTCCAGTTCCAAGATAAGCTGGGCAATATATGTGAAGGGAACACCCAGCTTGGTGTCATCCGGCGTGAGCTACCAAAGCAGGTAAAACTTACTCTTCTACTGTTTTGTTGATTCTTACTAATTGAAGTAATACTAGTTAGAAATGCTTTAAAGAGCAGTAATGTATTCTGCTGCATTGTTTTTCACTTTATCGGTGAAGGAATAATTAGTTCTTGCTGATAGAGATATTGCTGCACATTATATGAGTTGTTATAATAACTTGCAAGGGAAGGGGTCTGTAATTCTGATATCATTTTCAGCAGCCTTCATTGTTGCTTTCTGGCATTTTCTCCCCTTTTGTTTGTCTACTTTGCATTGCTGCTATCTACATAGTTTCTCAATGACAATGCTGATCCCATTACCACTTAAATAAGCAATTTGAGCTTGCTTTTAGCTACATTTTACTGTGGGCTCTGCTCTTTGTTTTACTTTTTTATTTAACAATCAGTGGAGATTGGTGTCTAGAGAAGGGGGCATGTGGGATAGAATTAGCAGTTCTGATGGGAAATAATAGAGGTTGTTTAGGTAAGGTCTTGATTCAATTGTTGCTGTTAAAGAAATGATCAAAAGGAATTTCCTATTTCATGGTCGATAATCATGCTGTACTTGGTAAGATACCATTTATGATCAAACTAAGAAGCATTTTTCTAATCTTATTTCTCTTTCTAGAAAGTTGAATGTAATTTTATGCATATGTCACCATTGGTGACATGGCCACTTGCCTTTGTCCATTTTATGGCAATTAATGCTCCCATACTCAACCCCTTGCCATTGATTAAGATAATTAGTATTCAATATTTGTATTTTATGATATGTTTGCCTCATTACTTACAATTGTATATTTGACTCATCTCTTGAAATCTTGTGCAGCTAAGGCAAGGGCATGTTTTCAATATTGAAGCTGGGAAGCAAGCTCTGAGGAACATAAATTCTCTTGCTTTATTTTCCAACATTGAAGTAAATCCACGGCCAGATGAAAAGAATGAAGGTGGAATTATAGTTGAAATAAAACTTAAAGAACTTGACCAAAAATCTGCTGATGTCAGTACAGAGTGGAGTATTGTACCTGGTCGTCAAGGACGACCAACTTTGGTATTTGTTAAACATTTCCTTATGAATGTCTAACATTGTGCTTGCATGGTTCTACTGTGAATCAGCATTGCTTTTGCCATTTGTTCCATATAACTCAACTGTGGGATGCATTTACATTTTCAGGCATCACTTCAACCTGGTGGAACTGTTACATTCGAACACCGAAATATCAAAGGATTGAACAGATCCATACTTGGCTCGTTCACATCCAGCAATCTTCTCAATCCTCAGGTAAGTTTGGTGTTTCACTGGAACTTTCCTTTAATAATTATTTATCAACTCGCATTATGTCCATCTGATGCTGTTACACACGATATTTGTCTGTTTCATTTGAATTCTTTTCATAAATGTGGAGTCCATATTCTGTGTTTTATTCTTTTTTTTGTTTTTTCTCTGCATTAAGGTTTCTGTTTTTAGGATATAACCCATTCACACTTTATGTAAATGATTTTGATAATTTTGTAATGAAATCTGATGATGGCCAGAGGCAAGCCTATTTGGCTGGTAACGTCTTTTTTGGTTTATGTATGACAATAAAAATTGTGTTTAATCATGTAATACATTGTCTTTTTTCAGGATGATCTAACTTTCAAGCTTGAATATGTGCATCCATATTTGGATGGGGTGTACAATCCTAGGAATCGTACTTTCCGTGCTAGCTGTTTCAACAGCCGCAAGCTGAGTCCAGTTTTCACTGGTGGGTCTGCACTGGAGGAGGTTCCACCTATCTGGGTTGATAGAGTGGGATTCAAAGCCAATGTGACAGAGGTAGTTATTAACATCTTTGATGCTGTTTCTCTTCCCTTTGCGAAGGTCTTATATTTTCAATCATTGTACCAATTTCTCATGATGAACATATTTCATTTTGCAGTCCTTCACACGGCAAAGCAAGTTCACCTATGGGCTGGTGCTAGAAGAAATCACGACTCGTGATGAAACGAGTAGTATTTGCACTCATGGTACTCGGGCACTACCTAGTGGTGGCTTAAGCATGGATGGGCCTCCGACAACTCTAAGTGGTACTGGCGTTGATCGTATGGCATTTGCACAAGGAAATATCACCCGTGATAATACAAAGTTTGTAAATGGTGCAATTGTTGGGGAAAGGAATGTTTTTCAGGTAACTACTTTGCCATTCTTTTATGAAATTATTTACTGATGCATTACATTGTGGTGTCATGCATAATGAGTTTTGGGATGAAAGGTTTGTTTCACTTCATGAATGCAAGTCATTGAGGCATTTTTGTAACTCAGAACTTTCAGTTATGTGTAATAGCTGAAGCATCATATTTCAGGCCTACGTGGCATATTTTATGCTTAAGGGATACTTGACTTCCTCTTGAATTGCAGTTAGACCAAGGCCTTGGAATAGGCAGCAAGTTTCCATTCTTCAACCGCCACCAGCTCACTATCACCCGCTTTTTCCAATTAAAGGAAGTTGAAGAGGGTGCTGGTAAAGCCTCCACCACCACCTGTTTTAGTTCTTCATGGACATTATGGTGGATGTGTGGGGGATCTCCCTAGCTATGATGCCTTCACACTAGGGGGACCCTATTCTGTGAGAGGTTACAATATGGGTGAGCTGGGTGCCTGCAGGAATATTCTCGAGGTAAGCATCAAATCCAGTTATGCTTTTAATCAATTTCCATTAACTGACCATATAAAGTTTATGTCCATGTATCAACAGATGTCTTCCTTCTAATTTATAGAATCTAAACCTTGCTTTTCACTCAGGTTGCTGCTGAATTGAGGATCCCTGTGAAGAACACACATGTGTATGCTTTTGTGGAGCATGGACATGACCTTGGAAGTTCCAAAGGATGTCAAAGGTAATCCCACTGAGTTCTTCCGGGCGAGTAGGCCATGGCTCATCCTATGGTGCTGGTGTTAAGCTCGGATTGGTCAGGATGGAATATGCAGTTGATCATAATGCAGGTAGTGGTGCTGTATTCTTCAGATTTGGAGAGAGATTTTGAGGCATGCAGCCTGTTTTCAGTAGTTCTCTTGTAGACTGGAATTAATGTATGTGAGTGGAGAGAATTGCGGCTTTTCCCATGTCATAAGATTTTACTTCATTGTGTTTCTCTTCCGGAACCATGAACTCGTCCTTTATATTCTTCAATAGCAATACAGTTCTTGCCCGGGTTGTGTGGATAAATCCTAGTTGATAGGATTATAAAATGATGCTATGCTATGCTATGCTTATTGATAGGACCAAAATGATCCATTGATCTTTATTTATTAAGGGCAGGACTTAGAGAGACCTCTCAGATGATTAATAGACCATATAAATTTTCTAGGGAATTGATGGCGCACACACCTGGGAACAACTTGAATTCCCTAAAGACTAGCAGATCTATAACTTCAGCTGTGGTGGTTACAACTTGTCTTTGAATGAATAAAGAGCATATCTAGTGAATTTTACCAAAAAAAAAAGGGACTAGATATTTATCTTGTTTACAGGTTACAGCTTCAGCCTGCAGTACTGGATGTTGCTAGACCTGCATTAAAAAAAATAAAAAATAAAAATAAAATAACATCCAACTCCCTCAATATGAACCTTGAAGTGTGATCTCCAGGTTAAACTTAAAGGCCCAACTCTTTTTTCAACTGTATGAGAGTTGCTTCAATTTCATCAATGCTATCTTCAATGCTGCTATCCATCTGCCCTCCCTCTTCCCTTTGCCCTTCTTCAGCCTTGGGATATGAGTTGTTCTTGAAAGAATCATCAGTCTCACCAGCTCCTTCTGGACTTGTATCATTGATGTTTAGTTCCTTCTCCAGGAATTCAACAAACTCCTCACCTATCTCCTGAAGTGCCGAATGATTTAGTCAACAACCATATAATTGCAGAAAAGAACCTATGCTAAAATTTCTTGGTTAGAATTTTGTTATAAAGTCAAGCATACTAAAATGCTGTGCAGACTGTTATTTCTATTGTGCCCCCTTAAAGCAATGTCACTGAAAATATGTATACACTATTGTGGCTCACTCACCGCTAATTCCTCCCACAAGCTTTTGGGTTTATCTTGAGAATTAATGCCTGCTTCCCAGTTCTGAAATTCCTTCTGCAGATCCTGGAAAAAGTCTCCTGTTGCAAGAAAATTTGCATTAAATATCACACAACTCTTTCAGAAGAAAATTAACATTTAACTATTACACAGCATGGTGGAAATGTCTTGGTGTCAAGATAACCAAAAAAAAAAAAAAAAAAAAAGAGCCAAAACCAATATGTAGCCAAATTGAAAAAATATTTATTTGCAGAGACACCCTGAGTTCCTGTTAGCTATGAAAGTCAAAATCACCAATAAGAGACAGGTATACCTATGGTAATTTGAACATCCCTCAAAAAATCACCTGCAGAATAAAGAGGTTCTATAAGGACTTAAACTACTGGAAACAATGATCATAGATTGGGTTTTGAGTGCATTGTTATATCACAACTTGCATAAAAATCTTAGATACTACAAAGCATAATTTATTTATAATAATCTTGAATTGGTTTGAAGAGCGACATAGTCAAAATAACCACAAGTATACCAAAAAAAATTAGACTTTCAATGAAATCATCTAGTGGTTGTAGCAATAGCATGTTAAAAGGCATAACTATACCATTATGTTGGCTTGCCAGAACACGCACTCAAATCTATTTCAAGTTCTCTTTTATGAATTTTTGTAAAATTAAAGAGAAAGATGCAGAAATAGTTGAAGTCTGATAAACACTAACCCATATGGCCAACTATATGAAATTTACTACCCCATATACTCACTAGCAATTTCAACCCAGTAATATTACAAGTTTCCAGGCATTTAGATTCATACCGAACCCATAAAACTCTTCTTCCTGTGTAGTGGTTTTTCTGTTTCCTTCAGATGTCTTGGAATAATCTGAACTACTATAAGCATATTTGAACTGAGAGTCTGGATTCAACAGTGTATTGTATGCATGCTTGATTCGCATGAATTTCTCTTGTGCTTTTGGCTGGAAAATAGAGGCCAAATAATTAGAAGTAATACAAGAAGTATCTGTTCAAGCATCATTGTAGACAAGGAATTATAACTATAAACACAACAGTCACATAACAGCAAATTTTCAGAAAGGTAAATTGCTTAATATTTCTGAACATTCAAATGTACAACAAAACAGAATTTACTTATGTGTTACCCCATTCTACCACACCTCCCTCCAATTAAGTAGTTTTATGAAAGATTTACAAGTATTCAGTGTTCATTAATTGTGGCACATCCTACATTGTAGCTGAGTCAGCAATAACCTACTAGACATTTTTTATATTTTCCTATTCAAGCTTAATATTTTCCTACCGTTAGATAGACAGCCTCATGGGCCCATCTCATTCAACAGATTATAAAAGACAGACTAAACGGCTGTTGAGGACCAACTGCTATTTAATTGAATTAACCATAAAATTTAGGTGAGAAATTAATCGACACATAAATAGTCACGATTACATGAATAGTAAATGTCATGAGAGATTCAAGGTAGTTCACTCTTATCTGGCCTAAGTCCACTAGTAACAAAGGAGAAATTCCACTATGACAAAAGGTGGAGATTACAAGAGAGCAACACTATTAACACACATTAATACAAAACCCTTAATACATCCACTACACTCATCTTTCCCGTAAATATGCCTATAAGAACGTAAAATAATAGTTGCATGTATAAAAGATAATAAGGAATTCTTATCTATGTGTTGGATACTCATCCTCTTGAAGAGCAAAACTTCTCTTACTCTAGCTCTCACATACATTCCGAGACTTGGTGTTTTTGTTTTTCTCTCACTCAAGAGAAAGGAACTCTCTTTTATTAACCTCTTTTTCTCTTCTCTTACTCACGAGGATGTCTTTCGTCATAAGGAGCATCACTCCTTTTACATCCATCAAAGGAGACAAAAGTCTACATTAGTGACTTTTGCCACCACCAATGGAGACTTTTATCCCCTTTGATGGCTATAAAAGCGGCATTACTCCTAAACAAAGATACAATAAGAAGAGGGAAAAAAGAGATTAATAAGAACAGAAAGTTCTTTTCTCTCGAGTAGGAGATAGACACCAAGTCTGTCTCATACATATGAGAGACAGAGAAAGAGAAGTTCCACTCTTAGAGAGATAAATAATTCCTTATTATCTTTTATACACCCAACTATTATTATACTTTTTCAAAGGCAATACACATCGGAAAAATTTGAGTGGTGTTGGTATATTAAGAGTACTGTGCTAGTGAATTAATAGTGTTACTGTTACTCTATTGTAATTCTCCATGCCAACAGTGGGCATAGACCAAACAAGGAACCACCTTGAATCTTCGGTGACATTTACTACTCATACACTACTACTATTCATGTGCTGATTAATTTGTCATCGGTATTTCGTTGTTAATGTAGTTAAATAGCAGTCGGTGCTCATCTCCGGCACCATATTTCATAGAATGGAGTAGAAATTTGTACAAAGGATACAGTAAATTCATTTCAACAAATGGAATGAGAGATCTGCAGTTTTAACAAAGAGAGGAGACCACAAAACTGAAGAGGACCAGCCTAAAAAATGTTGATTCGCAATCTATCTCAAAGGGATCAGATCTAAGAGCATATAGGCTGGCAGAAATCATTGGCAGACTGTTAGCAATAAATAAGCAGGATGAAGAGATTGGGGAATGGAAGGGAATTAAGAGATTGAGGGACAGAAGAGAGCAAGGGAACAGATATGGTTGATTCGAGGTAACCAGCCTCCTTTATCTTAAACTCAATTCATTCCAAACTTGTCGATCACAGGAACTGTCTACAGCTTATGTAGAGCTGAGACATAACCAACCATGCTATTATTCAGCCTACAAATTCAAATATAAGTTATTCAATCTTATCCAAACCAAATACAAATCCAAACTAACTAATTATTGCTACTAATCCTCAACTACCAGCAGATGGGAGTGTAACAGCTTTCCCCTCCTCAAGTGACAGCCTTGTCCGCAAGGCTGAAGGCCGCATTTGACTCCTCCACAACAGTTGATGGCTCAGCATCGAGAAGAAAAATTGTCTGTGTCTTGCACCTATGGCCTGGAGAGAACTTTTCATCACAGTTGTAGCACAAGCCTTTGTCTCGCCGTTCACGCATTTCAGGGGGAGAAAGACGTTTGAGTGGTACTGATGGCAACGAGGGAGTGGAAATACCCGACGCGATATTGTCAACTCGGCAACAAACTTCTTGCTTTTCTTCTAATAGACGAGCCAGACCTACAGCTGCAGAGAACGTGGTTGGTTTAAAAAGTTGAACATCATACCGCAATTCCTCTTTTAGTCCACCAATGAATTGGGCAGTACGCATCCGTTCGGATAATCCTGTCACTTTAGTTGCAAGTGCTTCGAAGTGCTTTTGATAAACGGGGACGGTTGTCGTTTGGTGAAGCTTAGTGAGAGAAATAGCTGGATCTTCATATTCGGTAGGACCAAATCGAAGAGTGAGAGCTCGGGAAAAAACTTCCCAACTGGTGATAGCTTGGTCGGACTCGAGAAGCTTATACCAATGGAGTGCAGGTCCTCGCAGATGAAAGGATACAATGAGAAGACGTTGGGTTGGGGAAGTTTGATGATACAAGAAAAATTGTTCAGCTCTAAACAGCCAATCTGAAGGGTCTTCTTCTCCATCGTATGTAGGAAAATCCAGCCTCACAGAACGGGATTGAATGCCTCCTGCATTCGAGTGGTTCGACGGGGTGGCTCTCTGAGGGGCAACTGGACTAACTTCACCAAAGGATGAGGCAAGCATATGGATTTGTTGTTGCATTTCGGCCATGGTCTTGTCGGTATGTTCGGTCCGTTCCTCCAGGCGAATCAAGGCATTTTTGAGCTGGTTGATGGACTCTTGGATCTCCTTTAGCCTCGTTCCGTCAGCCATGATTGATTTCGGTGGGACCTCCAAATGTTAGCAATAAATAAGCAGGATGAAGAGATTGGGGAATGGAAGGGAATTAAGAGATTGAGGGACAGAAGAGAGCAAGGGAACAGATATGGTTGATTCGAGGTAACCAGCCTCCTTTATCTTAAACTCAATTCATTCCAAACTTGTCGATTACAGGAACTGTCTACAGCTTATGTAGAGCTGAGACATAACCAACCATGCTATTATTCAGCCTACAAATTAAAATATAAGTTATTCAATCTTATCCAAACCAAATACAAATCCAAACTAACTAATTATTGCTACTAATCCTCAACTACCAGCAGATGGGAGTGTAACACAGACCCTGATGAAATGATTGAAAGGTTGAGATTAAAAAAACAAAACAAAACAAATTTTGATCTAGGATCATGCCGCTAGGGTTTCGTTTGGGAAAAAAAAAAAAGAAGAGATTTTTATAAGAAAAATAACGTCCAAAGAAGATGGCAAACATAATAGTAGAAACAAAACAAAAATCCAGCCGTGTATTGAAAAAGAAGGGTAAAAAGGAAGAAACAGAAATATTGGGGAAATTAATAAGGCACGTACCTCCTTGTTGACATCAGGGTGGTATTTGAGGGCGAGCTTCCGGTAAGCCCTCTTGATTTCCTGAAGTGAAGCCGAGGGGGAAACACCAAGCACTTGATAAGGGGACTCTCTCCGGGTTGCTCTCACACGGATGCAAGCGGAACCCCATCCCCTCTGCTTCTCCTTCCTCCTCTCCGTAAAGCTCCGATTGATATAAAATCGAGGACGGGGAAAGACATCATGGTGTTGCCCCAGAGACACAGTGACCTTCGGTAGGATAAAAAAGGATCGAAGATGAAAGCGATGAGGAGAAGAAGACGAGAGAGATACAGGTCGCGAGAGGGTAACAAGATGATGCATAGAATCCACCAACAACAGCGTCTCGCTGAAACGACGACTTAGATCATGGGCCACATATCCAAAAGAAGAACCCAATCCTCTCAAACATTACTAGTTCTAATTCTAATAATCCAAATTATAATAATTTCTTTCACTGAAAATTTATGTTCAGATTTGGGCAGGGGCCGCGCGTGCGCGTACCCCCTCTACCACAAATTATGACGTCCACTCTGCCACTTGGGCAGATGGTAAGCCAGCGCACCCCCTAGGTGCAATGGGGGCCACTTGCCTAGGCCACGAGCCTTCTTGATCACCCGTAGACCCCGTCCAGGTAAGTATGTTTGCACGATCCCCAAGCCCTCTTATTTATACACTCTCTAGCCTTCTCACATGCTTTAGCTATCCGATGTGGGACTAATCAGTATATGTAATGTGACTGACTCCACTCCACTCAACTGTCAGTCTGCGTGTATTATTACGATTTACCATCATCATGTATGTCTAATATTCTGTCCCGAGAGAGAGAGAGAGAGGGAGAGAGACATGACTAGAGTCGAGATCAGCCATTGGATTTCTTCTCTATTTTCCGAGATCATCCGCAATGAGCTTCCTCGTCACTGCGTTGTCCTCCCGGGCGTTCTCCGAGCTTGCACTAAGCTCTCGGATCTTCGAACTGGAAAGGTTTTACACAACCTCATCACCCGCTCCTTACTCGATTCGGATGCGTTCATCAGTAGTGCACTCGTTAGTATGTATTCGAGATGCGGCCGCGTGGACATTGCGCGAAGAGTGTTTGATAGAATGTCTGACAGAGACTTGGTGGTCTGGAATTCTATGATTTCAGGATATGCTTGCCATGGTTTGCTTGAAGATGCCATGGATTTATTCGGATTGATGAAGTTTTCAGGAACAGAGCCCGATTTGGTGACCTGGAATACACTCATCTCGGGATTCTCCCGCGTGGGGGATGTGGGAATGGTTGTGGGTTTGTTTTCATCAATGCAGGGTGATGGGATCAAGCCTGATGTTTTCTCTTGGACTTCCATCATAACTGGCTTAGTTCGTAATTTCCAGTATAAAAGAGCATTTCAGGTGTTCAGGCAAATGGTGGTGGTTGCCGGAGTCCGGCCAAATTCGGTGACAATCAGTAGCATTCTACCCGCTTGTGCTACTGCTGCGGATTTGAGGCGGTAAAGAGATGCATGCTCAATCTCTGGTGATCGAGTCGCAGATGATTTGCATGTCAGTAGTGCTCTTGTTGACATGTATGCCAAGTGTGGTCTCATATCTGAGGCAGAGATGGTGTTTGATAACATGAGAGTGAGGAATAGAGTCTCTTGGAATTCAATGATTTTTGGATATATGCAAATCATGGGTACTGTGATCGTGCATTCAATGTCTTCCACAGGATGGGAGCCGGAGGTGAGGGTATTAGGCCGGATCATTTGACGTTTACAGCAGCCTTAACTGCTTGCAGTAACGCAGGCATGGTTGAAGTTGGGAAGGATTTATTCAGAGCAATGCAAAAAGAGCATGCAATCAAGGCAAGGTTGGAGCATTATGCTTGCATGGTGGACCTTCTTGGCCGAGCTGGGAGGCTTGTTGAGGCTCATGAATTTATCAAGAGGATGCCGATAGAGCCGGATTCTTTTGTCTGGGGAGCCTTGTTAGGGGCCAGCAGGAAACATGGGGACGTTCTGCTTGCGGAGATTGCAGCGTCCCGTTTGTCTGAGATTGAGCCAAAGAGTGCGAATGCGGGAAGTAGTCTGTTGTTAAGCAATGTACTTGCAGACGCAGGGCGTTGGCTAGATGCTGCGGAGATAAAGAAGAAGATGAAACGAAGGAAACTGAGAAGATATCTCGGTTGCAGCTGGATTTGAGTTGAGCTTGTAAGTTTACAATAATTTCATTTCGGAATGTATGTCCAAACGTGTACACAAATTGTAATCCTCATTTATAGCAGAAAATCCTTTTTTTTTTTTTACTTCAAGTTAGAGAGCTAATTTACAAACTTAATGTTTAGAGTTAGATTTTATGTTAATTAAAAATATTTGTATATTTTATCTATAAATACATATGAATGTCCAACTTGTGGTTGCTTTACCTAATTAGTGCGTTCTTATCAAAATTTATGTATTTCAAGACATTAATTTAGATGTTTTATCATTGTATCATGACTTTTCTGCTTTAAGATATCAAGCCCTCGTGGAATTTTTTTATTTATTATTTTTTATTATTTATATATTATTTTTTTTATGTATTTATTCATTTATTATTATTAATATTTATCTATTTATTTTGAGCAACATATGGAGACAAAGAATTCATATAGCCGACTCCATCCAGTATGGGATTAAGGGTTAGTTGTTGTTGTTGTTGTATAATTGTATCAAAAGAAGGCGATGTCAACTATATAAAAAAAACAAAAAACAACTCACAAGTTGGTACCACGACGTCAAATTGGAGTCGTGGCGCCAAAGTTGAGAAAACTCAGAAATCAACTAGTTGCATCGTGATTTGACGTCAAACTTCAAAGTTGGGAGTTTGGGTTTCGCGCCGTAATGCCAACTCTTTGTCTATAAAAAAAATGGGCGATTTCTAGAGTTTTCATCATTATTGGATGGTGGAGTCCAGCTTCTAGACTGCGATCCAATAAGATCTGCGGCCATCCAAAGTAAGGGAGCGCTCACCAGGAGGATAAGATCCATTTCTTCTTGCTTATTCTTCAATTTTATCCTTTTTGTATTGATATTTATAGATGTTTTGTTTGAATACTTTGATTCTATGTTAATCAACACCAAATTAATACGGCTAAATTTTTTGAATCTAGGGTTGTATGATTTTGTGAACATGAATATTATCATTAATCATTGATTTGTATGTGTGAGAATGTCTCAGAGTTTGGTGAGATGTTGGGCATATCTTGAACACTTTTGACGAGCTAAACAACAGTCTGCAGAAGTCTGGTCGATCAACTGAAAGAGAAGCTGGCCGATCAACTGAAAGGAAGATATGGCCAATCAGCTAAAAGGAAGGGTTGGCCGATCGGTGAAAGATTGGGTAGGCCGATCAGTGATCTTGAGAGAAGGCCGATCTACGGTTTAGAGGAGGCCGAACTACAGATCTTTGGGAAGGTCGAGGCAGGCGTAGAAGCGTTGTCTTTGGTGAAAACTTCAATTGAGAAGGGCTTGTAGGTCTTTAAGAGAGGGAAAAACAAGAGAGAGTAAGACACACTGAAAAACTGAGAGGAAGGAGAGGGAAAAATTAGGGCAAGCGAAAAAGAGTGAAATTGCTTGATAGGAGGTTTGTTCCTATTGAGAGTAGGATCCACCAATCTTGTAAACTTTTCCTTCTCTAATATTAGTAGCAAGATCACGAGGAGAATTTGGGCGTGGGTCATTGTTGGGCGAACCGGGGTAAATCGTGCCATTTTCTCTATATCTTTGCATGATTGTTTTGAGTGAATGTTCTTGGTTATTTTTGGTTTCTATAATTGGTTTCTCGTTCCACATTGTGTGCCCAGGGTGATTTCAGATTAAAAGTGCGGTGAAATCACAACAAATTGGTATTAGAACTACTGGTTGTAGATCAGAGAAAATCGTGGTGTTTCTGTTGAAAAGCAAGGTTGTTGAAGTTTTCTGCACATCAAGTGTTTGAAGACATTCCTCAAAGATGGCTAGCTCAAGCTCCAAGGTAGATATTGAGAAGTTTGATGGGACAAATGATTTTGGGTTATGCAAGATGAAGATGAGAGCTCACCTCGGTAATCTTGGTCTCATTAAGGCACTAGAGGGGAAACTTCCGGAGTCAATGGAGGCGGAGAAGAAGGAAGAGGTCCTGGAGAGGGCATACAATACTTTGATTCTTAGCCTTGGTGATAATGTGCTGCGAGAAATAGTGAAATACAAGAGTGAGGCAGAGGTGTGGTTGACTCTTGAATCTCTGTACATGACCAAAAGTTTGTCAGGTCGGTTGTATCTCAAGGCAAGGTTCTTCACATGGAAGATGGTGGAAGGTAGAGATATCCATGCCCACAGAAATGATTTCAACAAGTTGGTAATTGATTTGGAGAATATTGGGGTCATGTATGAAGATAAGGATAAGGCTTTGGTGTTGCTTTACTCACTGCCAAAGTCCTATGCTACCTTTGAGGAAATTCTACAACATGGGAGAGAAACCATAAGTCTTAGTGATGGTGTGGGGGCTCGAAAGGCAAAAGAACAGAAACGACAGAACGATTTGAATGAGCACATGAGAGAAGGTTTAATTGTTAGAGGAAAACCAAACAAGAAAGAAACAAATGCAAAAGGCAAGGCAAGATCCAAGTCCAGAGGTGGCAAGAAAGACAACAAATGTTTCTTTGTCATGAGACAGGACACTTCAAGAAGGACTGCCCAAAGAGAAGAAAAGACAGGAAGTCTAAGGAAGGCCAAGCTGCTATTGTTCAAAGGGATAATGAAGATGAAGATGCCGATGTGCTAGTTGCTTTATCTAATCATCAAGAGGGGCAGTGGATCATGGGCTCAGGATGCTCGTTCCATGTAACTCCTAATGGTGAGTGGTTTGAAAACTACAAGGAGATGGACGGGGGATAGATTTTGTTGGGAAATGACAAGGCTTGTAAGGTGGTCGGTATTGGTTCAGTTAGATTGAAGACCCATGATGGGGCTAAAAGAGTCCTGTTGGAATTACATGCTCCTGAACTAAAGAGGAATTTAATCTCTTTAGGTATGCTTGATGATCATGGATTTGTGTGGAAAGGTGAGAAGGGTGTCTTGAAGGTAACTAAGGGGTAGCTTGTAGTCATGAAGGAAGTGAAGGTAAGGAGCCTTTACATGCTTCAAGGAAGTACTGTGGTTGGTACAACAGCGGAGGCGGTGGAACCAAAGGAGGACTCTTTGCAAAACCTATGGCACAAACTGCTTGGTCATGTGAGTTAAAGGGGAATGGAAGAACTTGAGAAATAGGGGCTGTTTGGGAGTGAGAAGCTAGGAGGACTTGACTTTTTTGAGAATTGCATCAATGGGAAGGCCACTTGGGTGAAGTTCAGTATGTCGTCGTATGTTACGAGGGAGACCTTAGGCTATGTTCATTCCGATTTGTGGGGGCCTTCACAAAAAGAGTCTCTAGGAGGAGGAAAATACTTCATGTCTATAGTTGACAATTATTCTCGGAAGGTTTGGGTTTTCATTCTCAAGAACAAGAGTGATGCACTCGGGAGGTTCATAGAATGGAAGAAAATGGTTGAAGTCCAAATCGGGAGGAAGGTAAAGAAATTGAGGACCGACAATGGGTTGGAATTTCTTAACCAAGAGTTCAATCAACTGTGCAAGGATGAAGGGATGGTCAGACACATAACCACACCATACACTCCACAACAAAATGGTGTGACGAAGAGGATGAATAGAACACTAATGGAGATTGTGAGATGCATGTTACTTGAAGAAGGAGTCCCTCAAAGGTTCTGGGCTGAAGCTGTTAACACAACGGCATACCTTGTGAACAGGCGTCCTTCAACTGCATTAGAATTCAAGACTCCAAAAGAAGTGTGGTCAGGTCATCCTCCAAAGTTTGACAACTTGCGAGTGTTTGGATGTGTAGCATATGCGTACCAAAAGCAAGGAATGCTTGATGCCAGAGCAAAGAAATACATGTTCTTAGGATATCCGGATGGAGTTAAGGGTTTGACCTTTCGTTGATCGGTCTTGGCCTTCCGCTGAAACTAAGGTGGAGCTCTTGGGAGAGAGTAGTACTGCAAGGAATGAAGACACAACTAATGAGGAGGAGAATTTGGAGGTAGAGGATCAAGGTGATGACCTTGAGGGATACCAATTTGCAAAGGACCGAATAAGAACTCTTAAGGCACGGAAAAGGTATGGATATGCAGACTTAGTTTCTTATGCATTGCTTGCCTCAGAAGATCTTGATGACTCAGAACCAAAGAGTTATAAGAAAGTAATGGAAAGCAAAGAGAAAAAACTATGGGCATAAGCTATGAAAGAAGAAATTGAATTACTTGACAAGAATCACACATGGGAATTAGTTGATAAACCACAGGCACAGAAGATTGTTGGATACAAGTGGATTTTCAAGCTGAAAGAAGGCATTGAGGTGATAGAGAAACCAAGGTACAAAGCAAGACGTGTACTAGAGGGCTTTACACAAAGGGAAGGGGTTGATTCCAATGAGATCTACTCACCGGTAGTGAAGCACACATCCATTAGAGTGTTGCTAGCCTTTGTCACTCAATATGACTTAGAGATAGAACAAATGGATGTGAAGACAACGTTCCTTCATGGAAACCTTGAGGAGAGAATCTTCATGGCACAACCAAAAGGATTTGTCAAGGAGGGAGATGAGGGAAAGGTTTGTTTGTTCAAGAAGTCTCTTTATAGTTTGAAACAATCCCCAAGGCAATGGTATCTCAGATTTGACGAGTTCATGATTAGAAACAAGTTTGTGAGGAGCAACTATGATAGTTGTGTGTATGTCAAGTGGGTGAGAGAAGGCTTGGGGGTATTCCTTTTGTTGTATGTTGATGACATATTGATAGCATCAAAGGACAAGGAGGAGATCCAGAAACTCAAGCATCAGTTGGGGAATGAATTTGAAATGAAGGACATGGGGCCAGCAAAGAAAATTCTAGGCATGGAGATCATTAGGGACAGGAAACAAGGTACATTGTTTGTTTCTCAATGTAGTTACTTGAAGAAAATCCTGGCCAAATTTGACATGTCATGGTGCAAGACGGTAATAACACCATTAGCAAGTCATTTCAAACTCTCTGCAAAGATGTCTCCTAAATCTGAGGAAGAGAAGAAGAAGATGGAGAGGATTCCTTATGCTAGTGCAGTGGGTAGTCTCATGTATGCGATGGTCTGCACTAGGCCGGATTTAGCATATTCGGCTAGCCTTATGAGTAGGTTCATGGCAAACCCGGGGAAGGAGCATTGAGAAGCAGTTAAATAGGTACTTAGGTATATTCAAGGTGCTTCTGACATTGGTCTGCTCTATAGAAGATGTGAAGATGATGGAGATAAACTCATGGATTATGTTGATGCTGATTACGCAAGTGATTTGGACAGGAGAAGGTCCTTAATTATCAGGATATGTCTTTACTTTGTTTGGATGCACAGTGAGATGGAAAGCTCAATTACAACCTATTGTCGCACTATCTATAACAGAGGCCGAGTACATTGCTGCCACAGAAGGAGTCAAGGAAGCACTTTGGCTGAAGGAGCTAATTAGTGAACTTGGATGTGAGCATAACATGGTGAAGGTCTTCTGTGATATTCAAAGCTCCATACATTTGACAAGGAATCAAATATTCCATGAGAGGACAAAGCACATAGACATCAAACTTCACTTCATTCGAGACGTGATCTCCTAAGGAACTGTATTGGTGGAGAGGGTTCACACGGATGAGAACCCGGTGGACATGGTGACAAAACCTGTGACAAGTATCAAGTTCAAGCGTTTCCTGGACTTAAAAAGTGTCACGACTCATACCACTTGAGGTGGAGTGGAAACTAGTGATCTTCATGTATCTCTCTTCTTGTTCTTTATTAACTATGAGCCAAGGTGGAGATTTGTGAGGATGTCTCAGAGTTTGGTGAAATGTTGGACATGTCTTGAATACCTTTGAGGAGCTGAACAACAGTCGCAAAAGTCTAACCGATCAGTTGAAAGAGAAGATGGTCGATCAGCTGAAAGGAAGATATAGTCAATCAGCTGAACGAGAAGCTGGCCGATCGGCTGAAAGGAAGATATGGCCGATCAGCTGAAAAGAAGGGCTGGCCGAACAGCTGAAAGAAAGATATGGCCGATCAACTGAAAGGGTGGCTGGCGATCAATAGTACAGAGAAGGCCGATCTACGGTTCAGAGGAGGCCGAACTATAGTGCTGGGAAGGTCAAGATAGAGCATCTGAAATGTTGTGCTAAGCTGGAAACTTCAATTGAGAAGGGCTCGTAGGTCTTTAAGAGAGGGAAAAACAAGAGAGAGTAAGACACACTGAAAAACTGAGAGGAAGGAGAAGCAAAAGTTAGGTTAAGTGAAAAAGAGTGAAATTGCTTGATAGAAGGTTTGTTCCTATTGAGAGCAGGATCCACCAATCTTGTAAACTTTTCTTTCTCTAATCTTAGTGAAGATCACCGGAGGTTGGACGTAGGTCATTGTTGGGCCAATCCAGGGTAAATCTGTGTCATTTTCTCTATATCTTTGCATGATTGTTTCACTGGATGTTCTTCGTTATTTTGGTTTTTACAATTGCTTTCTCGTTCCGCATTGTGTGCTCCGAGGGTGATTCCCGGTTAAAGGTGGGTCATAAATCACAACAATATGGATTGTTTGTTATGTTGGATGTGTTTGTAACATGGCTCTTGTTTATTATTAGTCGGAAGGCAATGATATATATTTAACAATACTTATATAAAAGTGTTAATGTAGACAAGTTATGCATCACAAGATGGAAGTCCGATTCGGCCGAAATTCCTACGGCATAGAAATATGTCGTAGTAGCCCCATGGTCAGAATATCCTACTAGGTTCAATAATATCTCACTCTAGGCATAATAATATGTGGTAAAGACCGTAGACGTATAATTCCTTAGGAATAGAGAATCATCATCTATGCTTTTGTACATGAAGTCATCTAGAATACCATTCAATAACCCTTGTCCTCTAACATAACAATCCAATTCAATCTTATATTAAAACCAATATCATGTTCACGAGGAATATAACATTGGATCCTTACCATTGAGTGTTTTCCCGTTCTCTTTGTTAACTTTTTATTATTTTCTAGGTGTTAGATTAATTTAGAACAAAAACCATTATTTCAATTGACTAAATGAACATAGTACTATAATAGGCCAGTAATTTCCTCTAATGATATAATAATGAGACTCGCTTTTGTTACTTTGACAACACGTACACTTAGGGGCTGTTTGGTTGCCTGTGAGTGGCTGTGAAGTAAGTGACTTTTACAGTAAGTGGCACTTTTCATTGTTTGGTTTCCTGTGAAATAAGGACTTACATGTAAAATATGAAGTAAGTGGCTGTACTTTTCCTGTAAATCCACTCACGGCAAAATCGGCCGTAAGTGGATTTTACTGTAAAACTTGAGCGTATGCTCACCCCTCACGAGATCTCTTTTCCCTTCCCATCCCGTGCTCAGCCTTCTCTCGTTTCGTTTCCCTTCCCTCCCGTGCTCAACCTTCTCCGTCAGCCTCCTCCCGTGCTCAGCCTCCTCCCGTGCTCCTCCTCCCGTGCTCAGCCTCCTCCCATCAGCTCATCTTCAACAGCAAAATCTCCTCTTTACTCTGCAGCCCTCAATCGTGAGTTTCCCTTCTTCTCCCTCTTAGAAACCCTAATATTATGTTGATAAACCCTAGATCTACTCTTGATTTTTGGTTTTGATTATTTTGTTCTATTCCTCAGAGGGAACGAGGTCTCTTGTGAAATCACGACATCAAGGATCTGTTGATTTTAATCTATTCCTCAAAGAGAACGAGGTTTGGGAATTTCCATGCCTTTGTTTTGCTTCTAGTTTTGATGGTTTGATTTTGTTGTTTTTTTTTTGGATTCATTGGTTCCCATTGTCAAGATCTGTTGATATATTGTATTTTAATTTTAATTTTAATTTTTATTTTGTTTTAATTTGACTTCTGTGACTTTTATTTATGAATGTGGTGTTGTTTTCTAGTTTGAATTCTATAGCTTCTAGTTACTGTGCATTGATTAATCTGAAAAAAATTGGAGTTTCTCTGAGTCTGCGTCTGCCTTGATTTTAATGAATTTATCTTGAAGATGAATTATATGTGTAGAATTGAAGATGAACCTATTTTGGATATATGTGATTCCTTTTTAGTTGTGGACTGTTTTCTATGTAGCAATTTTTGATAATTAATTATGGATATGATGTACAGTTGTGGATTATTATTTGTTGGATGAAGTGTTTGAATTTTCATAGTTCTGATTGTTAGTGTTTTATCCACAAAGATGGTAATCAATCCATGACCTCTTGATCTTCCTTTGAGCAATCTGAAGTTTTTCTCCATAGAGTGAAAGTCTAGCTTTTTAGTGTCTACACAAATACTATTTTGTTGTTTTACTTCTGTTATTGGGATAATTAGAACCACGATTCGATTAATTAAAACTTGAAATTTTTTGGGTTTGCTATTGTTGGATTGAGTGTAGGTCTATACAACTTTAATACATGCACAACACACTACTATTGGATGGAAATATTTGGGGAAATATCAAAGGAACATAAAGTTTTGAAATTGGCAATTGAAGACCCTGTTTTCCAAGCTGGCCATTGATTGAAATCCTATCCTAAAATTTTGAACTCTATCCTTAATATTTTGAATTAGAAGAGCTTATATATTATTTCACTGCATGCATGGCAGGGTTTATGGGATATAATTAATTAATGTTTCATTATAACCATATGAATTGTATATAATGTTTTATTACAGAATTATATTAGATAAAATGGCTAAGTTTGTATACTTATCATTGATGATTTGTGATCCATTTTTAATAAATGGTTAGGTAGTATGTTCAAGACAAAGCATCAACAGAACAAAATTGTTATCCTCATGCAGAAAAAATCAAGTCAATGGATTGAAACTTGTTGTGTTGGATGGCTTATGCAACATGCTCTTCTTATTGTATGTTTTTTGTTTTTCTGGAATGTGGGTAAACCACGTGATTAGAATACATTTTGGAAGCTGTAGTTAACCAAGGAGGTGGTTTATTTTTTAATGACTTCTTTTTTCATGTTTCTTTAAAGATGGAAGATAACTGCGAAGAGGAACATCTTTGTTATTCTTGGGTTTTAGGTTGCCATCGATCTTATGTCAAGGTTGTAGAAAAGGGAAAGACGACTCGCTTTGCCAAAGGAGCCTTATGACAATAGGGATGAGCAGCGCGTGACTACATTTCAAGGATAATTCATGGGTCAGATGAAACTAGTATAGCAATGTTGAGAATGACAAGAAGAAATTTTTTTGGGTTATGTGATTTATTGAAGGCAAAAGGATTACTATTCAATACTCTTCACGTAAGTGTTGAAGAACAAGTAGCGATGTTTCTTCACATTGTTGGTCACAATGTGAGAAATAGAGTGATTGGAGTTAATTTCTTACGTTAGGAGAAAGCTTGTCGGCCGATATTTTCACCATGTATTACATGCCATAGGAGAGCTTGAGGGTGAATTAATTCAACCTCCTAGCACGATTACTAGTCCAACAATCCTTTGGTGATCCATGATTTATGCCATATTTCAAGGTCGGTATTCCTCGATTAATAACGTAGGATGTTATGCAAGTCTTACATTAACACTTGTTTACTTACATGACATCACTAAATTTTATTAATTATATAGGATTGCATAGGAGCGCTTGATGGTACACATATTCAAGCATCTGTTTCAAGTGATATTGTAGCGCTTTAGGTGGGAGAAAACCTTTTCCCACGCAAAATGTGTTAAACTGCGGTTGACTTTGAACTAAGATTTACATACGTGTTGGCGGTTGGGAGGAGTTCTACATTACCCGCGCACTTGTTCTTCGGAATGCTTTGAAAAGAGAAGATGGACTTGTGGTGCCTGAAGGTATTAGAAATATTCATAAAAATTAATATATCTAGTCTAAAGTATTATGAGCTAATTATTCAATATATTCTTGAAGGTAAATATTACCTTGTAGATGCGGGCTATTCCACACGACCGGGCTTTATATCACCATTTTGTGGTGTTCGCTATCATCTTAAGGAATTCAATGCCCGTGCACCATCTACTAAATGAGAGTTATTTAATTATAGGCATTCCTCTTTCACATTTTCACGTGATTGGAGCGAGCATTTGGAGCATTGAAGAATCGTTTCAAAATCCTCATATCTAGACCATTTTTCCCATTTGAAACGCATAAGTAGATATTGTGGTGGCGTGTTGTATTCTACATAACTACATTACGAAGGAGAGCCTAGCGATATCTACGTACCCAATATTGAAGAATGGGAACCTAATGTGCTTGAGAAGTGAGATCCACAATCTCAAATGCGTGAAGATGCAAGGGAATGAGTCGACATTACGAAATGCAATCATGGATAACATATGGAATCATAGATGAAGTTGTTAGCTAAATTGTCTAAACTTTTTGATTTTGTTTTGTAGACATCATGTGGAACATGGCATTTGTTTTATAGAGCACCCTCCATTGGAGTTTATTTGGATTAATCTTTATTTAATGCTAATTATGTTTCCTTGTTCTTTTATAATTTTTAGTGGAATGTTGAATTATTCTTCATAGAGAAGTTCCTAGATCTTTTATGAAACTGAAAAATTATAGCAATCAAAATCAGTTGGTAGAGATTCTTTAACTTGTGTAATATTTATTGCTTTTGATTGAACTCCATTTCAGTTCTTTAACTTGTGTTGGTGTTTATTTTTTTATAGCAGGATGGAATCGGAGATATGATGCAAGAGAGCGGGGATGTTGCGGAAGGAAGATACCAAGTAACTTTCGATGGACATCGGCCATGACTTCATTCATGCTTCAATGCTTAGTTGAGCAAGCCAATCTTGGTCTTAAAACCGACAAAGGTTTTAAGAGTCTTTATCTTAATGTTGTTGCTAAAGATGTTGAGTGCCAAATTCAAGTTAGTTGTGAATGACACACATGTTAACAATCGCGTCTTGGCATGTGAGGAAAATATGGCTAATCATCAAGAAGCTAAAAAGGATTTAAGTGGAGTATCATGGGATGATTAAAGAAGAAAATAATTATGGGCATGGAGGAGTTTCAAACATATATTCAAGTAAGTTGGGTTTGATTTTTAACATATAGAGTGATATTTGTTCATTTGTACTAATTATGGATTTTGTGTGTTTTGTTTTGTAGGCACATCCAAATTGAAGCGATTTATATTAATAAACCAATTGAAGACTACGAGGAGATGGCCATTGTGTGTGGAAATGACCAAGCGACTGGGTCCTTTGCAAGAACGGCTTCTCAAAGTTCAAGAAGTCTAGGTGTGCGCATGGAGTTATGCATAAACAACGCCATGTGATTGACCTTGAGGATGACACTTAAGGTTTGGATGATAATGACAATTTTGCCCAAACTCAACCTCCCAATGTAGACATGCCCAAAAACTCCACGTCCAACACCAAACGGAAGGGACCAAAGCGCAAGAAGGGTGAGGATTTCGAAATGCTGCAAAAGGTTTCTAATGGCTTGGATAGACTTGTAAATGCAATGGAGGTGGATAAGATTGAGAAGTTGAGTACAAGATTATATGCTGAGGTTATGACTTTGAGTGAGTTTTATGATCGCGATGATCTTGGAGTAGCATATGATCATTTGATTTCCCAGAGCAGCCTAGCATATGGTTTTATGGCCAAAGAGCATTCACTTCGATGTTCTTGGATGAATCGTTTTCTTAGGCAACTGAGACGTGATGATGGGATGTGAGTTGTTAGTGGAATGCAAGGTTATTCAAACTTTAATGTGATGTTGTTTTAACTTTTGTTCTGTTGACTTTGAATATGAACTTGTTTTATTTGGTGTGATGCGTATGTTTTAAGGTCCTCAACTTTTGTAATGTTGAATTTGAATTCAAGGTTATGTTGTTTTGAATATTTTCTCTCCAAGTTATATTACTTGTATTCCCAGGTAATATTTTCTCTCCAAGTTATATATTATTTCTATTCCCAGGTCCTCAACTTGTGTATGTTTTATGGTCTTGACTTTTTTATTTATGGTTATGTTGTTTTGAATTTATGGTTATATTATAAACTTATTTATTATAATATATCCAAATATAATAAATAAGTTTATAATATATTTATAATGTTTGATTTATCTTAAAAACTTAATATAAATAAAAATAATATAAAAATTTATAGAAAACTAAAAATAATAAAAAGCGGATAATGAGGTAACCTCACCACTTACTTCACAGGTGATTGTATACCAACTTACATCAAACCAAAGCGATTGGAAAAGTAAACGCAGCGATATTTACACTTACAACAAAACCAAAGCGACTTTTTCAAGTAAGTCAAAATACTGATTATTTCAAGTGACGAGGGTAAGTTCAACTTCTGCATTAAGTTCACTCACAGGCAACCAAACAACCCCTAAACATCCGGACAATTTTAAGTGAAATAAACACCGTCTTATTCGGTAATCAGTAGCTTTGGATAGAATGTAACTTCCTCCCACTGCTCTCATAAGTAAGGTTCACTTGGTAGTTGAAATATATTAGTAGAACTAAGAAATCAAAAGATTGATTTGAAACTTAAATCAATGAATTATGAAAGATTAAACATCTTGCTAAACAATAGCATTATAAGCCTTATAGTAAATCTACAATTTAGGCCTTGTTTGTTTCATGGTTTCCCATGATTTCATAATGTATGGTATGATTTACTTTCTTGTTTGTTTTCATTTCCATTTAGATGGTATAGTTTTTAGAGATGTCAATTTGGGCCTAGCCCGCCGGGCCGGCCCGCCCTGCCAACATTAAAAGGTGGGTTGTGCTGGCCTTTTGTAGGCTCGCTTGGGAGCTGGCCTACACGGGCCAGGGGGGGGGGCTTTGGGCTGGCCAACCCGCCCCTTAAATATTAAAAAAATAATAAAAATAAAAACAAAAAATATTCCTAATTCTAACAAAACTAAATCTAGTGGGGCGTTGGCTTGGGCGTGGAGACGGTGGTGTGAGTCGCGTGAGACTATCCCGTCCGGCGTCCGCACGAGAAAGAACTTCCCACTGGGTCGCTACTCGCTAGCTAGGGCACGGCCGCACGAGCTTCCCGTTTGTCTTCACCGCCACTAGTGATCCCCAGTGCCGGTGAAAGAAGAACACTACCTCTCCGATACAGACTATACGGTAAAATTGATCGATTTCTGGGAACCCTCACCCTAGATCTCTCAATCTCTATTGAATCCCTAAGGGCCTGTTTGGATACAAAATAAAATATTATGGTATAATTTTATTATGTAGGAAGTGAATAGGATTACTACAGAAATTTTGGCATATTTTTTTCCTACAGAATGAGTGTTTGGCTCCCTTTCAGTCCATCCACGACAATGCCAAATAAAAAAATGAGAAGAATTCACTAAATTGAGGCATAATCAACAACACATCATCAAAACCACACCTTCCAAGGGGCAAAGACATCCCACGAGTAATGAAATCCTGTAGCACATATCCACGCCTTCAAAGATCACCAATGGCTTCAAATTTATATTCTCGGATCCCTTCGTGGCATTGGCCTTCACCTGCCAATCAAAGATCAAAGATCTCAAAGTCATCACAGACCCGAACCATGAAAAGCAAACTATAAACCCAGATGAAATTCTTCATCTCTTGTCTCACAATGTGCAAACTGGAATCTTGAGGCAAGCTACTCCTAGACTTCTCCAAATCAAGAGCACCGGACTAATAAAGAAAACCCTTGGCCAGCAACTGCTCAACAATCTTCTTCCCCATTCTTCCTGTCGAACCAGCGACGAAAACCTTCTTCTTTCCTTCAGCTGATGAAGCCCCCACCTTCTCCGTACTTGTGCTTGCTGAATCCATATAGCAAGTAAGAACACGAGATAATGGTGAGATAGAGAGAGAGAGGGAGAGAAAATGAGAGAGAACTGGGGCAAGGATGCTTGGTTTGCAACCTGGGAAGCTGAAATGGATGAGATGAAGAGATTGGTAGCTAGGGTTTTGAGAGCAGTGTGTGGCGACAAAGGAACTCTCAGGAAAGCCACCGCCATTAACCTACCGCTTCTCTGGAGAGAGGTCGGAAGGCACGAGAGACGCGTGAGAGAAAGATCGGGAAGAGAGGCGAGAGAGATCGCCCGATGTTCTCAATAGAGAAATATTCCACTCCTAGTGGAATATTTTTTTATGCCATATTCATCATATTATGTAATATTTCATACCCCTTAAAGAACCAACCCAAACACCCAATATTCTATAATTCCCAATATTCTATAAATTATGGCATAATGTACGGGTTATGCCATAATTTTGGCCTACCCAAACAGGCCCTAAGTCTTGAATCCTGATATGCTTCTTGATGTTGAATCGCAGGGGAAATATCTTCAAAAGAGCACCTCATCCTATGGCTATCCCGTTGCGTGTGTCCAGAACCAGAAATGTATGAATCTCGAGTCTATTTTGATTGACTTTCGAAATTCATGTATTTCAATAGTTTAGGTTCTTATAAAAGTTGGATTTTTCTTTTGATTGAGTGTTGTTTGTGTTTTTGTTTAGTCTCAAAGGCTAGGCATCTCTGATGGGTGAATGTTTGTTTGCATCTGTTTGATCAAGTGTTGTTTTTGTTTTTGTTTAGTCTGTTTTTGATTGATTTTTGAAATTCATTTGTTCAGTCACAATAGTATGAAATGGATGGAAAAACTTTTCATTTCATTTCCTGAAAATTTATTATGCTATAACTAAGCTGCTAGCAAAGAGCTTGAAGTTGAAGCCTTGGAAATGGATGTTAGATCACTGGTTCACTGTACAAAGATGAAAGATCTGAGGACATTTAAACAGACAAAACTCATTTGGGAATTTGGGATCAATGAGCATCACTTTGCACACTAGTTTCTTGTGGACAATTCAAGCTTCACTTCATATTTGCTGACACAAGTACAACTTCTCATGGAGATTCAGAAAACTAAACTGTAGATATCTGTAAACTAAACAAATGATTGTTCTTCTTATCTTCTTGAAATCTATCTAGTGATTCAAAAATGTTTGTCCTTTGATCATTCAAGAGATATGTTAACTTCATTGAGTTTTTTTCTTCAGCTCTTTAATGGTTGGTTCTATTGGAGGGATGTGACTTGGTTGAAATTAATTTATATTGGTAAATTAAGGTATTAGAATTTAGAAAACACATAAAAAATAGAAGGAAAAAAACAATGAGATAGCTTGAAAGCAATGATGCATTAGTGAGGGGATTGGATAGGGTTTAGGGTGTCTAGTCATTGGTGGGAGGAGAAAAGATGTGAGATTTTTTTAAAGACTAAGTACTAAAAAAAATAATGTAGGTCCATGTGGCTCCATTCCACCACCACCATGACCTTTGCCTGCTCCCTTTCAACACCTCAGAGTCTCATACTTTGACACCTCTCTCTCTCCCTCTCTCTCTCTCTCTCACTCAATAACTTCTTTAGTTCTTTAACACCAAGTTGGTGTAGAGCTTGCTAATTCAAATATAAAATTTATTTAATTAACTAACGTGAATCATTAGTTACTCTAATCATGTTGCTAATGAACTAGTTTTATTGGTCTATGTTTTTTTTTCTTCTTACAAAAAATGTCTTTATAAATTTTTTTTATAATAAGGTACACATTAAAATCTGAGACCAAGTTGGTGTAGAGCTTGTACTCTCTTTCTCTCATACATTATAAATTTATAATTTATGCATATCCAATGAAACCACACTACATAACAAAATTTTGATATTATAAGAACTGGGTTCCTATGAAATTCTGTGATCTATGCAACCATATGATCTTCATATTTGATATTACTTACTTGACTTCAAAATTTTATTGGACTGATTATCAGATATGCATGCTTCAAGCCTTCAATATTAGGTTTTTTTTGGAGATCTTACATCCTTAATTGAGTTTGCATTTGTCCTTCATTTTACTACTACTATGTTGTATTAAATATATCATGTATGCTCTTTCTTATGTTTTTCACACATATTTGCAGAATAAAACAAAATCATGGAATCCGGTTCTTTGAATCAAAGTGTTAACTTAGATGAGGAAGAATTGGAAAACCCTAAATCTAGTAAGGAGCCTAAAACTTTGAAAGAATTTTTGATGTTTGGAGTTTCTTTATATAGAAAGGGGGTTGGTCAAGATGACATACAAATATCAGAATTCAAGGGATGTAAGAAAGAGTATAAATGTGGGGGTAAAAAATATGGGACTTCTACATTGAGGCGCAATAGGGATAACTGCAAAATGTTAAAGTTCAATGATGTAGGACAAATGTTTCTTGATCATGAAGGGAAGATAAAGTCTAAGAAAATGGACCAAAAGATTACACGTGATTTATTAGCTATTGCAGTTATAAAACATGATTTACCATTTTCATTTGTTGAATATGATGGCATTAGAGCTTGGATGAAATATGTAAATCCTGATGGTGCTTGCATTTCTAGGAATACACTTGTTTCTGACATTACAAGAATTTATATGAGGGAGAAAGAGAAACTAAAGCATGTTTTGGGTAATATTCAAAATAGCATTTGCTTAACTTCAGATGTGTGGACTGCATGCACTAGTGGGGGCTACATTTGTTTGACTGCACATTTTGTTGATGAAAATTTGAAATTGAACAGTAAAATTATTAACTTTGCTGAAATGCCTCCTCCACACTCAAGAGTTGAATTGGCTTCAAAGTTATTTAAATTTTTGAAGGAATGGGGAATTTAAAAAAAGGTATTTTCTTTGACATTAGATAATGCATCCAACAATGATAATATGCAAGATATTTTGAAAGAGCAGCTTCCTTTGCATGATGGTTTGTTGTGTGATGTTGAGTTTTTTCATATTCGTTGTTCTTCTCACATATTGAATCTCATTGTGTAAGAAGGTTTGAAAGTAGCTAATGTTGTTTTGCATAAAATTAGAGAATCTGTCAAATATGTGAAAGGTTCAGAGAGTAGAATGCAAAAATTTGAAGAATGTGTGAGAGCAGTTGGTAACATTGACACAAGTATTGGCTTGAGATTGAATGTGTCTACCCGTTGGAATTCAACATATTTGATATTGGATAGTGTCCTTAAATATAAAAGGGCTTTTGCTTCTCTTCAATTGAATGATAGCAACTACAAGTATTGTCCTTCAAATGAAGAATAGAAAAGAGGAGAGAAATTATATTAGTTCTTAGAGCTATTTTATGATACTACCAGCTTGATCTCCGGTTCTTCTTATCCTACATCAAACTTGTATTTTATGCAAGTTTGGAAGATCGAGGTTTTATTAAAAGAAAAACTTGTCAAGTGAAGATGTGGTGATAAGTGACATGTGTAGAAGAATAAAATAAAAGTTTGATAAGTATTAGAGACAATATAGTATGGTGCTTGCATTTTGGGCTATTCTTGACCCACGAATTAAGTTGCCAATGTTGGACTATTTTTATGGAAAAGTTGAGAGTGATCCTACTAAACGCCAAGAGAGGGTGTTACTTGTGAGGACAAAGCTATACAAACTTTTTGAGCATTATTCTAATGCTAATAAGTCAAGTCCTTCACAACCACAATCTTCTTCTATCATGACACCTACATCTACACAAAGTGGTGGAGGAATGAAAAGTAAGGGCAAAAGAATCTTTGATGTAAGTGTTCTAACACTTTCTTTCTTTTTTTATAAATTCTATTTCTCTAATATGTTTATATTTTCTTATGATAAAATATTCTAATTATTAATTGTAGGAAATTAAAGCATTTGAGAGTCAATCAATTACAAATATGGGGAAATCTCAATTAGATCTTTATTTGGAGGAGTCAAAGCTTGAATTTGCACATTATGAAGATTTGGATGTTTTAGAGTATTGGAAGAATCATAAGTATAGGTTCCCAAGCCTTGCATTAATGACAAGTGATGTTTTGGCTATCCCAATAACAACTGTTGCATCTGAATCGACTTTTCTATTGGAGCTCATGTGCTCAACAAATACAGAATTGTACCCATCCTGAAAAAGTAGAAGCTCTCTTTTGCACCCGTAATTAGTTGCATGGTTATAACATTGGTAATTTCCTTTACAAATTATTAATTTAGTTTTTCACTTAGTTACTTGAACTATTGGTTTGTTTAAATATGATTTTTAACTAACCTTTATATTTTGTGTTTTTTTTTATGTAGATAATGAAGATGGAACAAATATTAAAACAACTATATCTAGTGAGGGATCAAACATTCTTGAGGTTATTGATGAAGATAGAAGGGAAGAAGGAGATGGAGGAGAAGAAGATTTTAATGATGTGATGCTTGATGAATTTTAATGAACGTCATTGTTGTTTTGTGAGAACTATGTCTATTAGACATTATTATAGTTTGTTAATTGTTGGTTGTTTTTTTTTGCATTTGGTTGTTTGGATGTTCATTAGCTTCCTTCTTAAATTGATTTTTAATGTTTATTGCTCCCTTTTTAAACCATATTCTGTTGATTGTTGTGTTGAACAAGGAATATATTGTTTAGCCTATAAGCTATAGGGAGAATGATGAAAATTTTGGTTTGAGTATTTTTTATATGTATGTTTATTTTTGAAGAAAGATGGAAGGATTTGAATCAAATATAGTAGTGTGAGAATTACTTTCAACATGAATTAGCCTCCAAAATTCATGGCATGGCCCATGGCCCATAGGGCCTATGGGCCATGGCAAAACTAATCAATTTTTTAAATTTTAATAAACCTAATTTTTTTAATTTTAGGGTAGAATTTGAGCGCCTAGCCCATAACCATGGTGGGTTGGGTTGGGTTGGTGTTTTGCCGACCCCAAATGGCGGGCAGCCCTCCGCCCATGGAAATGGCGGGTTTGGAGGCCGCATGGGCTCCGCCAGCCAACCCGTTTTGGCTTGACTCTAATAGTTTTCCATGGTTTTCTTTTCTTTGCTTTTCTATGGTTTAAAAGCTGTCATTTTTGCTGGATTTTTCAAACCACCAATTTGGCGGTTTCGCATGATTTTAATTTTTTTTCTACCAAAAATATTCCAACCAAGTTACTTCAATCTTCTCTTCTCCCTAGCAAAATCAAATAAAGCTATAATCTCAAAAAAAAAAATCAATTAATTAAGAAAGCCATAATCTTTTGTTAATTTTAAATATTAATTTTATTAATTTTAAATTAATGAATGATTATTTGATATATATTTTATAAGATTTTAATAAAAAAAAAATTATACTTTAGTTGAATTTATTATTATTATTATTATTTTTTATCTTAAATCATTGAACTTAGAATGACTGATTTGATGGTGAAGGAGATATGGATGTTGGTCTATGTATAGCAAAAACCATCTTTAAAAATGGTGCATTGACACTTGGTATATTTAAGCTACCATATATGTATATGAAAGACCTCAAGAGTAATCATGCATCAATAAGCAAATACAGTAATTAGAAATGGCTCCTCAAAGACGGAAAACAAAGACAGCAGGGAAGAGCATGAAATATTAGATTAGACTAAGAACAATGTGAAGTAATTGAAAGCATTAGCAGCTTAAGTAAGAGGGCTTTTTGCAGGGTGCCCTCTATGAAACCTTGTGCCTTGGGTTATCTTGGGTGCGGTAAAACCCAAAATACACTAAAGTTGCACCTATCCGTTAGCACCCAAAATACACTAGGTTACACCTTTAAAGCAAAATGTCTTGGGTTTTAACACAAGGTCTCTTAGATTTTATCCTTTTTGCAGGTGTACCCCTGAATAATTTGAAAATTATGTATTTATCTCTGAATAAAACATAATTGCATACATACCTTTAAATAATAGGTATAATTACTTATGTACCCCTGGGGTTAAAATCATATGAAAAGCTATTAGTTAACAAACTACAGACATACAAAATAACCATTATACCCTTTGCATAAATACCCCTAAAAAGTTTGTTTGCCTGTAAATTTACAAATACCCCCTCTAAAAATATGAAATTTAAAATAGTTAAATATATAAAGAGAGGTATTTTGAAAATTTCCAACCCTTAACGGAAGTTGTAACCATTGTTAAGATCATGTGTGAGATCGAAAATACCCGCCTGGTGTCGTGTCTGTGAAGAGACACCAGGCGATATATCGAATCACAAATGTCATATTTATTTAGATTTTGTGA
Organism: Dioscorea zingiberensis; assembly: GCA_026586065.1. Lineage (NCBI taxonomy): Eukaryota > Viridiplantae > Streptophyta > Magnoliopsida > Dioscoreales > Dioscoreaceae > Dioscorea > Dioscorea zingiberensis. The sequence goes on from CM048827.1 coordinate 34,378,181, forward strand.
GTTCGTGCATTCCTAATAGAAGCAAGCCTCTATTATTAATTACTCCAGACAAAGTCTTGGGAACCTCCGATTAAGGACAAAAGAGTACAAGTAGAGGCAATGAAAATAATTTATTTATTGCAGAACATGACAGTTTATTACATATGGATATATGTATTCATATCTTATTTATTTATTTTATGTATTTATTTATTTATTTATTTATTTTTATGACGCCGCCTTGTATGCCTCGCTGCCGCCCTTTAAACTTATGCTGCTATATTGCCGCCTAGTGCCTCGTCGCATGTTTCTCATTTCAAGGCAGGTTGGAAGATATGATCGCACTTGCTAATAGCCCACAAATGACAATATGCCAGCTTTGGAAAGATAGTAAATCTATATTGGGTGGTCTACCAAAAGGGGTCACACTATATATAGTTGGAAAGCCCTGGATGTCTAATTTTTAATGCAGCAAATTTCGCCCCGATCGGAGTTTTCTGGCAAAAGTTATCAGCATTTGGATGAAGGGTAGTCAAGCTGGCAGAATCGCAGTAATTGACCTCTCTTTCCATTAAAATCTGTACCGACTGGGCCGCCAAAGGGAGTTGTACCATACATGGATGGAAAGCTCTGGATGTCTAGTTTCCAATGCCGCAAATTTCACCTCGATCAGAGTTTCTTATCGAAATTTATCGACATTTTAATGAAGGGTGGTCCAGTTGGCAGAATTGAGCAAATTGAATCTCTTTTCCAACTGCAGCTTCACTTCCCATGGAATTGATACCCTCGGTTCACCTTTTGATTGCTTTCTCAAAGAATTTTGAACATGTTTTATTTAGTTGTCGTTATGGAACTTGAATATTCAAGTGACCTCTATCTTACAAGAAGATCTACTACTGAGTAAGGAAATATGGCTAAGCGCGAAGATGCTTTGGCATTGAAAGACAACGGATTGTATCTTAATTTTCCCTTCATGATTTATTTTTTAGCAGCAGCCTCTTGAAAGAGTAACAATCTTTATTCTTTTTGTTTTTGCAGCGACACAGCAGCAACAACTTTTTCATTACAAGGACAACTCCTTTTATCTTTGCTTTGGTCAAGAGCACCAAAGGTAGCAGCAATATCAGTAGCCCTTTTGATCATGTTCTGAAAGATATTCCAAATAATCTCGGATGAAGCACCAATTCTAATCATTTCAGACACCATTGTCAATTCCCATTTTTGAAGATTAAGAACTTAGAATCCTAATTACAAGATCACAAGTTCTTTCAAGGATTTCATCCAGTAAATCATGTGCATATATAATGATTTTTAATGGATCATTTTTATTATTGAAAATTTCCTCTTTTTCCTTAACAAAGATGTGTTAACAAATACAATGAACTGACTTCCTTGCAACAGTGGTCTATAATGCAAGAGAATTCACTAATCCATTCATTGTTCAGATCTTCTCGTGTGGCTTGTGCAGGCAGAGGCCAGTGACTATTGCAGCAATGAAAACACAAGCTGACATGATCCGGACCCATTTGACCATGCGGATAATTATTGATCGGTCTCTGTAGGTACTGAAAATGTGAGTGAAAAGGAGCTACTCCTACAGGCCGTGATCCAAATAGCTCCTTATAAACACTATGCCCGATAAAGGAAGGAACATATGTTGGTGACTCATCTAGAGCTTTGACACTTCAAAGCATTCCCATTTGTCAACACCAATAGACATTAGATCTTTGAATTCAAAAGCTGCAACATCAGCAAATTAACCAAACAGGTCCAAGATCATCAATTGGTTCATTTGGCATAGCAGTAGACTTTATCTCCATATCTATCTCTGATGGAAGCTCTTCTCAATACTGTAGATCGTTGTATCAACATTATTCTTGATGTCGATCAAAGCCCTCCTTTCCTGGTCCTTCTGTGCATATAGTTCAGTCTCTTTAACCATCTTCTCAACCACCAGATGACTTCTGATATAAATTCCTTCTGTCATCCTTTTTTTCTTCACTGAGGCTTGCTTCCCAATAAAAATCTCAGCCTTCACATTTTCCAGCTCTGATTTCAGGGCAGCTTCTCTGTTTTTGCAATATTCTTCTTTTCCTCTTTTCAGCTCTTCTTTTGCTTCATGGTTGCAGCAGTTAAAAAAGCTTGGGCATATGATTGTCTCCTTTTTCAACATGCTCTAATAAACAAACAAAATTATCTCCATGAGAAGGCCTAGCCATTGATCTCTTTCCAGCTTGTCTATGAACTGCAACCCTTTCTCCGTCAAGTTGTTGCCCAAAGATAGTGGTAGCTTCAACATCTTCAAAGATTCAAACATGACCTTCAGAAACTTGAACTTGGACTGCTTTTCCTCATGGCATCAGCTTGCTAAACTATTGAGTATCTTGACCAATTCTTTTCCTCTGTTTTCTCAAATTTTGCAATGTGCATAAAGCTTTGGCAGACTTCAGCAGCAATACATCAAGGCAACGTCATCAGCAACAATCACTAGCGGCGGCTCCATCTCTTCCGTAGCATAACAACGTCGGCAGCACAACCTAACAACAACATCCTCTCTGGCTTCATTTTTGCAGCAGCAACAGCCTAGCAACAATAGCATCCGCAGCAGCCTCTCAATCGGCGCGCCGCCGCGGGCACAACACTCGGCATCAGCAGCACGTGGCACAACATCGACAGCACGCTTCAGTCGCGCAGCAAACCCACAACGACGGTCGATTCAGCAGAAGCTCTACATTGGCATCAACAGCATCACGGCAATAAACATCATCTTCAACAGCCCTATTTTCCATGACAGCGGTAGCTTCCTGCAGCTTCAGCAATCTCCCTTGTGGCAGCACAACAACAAAACCATCAAAGCAATAATGCAACCCATCGCCATGCAAAGAACTTGGCGGCATCAGCGGTTGCACGCGGCAACGCGGCCGATCTCCATCCGCCGGACATCAAGTTTGCTTGGAGGGCGTAGTGAGGTGGCGAGTCACAGGTGAAGGAGGTCTGCGGATTTAAGCGGAGGCACTGCATCTTAGAAACAGTGGCGGAGGTGTGTGCGAACTGCTAGGCTGAGGCGTGTGTAGGCGTGTCTTGGCGCCTACTGCGTGGCCAGTCTTGGAGTCTTTGCGCTGGCCAGCTTGGCTGGCGACTCCTAACTGGCCTTGTGAAAGCGATGATTGGCTCGGAGGTGGCTAGGCGGACAACAAAGAAAGAGGGGGCTTTGGTGGCTTGGTCTAGTGACAGTTTGAAAGAGGCTTAATAGCCAGGTGGCTGAGGCGGCAACGAGGCGGTAAAAGGGGAAGCCCTTTTCTTAGATCCGAGTAAAAGTATACCTCTCCTCCTTTCTCTTTCTTTCCTCTCTAATTTTCCTCCTCTTCTCCACGACCTTTCAATCTCTCTATTTTTTTTTTTTTTTTTTGCCAATCCCCCTTTTTTCATAGAAGCTCTCACATCTTTTTATCACCGTCTGCGAGGAATCCCCTCTCAGGTGAAATCAACCCGAGAAATCACAACCCTTTAACCTCCAGGCGGGGATAAGAACGCAAGTTAAAATTTAATTAATCAATTAATCAATTAATTAATTAATCAGCCCCACCCCTTTTTTTTATTTAATTTAATTATATATATGTATATACTTATTACCTTGGGATTAGCATATCTTGAATTGCGTTGGGATTGGTATTCTCATGATTGCCTCGAGATTTGTTCTCGGGCTACTTTGAGGTTTGTGTTTCTTTAAGATCACCTCGAGATATGTTCTCAGGCTATCTTAAGATTTATATACATATTTTTATTATTTATTATTTTTTAGATTGCCTCGGGATATGTGTTCTCGGGCTATCTTGACTTTGAGATCACCTCGAGATATGTGTTTTCGAGCTATCTCGACTTTGAGATTGCCTCGAGATATGTATTTTCGGGCTATCTTTGGATTTAAGATTGCCTCGAGATATATGTTCTAGGGTCATCTTGGAATTTGAGATTGCCTTGAGATAGGTGTTCTCGAGCTATTTTTGGATTTAAGATTGCCTCGAGATATGTGTTCTCGGGCCATCTTGGAATTTGAGATCGCCTCAAGATAGGTGTTCTCGGGCTATCTTGACTTTGAGATTGCCTCGAGATATGTGTTCTCGGGTCATCTTGGAATTTGAGATCACCTCGAGATAGGTGTTCTTGGGCTATCTTTGGATTTAAGATTGCCTCGAGATATGTGTTCTTGTGTCATCTTGGAATTTGAGATCGCCTTGGGCTTGCCTCGGGATTTGTGCCTTTGGCCCTAAGATGCAACCAAATGATTTATCAACTTTTTTTTTCAAAAGAATCCCAAATCAATTAAGGTTATGATATATTTAAATTTTGTTTATCATAAATATCCTAAATATATCAAGATTGGGATATATATGAATTCTATTTAAATTGGAACTTAAATCCTATTAGAATTGGAACATGTACTTTTTATATATAAATATCATGCAATTAACTTCTATCAACGGAACCTAGCAACAAGGGCGTATCCACAATTCAACTTGTTTTTAAGGGGTATATAAGCAATTATGATTTTTTTGGGGGTAAATATGTAATTATGAAACTTTTGAGGGATACATAATCGATTTTCCCAATTTAACATGATTTCATACTAATTTTTATTTGTGGGTATTACGATGCGTTTTATTATTTACTGCCAATATACCATACCATCAAAACAAATACAAATAATTAATTAACCATACCATACCATACCATAAATTATAAAACTATAACAACCAATCATTCAAACATGCCCTTCTTTAAAAACTACTAGAATTAAATGCCAACACCTCACTACTGAAATTAGATGAAGTTAGTCAAAGGATTCCTTCGCTTTAACTTTGATGCAACATGAGAAGCATAATAATTAGAAAACTAAACCTCAATTTACATGGAAAGAGAAAGAGAGAGAATTGATTGAAAAAACATAGATCGAAAATAGATGTTGTAATGAACAAAGTTATTAATTTTAGAAAATAAAAAAGGGTTAACATCCTATTTGGGAATTCATATAAGATAGTGAAAAAATCAATAAAAAAAATAAAAATCACAAGGGCTTCGATATGAGATTCAAACAGTGCATGCACAACCAAAACCTAACAACATGAGCATCCAAAGAGAGCTATATACCTCAGCCAAGACAAAGAGAGAGGATCCATCCCACCAAAGATGAGACTGTTGTCTTGACGACTGAACTAACTTTATTGGTGATTATAACAGAGTTTTTTTACTGCATTTCAACTTATTGGTTGTATGTAAGTTGAAATGCAGCAAAACTTGGTGAAATGTAAGTTAATTTATACATAACTTGTATATTCACAGCAAATCAAACAGTGAAAAGTTCAAGTTTACATATAAAACGACTTGCTTTACACATACTTGCAAGTAACCAAAGAGCCCCTTGTAGTGTTTTTTTCTGGTCCTCTTGAAGAAGCTTACAAATTCATGATTATATGCAAATTACTCAAGTAACATGTTAAGATCATTATAAAGTTAAAATGGGCAAAAAAAAAAAAGAAAAAAGGATCCATCGATGTAAAAAAGAAAATATAACAAATAGTGTAGCAGAGATTCACAGACATGCTTCAGAGTCTGTGAAGAGAGCTTCAGTTTGAAAGCTATATGAAAGGCGCTGACAAACTTCATTCCAGTAAGACCAGTTATAGATGTCAGCAGAGACAGAGAGGCAAAAACAAAATACATTCATAGGAGAGTGGACCAGGACCACTTCCTCTTTGGATTCTGCCTTTATGTCATAAACATGAATACTCAAATTCTCATGGTGGAATGATGTGTTTCAGAAAAACAAGAATACAAGTATACAACTACAGATCATATATATAATATATAGTCAGCAATCCAATAGAAGGTGGTCTATCTTTATGAAAAATGGAATGAATTTCTTCTATTAATTCTAAACTTTGTTTCTTGACCCACAATTCCCCACCTGATTACTTTATGTAAACAAAGCTTGGGAAAGAGAAGAACTAGAGACCACTCTGTTCACAGTACTCGACCTCCTATCTCATATTGTCTGCACTGATTTGCCTTTTGCTTACAAAGAGCTGTGACTTGTTTTAATCAGGGTTTCTCCCTGATATACCTGATAATCAATCACATTTGAGACAGAATTTGAATCGAACTTTTCTTCATAGTTCAAATTTATTCCAATCAAAAGCCATTCAAACCAATAAAAGTCAAGTTGTATAGCAATCAATCTGTCAATCAACCAAGAAAACATGAGGATAGAGACGATCCAGCACAATTTCTTTAGGATAGAGACGATCAAGTAGAAGACATAAGAAAGAGCAGGTCCATGAAAGTCTTGATATTGCGTTAAGGCATAAAAATTGGGAAAAAAAATAGTTTCAACTGAAACTAACCAGCCAACCAACCACCGAAAAACATAACATGCTTATTAGATATCAGGATGAGACTAGACCAAGGGGGAGAATTGTCAAATGAGGAAATACAAGAAAAGGGTGCAAACATCATCAGGGATCTAACATCTGCAGAAATAGGAGGGATTACAATCACTATAAGAGCATTAGAGAAAACATGGATTTCATAATTCATACAGAAATAAAACACCTATTTAATTGCTGAAAAACAAAGAAATAGCAGACAGTACAAATTACAACTGAGCATGAACAGAAAAATGAACAACAGAAGTTTTTTTAAAAAATTTTTTTTTTTTTTTTTGAATATAGCAAACAGAAGAAAATAGCAGAAGATAAGACCAACAGTTCACTGCAGTGAAAAGAATTCAACAACAAGAACAAATTAGAAAATAAACTTCTACCGTTGTGACAAATATTCAGCAAGCAAGTACTCCATCCAACCAGTTCTTTAGTTCTTTGAAATAGGATGAATTCACATTTGACATAGAAGAAAAAACATATGTTGCATTTTATCTTGTGGGACTGCTAGCTTAATCTCCACATCCCAAGTTACAAGAAGATGCGAGCATGTTTCTTGAAATCTCAAAAGAGAAGAAATTAATGGAAAATTCTCCAATGATCTGCTATTTACATAGGAGAAGAAAAACTACAACTCTTATGAATAGATCTTAAAGAACAAAAAAAAAAAAAAAAAAAAGAGATAAAACTCAAACCTAGAGAAGAAAATGAGATGATCGGTAAATGAAAGAGCTTTTATCTTCTAAAACCAGCGGCTGCTTTGTGTTCGTGTGCTTCTACCAAACAAGGATGTTCTACGGCTCCAATTCGAAGATGAAGAAGAAGAAGAAGAAGACTGAAGCCTCGGCCTCATGCGTCTGAAGAATGAGAATAAGCTGCGAAAAGCTCTGCTAACCCCTCCACGCTCTCTGTAATGGATCCCACTGGAGACGAAACGAGCTCCGACGTTGTATCCACCATCCATCTCCGTATAGACAGCCGGAAGCTCTCTCTCTCCTGCCGGACGCCCTCCGGCGAACCTCCCAACAGCGAAGCCCCCACCGGGAAGCCTCCAAATCGTCAGCCCCACCAACTCCTCCTCACTCCCCGCAATGGAGTTCAGCTCATCTCCATGGACGTCTATCCCACCATCTCCTCTGCTGACATCGGTCGGCATCTCGTGGCGGCAAACAGGACATGAGTTTCTGATCGAAAGCCATGGCAAGATGCAATCTTGATGGTAGATGTGCTTGCAGGGCATCTCCCTCGCATCATCCCCGAGCTCGAAGGCCTCTTTGCAGACGGCGCAGTGGCAGTCCATACCGACATGCCCGGCGACGATCTCGATGGTGGGCATCGATTCAATCGCTGCCTTGGACGCCGGCGGATTCTCGCAACCACGCCCGGCGACGAAGCCATTGATCCCGAATTGAGAGAGATGGTCCAGCAGGCGCTCAAGCCCGGATCCCATCAAGAAATCCGACACCCCAGCCGGCATCGGTCGGAGCCCAGAGCCCGAACCGTCATCGTAATAAAGCTCAAAGCTTCTGGTAGGGGAGATGTCAACGCCGCCATCGCCGGGGCCACGGAGGACGATGACGGGGTTGAAGGGGTCGCCACCGGATCCTTGCCGGAGGCGGCGGCGACGACGAGGTGCTTCCTCAGCCGAAGTAGGGGTCTCAATCTCCTCGACAAAGCCGCCACCGCATTCTGGGCACAGAGCGGAGTCCATGGCCGGAACTCTGACGACGCGGTGGCAACGGTAACACCAATACGAGGAGGTGGAGGCCATTAACAACGAGCACGCAAGACCCAATAAAAGCCTTTATAGAAGAACAAAAAAAAAATGCGACCTTAGAATCTGAAAACAACGGAAGGTTAGATCTTTCCGTGAATTTCTTGATGGAGATGAATCAAATCCCTGGATTTCTGGTAATCGAACGAACCCGTAATTGGAGAATAGAAAATTTAGAATTTTTTCTTGTTGTTGGGTATTCAATTTCAAATCCACGGTAGGTGAGCGGGAGTGAAGTAGTCACCGGGGGGTGACCAGAATCGGAAGAGAATGATTAATTATAAGGGATTTGGGGAGGGGAACGAAAGAAGGGTGAGGCTTTAACAGGTCTCCTCCACAACGGTGAGCCTAGAGATTGAAAACTAACAGCGTTAACAATCGTGATTATAATGAACCGAATGGGTTCCATAGATGTCACACGTGGTAGGATTTCATTGGCTTTAGAGTGACGCCGTTACAGCAGACAATTGTGGACCGTTACGGGAGGTGACCCGAGTGATCGGTCTCTGCATGTGCGTGTTTTGACGGAAATACCCCTATAAGTCAACCGGGGTAGATAAGGGCATTATTGTAATAATCTGTTTCTGAGATTAATTAATTATATATATATATATATATAATTATGTTTTTTTTTTGGTCAGTGAGTCACTGGCGTGTTGTGTCCACGTCAACATCTATGCAATGCAAGCTAACCTTTGTTTGCTATTGGATATCTCATAAAGATGAAATTACAAAACAATTATTAGCATTAATTAACACATAATATAATAGTAGGGTTTTTCGGATCGCTCTTTATCAAGTTCAATGAAGAAAGATCAACATACATGCTTATAATAATTTTATCCCATGAAATATCAGTTTAACTTTGGCTCTAACAAAATAGGCAATTTAAAAAATTTCACAAAATAAAAAAACAATGGCCATGAAAGTTACACACATGCAGTTGAATCGATCAGTTGTGACAGAGCAAAAGCATCTTTGCTGGGAAAAACCACCAGCAGCGGCAGCAGCAACTTCGCATAAGAATTATGGAACTTTTGCATAGCTTTCTTTGGCACACCATACAGATACAGAGTGACAGAGAGAGAGATGCTGCATGCCCTTTGTTTGTCTCCCACTTGTTCACTTTGTTTTATCAAAGAGAAAGAGGGGACTCTTTGCACCTTTATTAATTTTTCTTCTTTTTCTCTTTTTCTCTTTTTCTCTTTTTCTCTTTCTCTGATCGTATTGTATTGTGATGTTTCTTTTTTATCCACATCCACATCCACATCCACTCAGAAAGATGGTTCAGTGCACGTGAGCTGGCCACATCAGTCATGGTGTTAATGAAAAATTAATTCACCAATTCATCATGGGCATAATTAATTCAATTCTCACATTCCATGTTGTTAGAAGCCAGACAAGATTCCATGTAATCGTGAGAAACAAAAGCAAGAATGAAATGGAAAACAAGTAAGAAAAGACACAAAGATTGTGATTCACCCCAAAATAGGCTTCGTCCACAGCCGTCGGCTGATTCATTATTTTTTTTTCCAGAATAATCATAAACTTTATAAGGATGAACAATATAAAGGTAAAACCTTAATAAAATGAAAATACCCAAAATACCCATCAAAACATGTGGTCGGTCAGGCTCCACACAACTCAACAATCTTCCACTTGGAGACTGATTTCATCCAAGTTCTCAAGCTTCAAATCCTCAAAGAAACATAGATGAACAACAAACAGGCGACAGAGTTCCCAATCATCAAGTACACAAACCAACTGAAGCTTTGCATAGCTTCATTTGTCAACAGTGATTGCTTTGGTCAATATATATGCTGGATTTTCACTGCTTGGAATCTTCTCAAGAGCCAATACTTTATCTTCTAATAAGGTCCGAATGAAATGGTACCTCAACTTTATGTGCTTGGTTCTTGAATGAAATGCAGGATTCTTAGCAAGATGAATGGCACATTGTCTATCACTGTACAAAATATTATTCTCCTGCCTCTTTCCCTATTCAGTCAAGAAACTTTGTTACCAATTCATCTCCTTGCTAGCTTTAGTAACATCAACATACTCTGCTTCTGTAGTAAAAAGAGCAACAATTTTCTACAATTGAGAAATCCAACTAAGGTGATGTTTGTTTGGCAGGATTTGAGTGGATGGGGATTTACAAATACAGTAACTTTTCAAATACAACATTTGTTTGACTGGATTCCAAAAGCATTTGAAAAATCAAATCCCCTAGATACTGGATTTGGTTTTATATCCAAATCGGCTAAAAAACAAAATCCAGTATTTGAAATCCCTCACGTGATAAGCACGTGAGGAACTCACGGTTCAACCATTGGGGTGACCCGATCTCAGCTTCAACCATCTTCTCTTTTTTGAGAAACTTCAACCATCTTTGAAATCCCTCCGACCGCGGCTACGTCAGCTTCCACGACCTCATCATCCCTCCACCCTCGTCTCCGGTGGCGACAATCCAATCCCCCACCGCTGACCAAATCGAGATCTCCAACCCTCTAGTCAAGAACGCTGCTTACCTCCAGCCCACTCCTTCTCAATCCCACTAAGACCGCCGCCACCACTCTCTCTGCTCTTGTTTCGACTTCATCTACATCTTCTTCGTAGGTTGTAATGGTACGCATGAGTTATGGCGGGGTCGAAGTGTATTGACTGTCTAATCTGTCAAAGTGAGTCATAGTATAATGTGTATGTTATCGGATCCAGGTTATGTCTTAACGGATCCGGGTTATATAAGTATGGGTATATATGTATCTAGGGTTTGTCATTCTTGATTGTTAATAATATAACAAAAGATATAGCCGCCACTGTGTGGAGCTCATCTTCCCATCTCCGGTCACCCTTCTTCCCATCTCCTATCTCTCCTCTTTCATCGGAGTCTTAACTTGGTATCAAAACCGACGATCTCCGGCGTGGCGAAGCTTCTTATTGCAGCGTGCTTCTCTGGCGCGACGGGTGGCGAATTAGCGAGTGGCGAACTCTCGGTATGCGCACTTCTCCGGTGAAGGGATTCTCCGGCTTGCGTGCTTCTCTGGTGAGGAGTGACAGGTGACGAGTGACAAGCTCTCGGGCTGTGCGCACTTCTCCTGTGAAGGGCTTCTCCGGCTGTGCGTGCTTCTCCAGGGACATGTGACAGGTGACGAGTGACGAGCTCTTCGGCTGTGCGTCCTCCTTCAGTGACGAGTGAACTCCGGCTGTGCGCACTTCTCCGGTGAAGGGCTTCTCCGGCTGTGCGTGCTTCTTCGGTGACGGGTGACATGCTTCTCCGGTAAAGCACTTGGGATTGCGCCAGTTGCTCAAGATCCCAACAAAGGGATGAGCACTGAGCTACGGGGTCGGACGAGCACTAAGCTCTCTTTCTCCGGTTGTTACATCGTTGTGGCAATGTTTCTTCAGCTTTTTTTTTCATCAGTGTGTTGTCACATCATAGTTTTATTCTTTTGTCACAGAGAAGCTCGTCCTTTGTTGTTACATCCAGCCAGAGAAATTTTTATCATCACAACAAAGCTTTTTCAACAAAGCTTTTCTTTGTCAGAGCAAAGCTAAACTTTTGTCTTAAGTCAAAAGGCTAAAGTTTTGTGACTTGTCCACAGACATCAAACTACAAAGCTACAAAGCTACAATTGTCACTTGTCACATCAAGCTACAATTGTCACTTGTCACACTGAGCTTCATTGTGTTATCCAACATGGATATAATTGCAGACCATTAGAGGGGGCTTTCATATTTGTTTGTGGGTCTGTTAGAGTATTGTCGTGATGGGAGAAAATTCCAAGATGTTCGAGACTTCAAAGTTTGAGATTTCTTTTAAAGATGGTGAATCTATTGGAGGTCCCAAACTTAATGGAGAAAATTATCGAATATGGAAGAATGTGTATCGGCTACCCTGTGCGGAATGCATCTGTTGGGACATGTGACAGGAACCACCAAAGCTCCTAGTACCAAAGAAGCAGAGGCCTACTCCAAATGGGAAGATAGTGATGAACTCGTAATGGGCATCCTATTCGAGGCGGTGGTGATGATGTGTTACAATTTGGTGGACCCGATGTCGCATTTCTTGAGGCAATCTGGAAGACACTAGAAGATCTTTATGCAAATGAGTCTTATTTTATACAGGTTGATGAGTTACTGTGTAAAGCAGCAGAAATGAAACAAAATGGACAACAGTGTCTGTGTTCTACACCAAACTAAAAAATATATGGGCTGAGATTGACCAGAAGCGTCCGTGCATGATTGAGGATCAGAAGGCATGTACATGGTACCAAAAGAGAAGGAGCTTGAGAGGGTCCATGTATTCTTGAGGGGGCTTGATGCAAAGCATAATAGTGCTAAAGGTGAGTTGCTTTGTATGCCAAAACCTCCTAGCTTGACCACGGATTTTACTTATATTCGTAAGGATGAGTCACAGTAAGAGAGTCTTCATCAAGCACAAGTTGAAGTTTCATACCTAACGATCCAAGCAAAGACACCAGCACCTCTCCTTCAATAAGACACACTGCCTTCCTATCAGCGAGGACCCTCATCGGCGTTCCTCGTCATCCCTGTCCTCAATGTTCTCACTGCCATGATGTTGGGCATACTAGAGAGACTTGTTGGACATTATATCCACAACTCAGACCCAAGAAGCGGGTATCACATAAGGCTAAAGTAAGCAGATGGATTCAAATTTGATCCAGGAACAAGACTTCTTCGGCGTTAGTGCACAAGATCACTCTACACTCGGAGGGACTACTCCTATAGCCTCTATTGCTGGTCGCGGTAGAATTGGTATGGCTTTAAAAGTTTCACATTTTATTGGTTCTGACAGTTGGATCATTGATTCAGGTGTATTTAATCATATGACTTATGATAAAACTTATTTTACTAAACTATCCCTTCCACCTGTGTCTCATGTTACAAATGCCAATGGTGAAGCTTTTCCTATGTTAGGAATAGGGTCTATTCTTATTACACCATCCTTAGAACTTCATAATGTGTTATATGTGCCTGACCTATCTTACCACCTGATACCTGTCCCACAACTGAATACTGAGTCTAAGTGTTCTGTAACCTTTTTCCCTGTGTATGTAATTTTTCAGGATCTTCTCTCCAGGGAGATAATTGGTCTGGGGTATCTGAGGAGCAGACCGTTCCATCTGGATCTGACATACACAGGCAAGAAACCAGGAGCGCAGTCCCGAATCGCTTTGATTTTGAGTTCTGATCAGCTCAGTAATGTTTGGTTGTGGCATCGTCGTTTAGGGCATACATCTTTTAGTCTTATGAAAAAAAAACCATGCCTACCTTGTTCATTGGTGTGGATAAGTCTATTTTGCATTGTGAAACTTGTGTTTTGACCAAAAGCCATCGTGCTACTTATTCTCCAGGTATTTCAAATAGAAGTAGCATTCCTTTTGAACTTATTCATTCTGATGTTTGGGGTCCTTCTCGTGAGCCCACTGTATCGGGTATGAGATATTTTGCTTTGTTCATTGATGATTGTACAAGATTATCATGGGTCGCACTTCTTAAAACTAAAGATGAAGCTTTCCCTGCTTTCCAAGCATTTCATACTCTTGTTCAAACACAGTATAATAGCCCCATTAGGGTTTTGCGCTCTGACAATGGGGGAGAATTTGTTAGTCATGCTTTTCATGAGTTTTTTACAACACATGGGATCATTCATCAAACTACGTGTCCACAGACACCTGAACAGAATGGTGTATCCGAAAGGAAAAATTGTCTCCCATCCAATGTCCTTCAAGGCAAAATTCCCTTTGAGGTTCTTGCATCTTATGTTTCCATCCCGTCATTCCATAATCTTCCTGCTCGTGTCTTTGGTTGTGTTGCCTTTGTTCATGTTCCTAAGAACCAGAGGACTAAGTTGGATGCCCGGGCAATTAAGTGTGTGTTTGTTGTCTATGGAGGATCTCAGAAGGGGTACAAGTGCTTTCATTCCCCTACTAGGAAATACTATGTTACCATGGATGTTACCTTTTTTGAAGATATGAGCTATTTTACCTCCCCTGATACTGCTCTTCAGGGGAAGAATTCTTATTTTGAAGATTTATATCATAGTGAGGAAGAGACAGACTCAGTTGAGATTCTCAGTTCTCCCATTTCACCAAGTCCAGTTGGAGAACTTGAAGCTATCATTGGTGAAGATACAGTTGAAAGAGTTGAAGATATATCTGCTCCTTCCTCAATTGTAACTCCTACCCCCCCTACTCACAATTCCCTGGTACTGAAGAAGCTCACCCATCCGAGGTATGTCCACCTACTAGTACTAGTAGTAATAATCAATATGTTTTGCCAAATAGGTCTCCTCGTGGTCAACCCCCCAAAAGGTATGAACCCACTGTTCAAGCAAAGTCAAAGTACCCAATAGCCAATTACATATCCACTAGGAGGTTATCTAAGTCATATGCATCTTTTGTGAATCACATATCTGCTGTATCAGTACCTAACAAAATACAGGATGCATTGGGAGATTCAAAGTGGAGGAGGGCAATGGAGGAAGAAATGGGGGCCTTGCAGAAGAATGGTACTTGGCAGCTTGTATCTTTACCACAAGGCAAGAAAGTTGTAGGTTGCCGCTGGGTGTTTACAGTGAAATATAATGTTGATCAATATAAGGCACGACTTGTTGCAAAGGGTTTTACCCAGAACTATGGCGTTGATTATGACGAAACTTTTGCACATGTGGCTAAGATGAACACCATTCGAGTACTACTCTCGTTGGCCGCAAGTCTGAACTGGCCACTCCGACTGTTTGATGTCAAGAATGCATTCCTTCATGGAGAATTAACTGAGGAGGTGTACATGAGTCTTCCACCTGGGTATGTAGCTGCTTCTTCTGGTGAATTTATATGCAGGTTGAGGAAATCCCTATATGGCCTCAAACAGTCGCCACGAGCTTGGTTTGGGAGGTTTTCTCAGTTCATGCACCAGATTGGTTACAGACAAAGCAACTTAGATCAAACTTTGTTTCTCTTGCACCAACAGGGAAAGGTAACAGCTCTAATCATCTATGTAGATGATATGGTAATCACTGGAAATGATCATAATGAGATAAATAGACTGCAAAGACAACTAGCCTCTGAGTTTGAGATGAAGGAGTTGGGTGAACTCAAGTACTTTCTAGGAATTGAGGTAGCCAGAGGGAGAGAAGGGATCTACCTGTGCCAGAGAAAGTATGTTCTTGACTTGCTGACTGAGACATGTATGTTGGATTGCAAACTTATTGATACTCTTATTGAGCAGAACCATTGTTTGGCTGAGTATTCAAATCAAGTACCTACCGACCGAGCTCGCTATCAGCAGTTAGTTGGCCGCTTGATTTATTTGGCTCATACTAGACCAGATGTTGCATATGCAGTAAGTGTGGTAAGTCAGTTCATGCATAGCCCAAATGCGAGTCATATGGATGCTGTTGTACGAATTTTAAGATACTTGAAGTCAGCTCCAGGAAGGGGAATCTTGTTTTCTAAACATAACAAAATTCTTGAAGTTTGTGGCTTCACAAATGCAGATTGGGCTGGAAGTATTACCGCATGGGAGGTCGACGCGTGCGTTACTTTACCTTTGTAGGAGGTAACTTGGTTACATGGAAAAGCAAGAAGCGAGAAGGTTGTAAGTCGATCAAGTCTTTGGAAATGAGTATAGAGGTATGGCTCATGGAGTATGTGAATTGTTGTGGCTGAGGAATTTGTTATGTGATTTGGGTTTTGAACTCAAAGATACGATGTAATTGTATTGTGACAATAAAGCTGCCATTGATATATCACAAAATCCAGTGCAATATGACCGTACCAAGCATGTGGAGGTTGATCGTCATTTTATAAAAGAGAAGTTAGAAGCCAAGATTATCAGCTTTCCCTTTGTTCCTATTGAGGAGCAACTCGCAGATATACTTACAAAGGGAGTCTCCAAGAAGGCATTTTATGACTCACTAAGCAAGTTGGGCATGGTTGATATGTATGCTCCAACTTGAGGGGGAGTGTCAAAGTGAGTCATAGTATAATGTGTTTGTTATCGGATCCGGGTTATATAAGTATGGGTATATATGTATCTAGGGTTTGTCATTCTTGATTGTTAATAATATAACTAAAGATATAGCCGCCACTGCGTAGAGCTCATCTTCCCATCTCCGGTCACCCTTCTTCCCATCTCCTATCTCTCCTCTTTCATCGGAGTCTTAACTCGTTACTGGAAGTGACGGGGCCGATGGTTCTGGACGTTGGATCTGCATCAAGATTCGTGCAAAACTAGAGTTAGATGGAAAGAATGGCAACTCTAGTCTACTAGTTACACAACCTTTGTGTTAATCCATTCTATTAAATATAATAACATAATAAATTTTGATAATTCTATACATACTTTACCCACAAAAAATATCTTTTATTTTTTATAATTTTTTTAATTAATGTAGATAATACAATATTGTACATAAAAATTCAATTGATTGTTAACCAGAGACAATTAATATTAAAATTTATAATTAATAAAAAATTAATAAAATTTGAGAGCTATGCAACTTTTAAAATTTTATATTTAAAATACTATTTTATAAAATAAATATATAAAAAATCATGGAAAAATATAAAGAATATTTTCTTAAATAATTTTTATTTTATTGAATATATATATATAGTTTTTTTAATTATATATTAATTAAGAAAATTTAATGAGGTTCTTATTATTAATAAAATCTAATAATCACCTAAGGTGGGGGTAACCTCACCATGAGTGATCATATATAAAGATTCCATAATCCAACTGGAACATCCCTATCCGTTTCAGGACCCAGGTGTCACATCAGACAGGTCAGGAAATGAACCCTGGCCTAAGGCTGTATAAAACAAGTATTTACTCATAATCAACACTAATATTATGAAAACATAAAGTCAAATACTATATCGATACAAGTAATAAGTCTTAAGATACAACTAAAGTTTGGATAGGAGTTAACAATACTCCTCAAATCATAAACTCTAAATGCAATACAAGACATGAGCCAGGTGGTCAGAGCCAACTATGGTAGTCAAGACCCTATCTTCCATTCTAAGCAGAACCATGACCCTGCTTACTACCTGCAAAAAGATTATACAACACAAGGGTAAGCTACAGGAGCTCAGTGAGATACTATACTACTGTTAGGTTTAACATACCTATATGCCTTCAATAGAAGATAATAAAATAATGGAATGTGAGATACATATATTGAACGATATTAAAACATGAAAACAGTATGCTGATCATAAATGTGATTCGAGTCAATATCAAAATAAATCAAATGATATGCACATATGCATTTCTTTAATCATTTATCATCAGTACATGAGATGATTTTCACATATGTCCTGGCTGACCAACTCAAAGCCAATAGCCTTCACGGTTGGACCAACTCAACAACCGTGGAGGTGACAATCTGTGAAATCAAATCCTCATCATCATCGTATTAGTGTCAAACTCTGCGGGAGATGATTTCCACATATGTCCTGGCTGACCAACTCAAAGCCAGTAGCCTTCACAGTTGGACCAACTCAACAACCGTGGAGGTGACAAGGTGTGGAATCAAATCCTTGTCATCAATCATATTAGTGTCATCTACACCTCTACTTCCATACAGCGGAACCAGAGTGGAAACGAGTGGACCAACTCAATACTCGATAGCTCTCTGGTTGGACCAACTCAACAACCGTGAGCTATAACATATATACGTATACGAAGCACCCGATGGGTACGTAAAGGGGGTTTTATTTCTTGAAATCAGGAGGGTTTGAAAACAGATAGTTGGGCTAGTAAAAATAGAGTTATAGAAAACCACCCCTTTCTTACCTAGTATCGTACTCTCTGGCTCTATCGTAGAGCCACCTCTAGCCTAGGCATGTATGTGAGTACGGTGCAGTGCACTAATATGTCTATCATTTCAATTTCTGTAAAATGTATGTGCTTTTCACATGCTTTTCATAAATGGGTTTTCAAAAATACCGAAACATGATCACTATCATGCTTGAAAATTTACAGTATTTATGAAAACTAATCAACTCATAACATGAATTCTCAAGAAGTCAATATGATAAAAATACGGAAGAAATACGATAAATTTACAGTTGTAATCCCTCATCTTAGTCTGTGTAGTTCTTACGGCTGGCTAGGTTCTTCAGCAACAACGGCCTTGCCTTTTCCTTTTCCTTGTCCTTAAAATAAAAATATGAACTTTTCAGGAATATGAAAAACCGTATTCTTAAAGCACACTCTACTCTAAACTCATTAGAGCACCATAACTTTATCAATCGATTAGAGCATGATTTCTTTTAATATGACTTCGTATTCTAAAGCATGAATATACGAAGTTGCTAAACTACCGAACTTGGTTTTTCTTTGACTTAACCTCAATTAAAGAGTTCCTACATACTCTTAATCAATACCTAACTATTCTACTTAATTCATGGAGCATCAGCCATATATATTTGGATGTAATTTCGCAGAGTCCCTTTGTTTTAGGGCTCCAAATTACACAAACATTCATACCCCCACTAGAGGTTTCATCTCTACATAGCATATTTCATCTACATGTAATCTCTACCCATCATACATCATTTTCATTAGAGTTAATTAACCTAATTTTTCAATTTCATCCATGACTTATCTCAGTCATTCATTCATGCTTCGACACCCACATTAGCCGTGAAATTGAACCAACCTTATTGTCCGAGAGTCTACCGCCAATCGGAGTCGAGAAGAAGAAGTCTACGCGTACGCCTTCATCGGAAAACAACTAGTTGGTTGCCTGCTGCATCAAAAATCAAGGAAACGAGGAGTGCGATCTCACGCACTTCCAAATAGCCGGATTCGAGGACGGAGACCTGTGGCGCCTCAAATGGCGGTGATGAACGGAGGTGTGCGCGCATGAAGACACGCGCCGCAAGGCACGGGATGTCGCGGACGGCTCGGTGGAGGTGCATCGCAGGGCTGAGCTCGCCGGTGGTCGGCTGCGTCGCGAGGTCCAGCTGCTGTCAGGCGCAGGCACCCCAGCCGGTGGCGAACGAGGAGATAGAGGAGAGTAGTGAGGGAGAGAGATGAGCACCTCTCTCCTTCTCTCTTCCTTTCTCTTATAAATCACTTTATTAAAGTATTATTATTTTAATTGAATTATGTTGTGTCTTCCTCACTGTATAAACACAGCGACGAATCAAAGTCCCAACCAGATCCACTTATCAAGGATCGGCATAATGACTTTATTATTTTATTCTTTTATTTAATTAATTCCTATTTATGTATTTTCAGTAGGTCACGGACCCTACTGTAACTTCACCGGTCGCAATTATGCACCCGACCGAGATCCCTATTTTCCGGCTTTTGCCTTTGCTAGTCGTGCCTCATCTTGACTTACATTTTGTCACGTTTCTCCATCTAAATAATTGAAATTAATTAGCACTTACTAATTCTTCTAATTAATAATCTGGGATCTCTCTCTCTTCAATCCACCTCCAACTATATAAGTGAAAGTGACCCGACCCAATATGACCTTCTCTGGTCCCAATAGTCGCAAGGTTGAACTTTTAATCAATTAAATTCCCGATTTTCCTTAATTGAGTTGTTAAAGTAATTAATCTCTTTTATGTGCTAATTAACCTCGGTAATTTTCTCCAGAAATTAATTTATTTATTCGTAAAAATTTCGGGGCGTTACATTTCTCCCCCCCTTATAAAATTTCATCCCCGAAATTTTCGTACATGATTCACTAAAACAGATGAGGGTATTGTGCCCTCGTCTGGTCTTCTCTCTCCCATGTGGCCTCCTCCACTTGGTGATGACTCCATAGTATTTTTACCACAAGTATACTTCTATTCCTTAATGTTTGCTCCTTCCTGTGGAGGACTTGTACTGGCCCCTCTACGTGTGTCAGATCGGGCGCCAATTCTACGGTCAATCCCATCAGTACTTGATGCGGGTCTGAAAGATACTTCCGCAATACCGACACGTGGAAAACATCATGGATACTCGATAACTCCTCTGGCAGTGCAAGTCGGTAGGCGACTGGACCCACCCGGTCCAGAATCTCGTAAGGCTCGATATATCGCGGACTCATCTTCCCGCGTTTGTGAAACTTCATAACGCCCTTCCAGGGAGACACCTTCAAGTAGACTCTGTCACCTTCTTTGAACTCCAGATCTCGACGGTGGTTATTAGCATATCCTCGTTGCCTGTCTTGGGCTTTCCTCAATCGTTCCTTGGTGAGCTTTACTTGCTTTGAAGTCTGTTGCACTAATTCAGGACCAAGTATTTGTCTTTCTCCTTCTTCATCCCAGCATAAAGGAGTCCTGCAACTTCTGCTGTATAGGGCTTCGTACGGAGGCATTCCAATACTAGCCTAGTAGCTATTGTTGTAGGCAAACTCTAACAGCCCCAAGTTGTCTTCCCAACTCCCAGGCAGTTCTATAACACATGCCCGAAGTAAGTCTTCGAGTATCTGTATTGTCCTTTCGGACTGCCCATCTTTCGGAGGATATAATGTCGTGCTAAAACTCAACTTTGTCCCCAGGGCTTTGTGTAGACTTTTCCAGAAGTGTGAAGTGAACCTCGGATCTCGATCGGATACGATGGACATTGGTACTCCATGCAGTCTAACAATTTGGTTCACGTATAGCCGTGCCAACCGATCCTGTGAGTAGGTAGTCTTGATAGGTATGAGTGGGCAGATTTGGTCAACTGTCACAATGATGACCCAAATTGCATCTTTGCCTTGGTACTGCAATGCAGGTAGACCACCAAAAATCCATCGCTATTCTTTTCCACTTCCATTCAGAATTTCTAAGGGCACCAACAACCCTCGGTGGCTTCTTGTATTTCGCCTTGATCTCTGACAAATCGACACTTAGCCACAAAATCAACAATTTCTTTCTTCATATTCCTCAAGATGTAGTTTTGCTTGATATTACGTATATCTTCAAGGCATCTCTGTGGTGCATAGCATAAGCTGAGCTATGAGCTTCCTCCATGATCTGCAACTTGAGAGCCACCTCATTGCGTGGCACATAGATCCGAGCACCCACCATAACAACTCCATCTGGAGATAAAGAGTAGTCGCCACGCCTCCTCTTCTGTAGCTTCCTAGCTAACTTCATTAGCTTGGGGTCTCGCAATTGAGCCTCCTTAACCTCCGATATCAACGTCGGGCGTATGTGGAAATTTGCCAATAGGGCCACTAGCTCATCCACTGAGAACTGGGCTCCAGTAGACCTCAATTCATGAAGCTGCACAAGGTTGGTGGTCCCCAACAGTGCCATATTTTTCCTGCTCAAGGTGTCAGCTACTACGTTCACCTTGCCGAGGTGGTACTCGAAGGTACAGTCTTAGTCTTTCAGTAGTTCAATCCACCGTCATTGCCTCATGTTCAGCTCTCGTTGGCTCATCAAATACTTTAAGCTCTTGTGGTCGGTAAAGATTTTACAAGCTTCACTATATAAATAGTATCGTCATATCTTCAAAGCGAAGACCACAGCCGCTAATTCTAAATCATGAACAGGGTAGTTCACTTCGTGAGTCTTGAGCTGTCTAGATGCATAGGCGATGACTCTGCCCTGCTGCATCAAGACACAACCCAACCCCCTATACGAAGCATCACTATAGATTTCATATCCTATTCCTGCAGTAGGTAAGGTTAGGATAGGAGCAGACACTAGTCGGTTCTTTAATTCTTGGAAGCCTTACTCACATTCCTCAGTCGACTCGAACTTCGCATTCTTCCGCAGCAACTTAGTCATAGGTTGGGCAATTGAAGAGAACACTTTAACTAATCGCCTGTAATACCCGGCTAACCCCAGGAAGCTCCTAATCTCCTTAACGGTAGTTGGGGCTTGCCAGTTAGTTACTGCTTCAATCTTCTCGGGGTCCACGTAGATCCCTGTCGCCGAAACAATGTGTACCAAGAACTTCACTTCTCCCAACCAAAAGTCACACTTTTTGAGGTTGGCATATAGTTGTTACTCTCGTAATGTTTGCAAAACTATTCTCAAATGGCGTACATGCTCCTCAACACTTCGGGAGTACACCAAGATATCATCGATGAAGACCACGAAGAACTGGTCTAGATAGGGTGCGAATATTCTATTCATCATCCCCATGAATGCCGCTAGTCCATTCATCAAGCCAAAAGACATTACCAAAAATTCGAAATACCCGTATATGCTCCGAAAAGCTGTCTTTGGCACATCTTCGTCCTTCACCAGCACTTGATGATACCCCGACTTCAAGTCAATCTTTGAGAAGAAGCAAGCTCCTCGTAGTTGGTCGAAGAGATCATCGATGCGAGGTAGGGGGTATTTATTTCTAATGGTGACCTTATTCAGCTGCCTGTAATCGACTCACATTCTTAGAGAGCTGCCTTTCTTCTTCACAAATAATACGGGCGCACCCCATGAGGAGACACTTGGTCTAATGAACCCCTTCTCTTGTAATTCATCCAGTTGAGTCTTCAACTCCTGTAGTTCTACTGGGGCCATCTTGTAGGGCGCTTTAGAGATTGGGGTTGTTCATGGATATTAATCAATCAAAAATTCAAGACCCCAATGAGGGGGTAGCCCAGGTAATTCTTCAGGGAATACATCAGGGTATTCACATGCTACCGGTATTTCTTGTATGTCTATCTTGGGGGCTTCAGCTTCCTCCAGATTCGCCAAGCAGGCTTCTTCTGTTTGAGCACACCATCTTCAAGTGACATTCAACGATAGCGTGGTGGGTACACAACCAATCCATACCTAAGATAGCATCAAAGTCTATGATCCTCATAAGGATCAGATTAGCTGACAACAGATGACCGTCAACCCTCAAATCACATCCTTCATACACTATTTTTACAATCATCGAACTCCCAATAGGTGAGGATACCATCATCGGTTCAGCTAATTGTGTAGCATATATGTGAGTTGGCAAAGTGAAAGCAGTAGCTATGTATGAGTGTGTGGAGCCAGGATCAATTAACACACATGCATCGACGCCAAAGATCTGCATCATACCTGTGATGACGTCGGGAGTGTTCACAGCCTCCTACTGTGTCATGGCAAAAGCCTGAGCCATCATCTGGGGCTAAGCTCCCCGGCCTCGACGGCCCCCTCGTGATCCCCCTCTGGACGATCCTCCTTGGTGGCCTCTTGTACTGCCTACAACAGTTGCTCCCTGGCCCGGTGGTGTGTACTGGCCAACAGGGACAATGGCATGTGGCGCGATCCTACTCTCCTACATTAATAAAGGGCATTCATTTCTATAATGTCCTGGCTTGTGATAATGATAACATATGACAGTCACAGGGGAAGTCGTAGCAGCAAAACGGCAAACGCCCTGGTGCTTCCTCTGACAAATCTGATACTTGGGCTTCCACTGTGAGGAACCTTGCCCTTGTCCTCCTGAGGTCGAGCCACCACTGCTACTACTATTACTCTTCTTGCTTGGTCTAGAGCTGCCTCTTGTATGGAAATCTGGCATGCTTCTCTTCTTAGACCTCTCCAGACGCTGTTTCTGTCGGTCAAGGCTCAACTCAACCCTGAGCGAAGCCTCCACCATCTCTATAAAATCCGAAAGCCTTGCCAAAGTGACAATATTCCTGATCTCGTCACGGAGCCCTTGCTCAAATCTCTGGCACTTTTCATGTTCGTCATTCATGTAGGAGGGTGCATACCTCCTCAAATCTGTGAATTTGGCCTCATAATCGGCCACAGAAAGACTCCCCTGTATGAACTCTTGGTGAAGAACTAGATCCGGGACATGAACTTCCGAGATCCTCTCGAAAGATTGTTTAGTTTGCATGGCATCTCTTGTATTTCAACCACTATTGCAAAGCTCCCTGTCCCATCAGTAAAGTGACGGTCACCACCTTTTCCTGATAGGGGCACACTAAAGCCTCGAAAACTAGCTCCAGATTAGTGATCCAGTTCTCTACCTCTGCTCGATCGGTAGTGCCCATGAACTGAGTAACTCCCATCTGTCAGGCCTTGGTGACGCTATCATGCATCTTGGGCTTCGGTTGCTGGTAATTTGGAAAGGCTGCAAAGGACTGAGTCATCTGATCATACATATGCTGCATCCCCGGATTATGTCCTGGCCCTGGCTGCACTCCTAGGTTATACTCAGGTCCAGGTTGTGCTCCCGGATAATATCCAGAACCATAATGCATTCCAGGGTTGTACCTCGGTCTGTATGTATGGTATTCCCGGTTGAAATCCGGGTCCATAGTATATCCCCAACTGGAATCCGGGTCCATAGTGCACCCCCGGCTGGGATCCGGGTCCATAGTATATCCCCGGATGGAAACTAGGTTCATGGTGCACTCCAGGCTGAAACCCGGATCCATGATATGAATGAGACCCTTCAGCCTAGTCTCTTTCTAGTTTCGTAACTTCCTAGTTCTAGTTCCTGACCTTCTCACAGCAGTCCAGAATAGGTTCCTTCACAAGACGCCAGCCTTCCCTTCTTTTTGGTGCCATTCTGAAAAAGAGAATGTGTTAGTAGTATTCTCTAACACTAAAAGCAATTATCAAACTCTACCCTACTGACATATACTCCCACCCTAAGGCTCTGACCATAACTAGGTTACCTATGATAACCTGGGCTCTGATACCACTAAATGTAACACTCTTATCCTTTTCAGGACCTAGGTGTCACACCAGCCAGGTCAGGAAATGAACCCCGGCCTAAGCTGTATAAAACAAGTATTTAATCATAATCAACACTAATATTATGAAAACATAAAGTCAAATACGATATGGATATAAGCCATAAGTTTTAAGATACAACACAAGTCTAGATAGGAGTTAACAATACTCCTCAAATCATAAACTCTAAATGCAATACAAGACATGAGCCAGGTGGTCAGAGCCAACTATGGTAGTCAAGACCCTATCTTCCGTTCTAAGCAGAACCATGACCCTGCTTACTACCTGCAAGAAGATCATATAACATAAGGGTGAGCTAAAGGAGCTCAGTGAGTTACTATACTACTGTCAAGTTTAACATACCTGTATGCCTTCAATAGAAGATAATAAAATAATAGAATGTGAGATACATATATTGAACGATATTAAAACATAAAAACAGTATGCTAATCATAAATGTGATTCGAGTCAATATCAAAATAAATCAAATGATATGCACATATGCATTTCTTTAATCATTTATCATCAGTACGGGAGATGATTTTCATATATGTCTTGGATGTCCAACTCAAAGCCAGTAGCCTTCACAGTTGGACCAACTCAACAACCATGGAGGTGACAAGCTATGGAATCAAATCCTCGTCATTAATCATATTAATGTCAAATCTGCGAGAGAGTTGATTTCTACATATGTCCTGGCCGACCATCTCAAAGCCAGTAGCCTTCACTGTTGGACCAACTCAATAACCGTGGAGGTGAAAAGTTATGGAAACAAATCCTCATCATCAATCATATTAGTGTCATCTACACCTCTACTTTCATACAGCGGAACCAGAGTGGAAACGAGTGGACTAACTCAACACTCGATAGCTCTCCGGTCGGACCAACTCAACGACAGTAAGCTATAGATAGATATACGTATACTAAGCACCCGATGGGTACGGAAAGGGGGTTTTATTTCTTGAAATCAGGATGGTTTGAAAACAGATAGTTGGGCTAGTAAAAATTGAGTTATAGAAAACCACCCCTTTCCTACCTAGTATCGTACTCTTTGGCTCTATCGTAGAGCCACCTCTGGCCCAGGCATGTATGTGAATACGGTGCAGTGCACTAATATGTCTATCATTTCAATTTCTCTAAAATGTATGTGCTTTTCACATACTTTTCATAAATGGGTTTTCAAAAATACCGAAACATGATCACTACTTTCATGCTTGAAAATTTACAGTATTTATGAAAACTAATCAACTCATAACATGAATTCTCAAGAAGTCAATACAATAAAAATAAGGAAGAAATACAATAAAAATACGAGCCGGACGCCATTGAGAAAAGAGCGGTCTATGCGCATGACTTCTCCGACGAGGGGAGGGGAGCTCGTCGGTCCTCCATTCCAGGGGATGATCGCTTGCTGTAGAGCCTCCTCAGGCGGTGAGGATCTAGTGGCGGAGATAATACCGGCCATCCAGATACTACTGGCGGCCACTAAGGAGGGCCAGGCCCCTTCGTTGCTCCGGCGAGGCTCGGCTTACAGAGAGAAGAGAGGGAGAAGGAGACAATAAAATTAAAGTTAATTGTCTAGTTAGTTAACTAATTAAAAATCTAACTGTTTTAATTGTTTGGTTAATTGAACCAAAGGATTTAGTTTAATCAAGTTTGTTTTGGTTTGATCAAGTAACTTAGTTGGGCTTGGTTTAATTCATGGTTGGGCTTAACCAAGTGATGGTTGGGTTGGAGCCAACTAATTGACTGGGTTTATTTGGGTTCGAGCCCAGAATTAAGCCAATTAGGTTTGATCAAATCAATTAGTAATGGGTCCAGGTTTAGATTTAATTAATGTGGTGTGATCAAATCAAAAGGGATTAGATTTGAATCAACTTAGTCCGGTTTGATCAATTAGGAATGGATTAGACTTGGGTCAGATAACTTGGTTTGGTCAAGAGAATTGGGTCTTGATCTAATCAACTAACAAAAATAAAAATAATAAAAAGAATAGGAGGGTGTGAGAAGAGATGCTTGAAACCTAGACCTCTCTCACACCATGTTGGGCCCTAACCACCATGGCTATGTTTTCACTTGTGACTAAATCTATCAGGTTTGTCTAGTTAAGGCTATAAAGGAAATAAAAGTGAATAAAAGGTAAGTTGAGAGATTGAACCAAGGACCTCTTAAAGGAAGTGGTGGGCCTTAACCACCAGGCCACCAGGGACTACTTGTATAGATGGTTAGGAATAAGTAATTAAAGGCTGTAATATGGGGAAAGGCCCATTAAACTGGGCCGGGCCCAATTGAGAGCATCTTGCATAAATAATTAGGAAATTCAAGATAATTGTCGATATTGATATAAAATTTATTATCAGGTTTTGAGATAGAGTCGTGACAGGTAGGATCTTTGCTGTGTAATCCCGGACGACACTGTTGAGGTAAGTACACTTGCCTCGTTCCAACTCTTCAGAGTATTCTTTGACTTTGCTTATATCATCTTATTAATATTATTGCTTTTTGAGACCATACATGCTTCCTTTATTTATTTGGAATTCTTTTAAGCATGCTTGGTTGTTTCGGGATGTTGTTATCCTTGTTTGTTGTTTGATTTTTCGCCCGGATTTATGGAGTGTGGGGGCTCCGTTTGGGAAACGATCAGGGACGGGACACCCTGGCGTTTCTGCTTGCCATGCCAGAGGGACGATACTCTAGTTGTCCTACCCGTCAGTGGGGGTGATTCGCTGGCCGTGTTGACACATACGAGGCTGGCCATGACATGCGACACCGAGGCCGCATTTACCGAAGGGTAGAGATTGCAGCAAGTTTGCTGATGATGCTGGCCGAGGGAGATGTTTGCTGAGCTTCCATTGGAACTCTTATAGGAGCTCGAGAGCTTCTATAGTTAGGGGTCATACCTTGCTTGTTTATGTGGTAGACTCCTAAGAATTGCTTTGAGGGGCGCGTCCCCAAGTTTTGACTTGATGATCATTTTTACTTGATATTAGATGATTTTCTTGAACCCCCGCAGGGGTACTTTCTGGGCTTTCCATACGAAAGCTCATGCACATGTTTCTTTCTTGTTTTCAGATCATGAGGAGTAGGAGTCTAGCGCACAGGAGCCGATCGAGGGTTAGGTTGATTTGTAGAGGTCCAAGAACCTCATTTATTTTTATTTGTCTGAGTGTGAGACTTTATTTGTAGGACCTTTATAGGCCTGATATTTGTAGGGCACATGGACCCGCCTATTTGATTTTATTTCCGCTGTGACTTTTTCATTAAGTTATTTAGATATTTATTTTGATTTTATATTATCTGTTGTTACTTACTGAGGCCTTGTAGCCGAGTGAGATGCGTCTTACTTGGTTACGACTAGTCTATTCACGTGCTAGGGGTCCCGGAATACTTGTCGAGGCGTGAAAGATTAAGGTGGTATTAGAGACAGGCAGATAACGGACACCCTAGTTGCACTAGTGACTTAGTTAAATAGTTGAACTGAGTGTTGGTTTGGGTAGTTTACTTGCAAAATTAATGGACTAACATTTCTGCTTTATTGCAGATGTCTCGAGTTATGTATCGCGGACGTAGGTATATCGAGAGGCAGTCGTCTTCTGAAGAGGTAGAGTCGGTCTGTGAGAACACTCCACCGCCGAGTGCTGAGGACCTTGGGAGTGCCTGTAGCTGAGTTGAGGATAGCTGTCGATGTCGCCAACCAGCGCCTTGTGAGGATTCAGGCTGTGGTGGAGGTTCTGGTCCAACATCAGATGAGGGATTGCTAGAGGGTTCATCGGTGTGTTAGCAGGGCCCGGGATTATCGCAAGACCCTTGCGGCCCCATATAGGGTCAGAAGGGGAGGTCCCGCGGCTGAGGACTGTCCTGGACCAAGTAGCAGGCCTACGAACATGAACGGGTTTCTGCCACCGGATGATGATGGACCATATGTTACCTACACCTCGTTAACTCCAGACGATGGATCGACCTTATGTTAGCTACACCCCTTTGTCTCTAGATAGGGAGGATTGAGTCTAGTTTGATTTGTTGTTAGGGAATAAATTTTATAGTCTTACAAACTATTCGAGTTGTATGAGCTACTAGTATTTTTATTGTATTATGAAATAAATGAGACTTTGTTTATCATTAATGCTTGTCTGGGTACTGTTTTATTAAGCTAACTCTACTGGTTCACTGAAACTTCTAGGATGAGTGGTCGAGGTGGTAGTGGATCTGACCTCATGGGCGGCCCCACCGCGTGCAAATGCTCCACCTTACTCAGAGAGGAGGTACCCTAGCCACAGGTGGGAGAGGTTCCCCCACCGCCAGCTGAGATGGAGGTCAAGAAGGAGAAACCTGCTCAATCGGGGAATGCATGGCCACAGGATGCGGGCCCGGATCCGAGGGGGGAGGTGTCCCCTATCTCCATGATGGACCTCATGAGGGAAATGATGGGATATATTCAGGAACAAAGGCAACAACATCAGATGCCACTACCGCCCCCACCTACCACAGCTGCTACCAGTAGAGGCTTATTGGGAGAGATTCGGAGGTCATCTCCTCGTCGTTTGACGGTACCACTGACCTAGAGGGGGCAGAGCTTTGGATTAGAGAACTGGAAAGAACTTTTGATATTTATCAAACGGAGGATTCTGAGATGGTCAAAACAACCGCATACCTGATGCAGGGTTGTGCTGAGGATTGGTACCTCGGGGAGGTACGCTTGAGGAAGGGTGTGCCCTTCCAGACCTGGGATGAATTTAAGAAGGCGTTCTTTGCAAAGTACTTCTCCAAAGGCAAGCTTCTTCTTATGGCACAAGAATTCAATAATCTGGTACAAGGAGGTTTGATTGTTGAGCAATATAAAATATAGTTTGACAGACTTGTACGATTCCTCCCACATATGGTTCCTACTAAGGAGTGCAAGGTCAAAAAGTTTGAGATGGGTATGAGGCCATCATTAAAGAAGATTATATCCGGGCATTTGTGTACCAATTATATTGATGTGGTGGCCAGAGCTAAATATATTGATGCATCTTGCCAGAGTGATGCTCAGGGGCCGACAAAGAAGGAAAAACAGGAGAAATGACAGAACAGTGGACAAGGGCAAACATCTGGTAAGAGCTCGGGAAGGCCGAAGTTAAAGCACAGGTCCCAGCCTTACAGTAGGCCAGTAGGGTCATCAGCCTTATCTGGAGGCAAAGGAGCTTCTATCGGGGGATCACAGATAGTGAGGTGCTATGAGTGCAAGGGCCCCCACAGGAAGTCACAATGTACGAGGCTCACTCGAGATGTTTTGTGTGTTGTAGTTTGGATCATAAGAAGGCGCAGCGGTCCGAGCACTGTTGGGCAGAGTTTAGGGGAGGAGACCTCGTGGTCCACATGTGAGGTCTTATGGGAGCCACAAAGCAAGATGGGAGCTGCCTGCCAAAGCCACAAGGCGTGACAAGAAAGGGAAGGAAGCAGTGACATGTCAGCCTTCCACATCGGGACCGCCGGCGACCCAGCAGAGGCCCATGACACATGGGCGAGTCTATCACTTGACCACGGAGGAGGCGGAGGCTTCGGTAGACGTTGCAGCAGGTACGATTGCTGTTAGCTCATTTTATGCATGCACATTATTTGATCCGGGTGCCACGTACTCTTTTATTTCTTCACTGTTTGCTCGGAGACATGCACTTCTAGTAGTAGACTTATCCTATGAGCTGAGTGTAGACACCCTAGTAGGACCTGCCAGGTTGGTGAACAAGATGGTCCCGGCATCTCGGTATTGATCGAGGGTCGGGAGTTATTGGCTAATCTTCACGTGATGGACCTGAGGGATTACGATATTATCCTTGGGATGGATTGGCTGGCTTCAGTTTATGCTGTGGTGTATTGCCGCGAGAAGAGAATGCATTTCAGGATGCCAAGCAACGAGGAGTTCACCTTTCAAGGTAGCCAGCATTGTTCGCTAGTTCGGGAAACCTCAGCTCTCCAGGCTCGGAGGCTACTTGACAGAGGGTGCATTCGATATTTGGCCTCAATCTCAGAGGCGAACAGGGGAGTGGACCCATGATCACAAAGGTGCCAGTGGTGAACGAGTACCCGGATGTGATTCCAGATGACTTACCAGGATTACCCCCTGAGAGGGAGTTGGAGTTCTCCATTAACTTATTTCCTGACATGGCTCCTGTGTTTAGGGCACCCTACAGGATGGCACCCACGGAGCTGAAGGAACTGAAGTCGCAGTTGGAGGAACTGTTAGATAAAGGCTTCATCAGACCAAGTATGTTACCCTGGGGAACACCGGTGTTATTCGTCAAAAGAAAGATGGATCGATGAGGCTGTGCATCGATTACCAGGAGCTGAACAAGGTAACGGTCAAGAATAAGTACCCATTACCGAGGATTGATGACCTTTTGGATCAGTTACAAGGAACCCAGGTGTTTTTTAAGATTGATTTGAGGTCCGGGTATCATCAAGTGCGGATCAGGGAGGGGGACATATCGAAGAGCGCTTTCTGGACCAGATATGGGCACTACGAATTCCTCGTGACACCGTTTGGGCTTACCAATGCCCCGGCGGTGTTCATGAACATAATGAACTTGGTCTTCCGATAGTACCTCGACCGGTTTGTGGTAGTCTTTATCGATGATATCTTGATCTATTCTCCCAGTCGACAGGCACACATGGAGCATCTGAGGATCATACTAGAGACTTTGAGGCAGCATCAGCTTTATGCAAAGTTCTCCAAGTGTGAATTCTGGCTGGATAGTGTGACCATCTTGGGGCATGTTATCAGCGGAGCTGGAGTATCTGTGGACCCCAAGAAGATTGAAGCAGTTATCGATTGGAGGAGATCGACCACT
Source organism: Dioscorea zingiberensis (assembly GCA_026586065.1). Lineage (NCBI taxonomy): Eukaryota > Viridiplantae > Streptophyta > Magnoliopsida > Dioscoreales > Dioscoreaceae > Dioscorea > Dioscorea zingiberensis. Next base: position 34,409,841 of record CM048827.1, read on the forward strand.
GTCAGAGAAATAAGGAGTTTCTTGGGATTAGCCGGCTATTACCGGAGGTTTGTTGAAGGCTTTTCCCGTTTGGCGGCACCATTGACCAGATTGACCAGGAAGGATACTAAGTTTGCATGGACTGAATCTTGTGAGAAAAGTTTCATGGAATTAAAACAGAGGTTGGTGGAAGCACCAGTTCTTGCTTTACCACAGAGTGGTCAGGGGTATACAGTATACAGTGATGATTGCAAGACTGGCTTGGGATGTGTTCTGTTACAAGAAGGGCGAGTTATTGCTTATGCTTCGCAATAAGTGAAGCCCTATGAGGAGAACAATCCCACACATGATCTCGAACTTGCTGTGATCGTGTTTACACTAAAAATCTGGCGATACTTCCTCTTTGGCGTGCCCTGTGAGATTTACATAGACCACAAGAGCCTAAAGTATATTTTTTCACAGAAGGAACTGAATATGAGGCAGCGGCGATGGTTGGAATTGATCAAGGACGATGATATGAGCATACATTACCACCCGGGCAAGGCTAACGTGGTGGCCGATGCATTGAGCAGGAAGTCCAATTATGGGGTCGCTGCTTTATTATCTTCACAAAGGCCCTTGTTGGAGGACATGAGGAGATTGGATTTGGAGTTGGTACTTCAAGAGATGGATGTCATCTTGGCCAGCTTTCACACATGACCCTCGGTGCTGGGGAGAATCCGAGAGTCTCAGATAAAAGATCAAGATCTGAAGGAGATCAGGGGTCAGATAGACCAGGATGCACAGACACGGATGGTACTCTCTGATTTGATGAGCGGATCTGTGTTCCCAATGTCCCAGAGTTGAAGAAGGAAATTTTGGAGGAGGCCCACTACTTGAGCTACGCGATCCATCCCGGGAGCACCAAGATGTACAGAGGATTGAAGGACCACTACTTGTGAAAGAGCATGAAATTGGAGGTCGACGAGTTTGTAGCGCAGTGTATCACTTGTCAGATGATAAAGGTGAAACACCAGAAGCCAGCAAGGAAGCTGCAACCTTTGTCGATTCCGGTATGAAAGTGGGAGCACATCAACATGGGCTTTGTGACCGGATTACTACGAACTCAGAAGGGGCACGAAGTAGTGTGGGTGATAGTGGACCGTCTGACCAAGTCGACTCATTTCATACCTCTGAGGACGGGGGCCACGTTAGAGCAGTTAGCTTATTTTTAGATCGACGAGATTGTCAGGCTGCATGGAGTACCTGTATTGATCACCTCAGATAGTGACACTAAGTTTGTTTCGAGATTCTGGGAGAGTCTGCACACAGCCTTGGGCACTCGCTGGCATTTAATACATCTTTTCACCCACAAACGGATGGTCAGTCGGAGAGGACCATACAGATCTTGGAGGATATGTTGAGAGCTTGTAACTTGGATTTCTCTGGTTCATGGGAAAAACGCCTGAGCTTGGCCAAGTTCGCTTACAACAATAGCTATCAGGCAAGTATTCAAATGGCTCCATACGAGGCACTTTATGGAAGGAAGTGCCGAACGCCTATATGTTGGGGAGATGTGGGAGAGAGGAAGCTGGAGGAGCCAGACTTTGTTCGACAGATGGAGGAGCAGGTCCGGATGATTAGAGGAAGACTGAAGGTTGCTTAGACTTGTCAAAAGAGTTATGCAGATCTGAAGCGTTCTGAGCTTGAGTTCCAGGTTGGTGACGTAGCGTTCTTGAAAGTGTCACCAATGAAGGGAGTTGTCAGGTTTGGAAAGCATGGAAAGCTTGCTCCGCGCTATATTGGACCCTTTGAGATCTTGGAGCGAATAGGAGCTGTGGCTTACAGATTGGCTTTATCTCCAGACTTGGCACAAGTTAACGATGTATTCCACATCTCTATGTTGAAGTGGAAGTTCAAGAGAATATGTCCTATGAGGAAGGCCCGATAGAAATCTTAGACCGCAAGGAGCAGGAGTTGAGGAACCGAGCCATTCTGTTTGTCAAGGTGAGGTGGAACCATCAATCTGAATGGGAAGCAATATGGGAACGTGAGTAAGACATGAAGAAGCGTTACCCGGACTTATTTTCCACTGGATGAGACCTTAAGATGTGAATTTTAAATTTCGGGGACGAAATTTTTGTAATGGGGAGGATTGTTAAATCCGAGATTTCTATAGAATAAATGGACTTTTATATTTTATTGGTTGAATTAATTTTCCCAAATATATAAAGTATTTAAAAAGGAAGGTTTTATAGTTAAGTATGTCATATGTGACCGAATAGTATTTCAATGAATTATTGAAGGGATAACTTAGTTGATTAAGTTATTGGTTAATAAACAGAAGGCTGGAAATTGAGAGAAAATGGGATTCTCTATCTTGCATGCCCTCTCCTTCGATCAAGCTCACCCGCACCCTTCTCTCGCTCATCTCCCATGAAAGCACCACCCGGCGACCACGACCTCACTGCCGAACTGAGCAGCGCCGCTTGGCCAAGCCAAGCACGCCGTCTCGCCAAGTTCTTCCGTCTCCCTCACACATGTGAGCAGCGACCCCAACTCTTCTCCGTCTCTCTGACGAGATCTAGTAGCTCCGATCTGGCAAGCTCCCGACAATGATGGGGAGCTTCAGTACGCCCTCCGACTGTACCGTCCCTCTCGAGAACCCCACAAGCGAGGACTTCACAGGCCGTAGTTGGTCCAACCCGAACTTTATTCTCTCCAATGCGTGATGTCATGCATAACGCTATCCGCAAGTGCACAAAATAGCTCAAGTAGTAAATTACCTTGAGGATAGGGTAGTCGAATCCACAGGAACCAGCACTAGTACTCACTAGAATACTATTACCTAGCCTAAAATTATAGAGGGTGATCTAATTTCTAACTAAAGATTTAAAGAGAACTAAACTAAAGTGACAGTTAGCAATCAAGGGTTATTAATCAAGAGAGTAGGCACCCCGGATCTATATCCCCCTAAGAATCCCTTGAGATTATTTTCTAAAACAGGTTACCTAATTGATATTCCTCGACCTTGGAGAAACCTAAATTAGTTTGATCTCGATCTCTCGTCAACCAAACCCTAGTCCCATACAATGACTTTGCCATATGACCGCAATATGTTTACTATAAGCGTGGGTTCTGTGTTTCCCCCTATTAGGTTTTACCCCAATCCGGAGAATGAGTTACGGCTGCATAGCAACCCGAGCGACCACCCGATCTCTTAGCATGCACCCCCCTATTATCTATGATAGCATCTAGATTGACCGCAGTCATGTATCAAGCAACTCTATTTATGTGACCGACGCTTTTGCACTAACAAACCACAAGAATTCATTACACAGAGATAATTTGCAAGAATAATCAAAAGGAAACCTAGAATTAAAATAAAAATTAATCAAAATTTCTTCGTAAGGTTCAAGGATCCGAGGCCCCATAAAAGGTTTAGCCTCGCATGCTAAGAACAAACATCACAAAGATAAAAGAGGAAGACATAATGATAATTATAAACTTCCTGGCCCGATGTCTCCTCCGCCTTCAGCCTCTCTTCAAACCCTAGCCGTCGGTCGAAGATGCGCCAAAAGTTCCCTGCAAACCAGAACTGATGACCTTTTATAGACTTGGATTTTACACCACACGCCCATGTCTGGGGGCATGTCCACGAGCATGTTCCTCGATAGAATTCTCTAGAATCGTGATTCTGATACGTACATGGTCTTGTACACGCCTATGTCATCTGGTACACGGTCGTGTGTTGAAAATTAAGTGTGATCTCGAGCAAATTATCTGTCAAACCTATGCTCCCATACACATGCCTTTGTTGGTGACCATGTCACTCTCGGTTTTGGCCCTTTTTGCTCCGAATATCTCTAGAATTTTCTTATTTTTTCCCGAAGTAATTCGATTATCTACCCAACCACAAAAAATAACCCAATACAATACAAAAATAGAAGAAAACATAGAAAAAGATATGTGAAGTATATGTAAAGGTGATATGAAAATATGTATATTTATGTACTCATCATTGTGTCTCAGAATATGACGCTAATAGAGCTTCCACTGTCAACTAGGACTCTTCTCATTTCAAAGTTGGAGAGGGTGATGGTGATGACCAGGGGGTCATCATGGGGGTGGCAGACCGTCCTAAGGACGTTGTCGGAGAAGATAATGGGCGTTGTGGCTCGGGGTCTCTACAAGGGCTGTTTGCCTTGGACAGAGCCAACCATTCGGGTGTAACTCTTGCGGGATACAGAACTTTCTCCACCACATCTGGGACCACTACTAATGAAGTTATTGACTTCTCTTTCGACCTCAGAATGTTTCAGGGATGATGGTCCTTCCCCCACGTAGTTATGGCAGAGGAATTGTCCGAGCTGCCCTCGGTGGAAATTGTAATACTTCTTGCTATACTTGGGAGGAGTTGGGGTCTTCAAAGGCTTAGGCCATGGTAGGATCTTCTAGTCTTCAACCTACAATCAAATATGTTCCCAGGATGAGTTGAGAGGGGCATTGTGGTTATACCTTGTCATCCTCAAAGCCCTACGAGCATCCTGGGGTTGAAGTTTCTATTATTTGGGTTGAGGCGGGGGCCCTCAACCAAAGTCTGCTTCTCTTCGGGGGCTACCGTCCTTGACTCTTCCCTTCTGGATTTTCAAGGGGAGTTTTGGCTGGGGTCTTCCTTCCGAGTGGCCATTTCATTCTTCCAGCCTCTGTAGATTTCCTTAGAGTTGATGTACTTCTGGATGCGGGCTATGAAGTCAGGCATGCTTCTCGACTAGTTCTTGGTAAGCGAGAAAAAGAAAGGGAAGTCAATAAGCCCCTCCATCAAGACAGTGACAACCAAACTGGGGTGGGGGTCGATAATGTTTAGTATCTCAACGTTGAAGCGATCAAGGTACTCTTTTAGGCTTTCTCCCTCCCTCTGTTTAACCCTCTTCAAGGTGGCAGGGCTTTTCTTCTTCTTTTCCTTGTTGATGAAGCGGGGAAGGAAGAGGATGGTCAACACCTGGAAGAGATGGAAAGGAGGTCATTGAACCAATCCTGGGCACCTCCTTCCAACTTGGCCGGGAAGGCCCGACACAAACAGGTGTCAGTCATTCCAGAGATGAATATTTTCATGCGGAAGGACCCTATGTGGCAAGATATGTCTGTCATGCTGTTATATGCCGCTATTGTTGGTGGTTAGAAGTTATTAGGGATGGGCTCTTCCAGGATCTCTCGGATGAACAGAGAGATTACCTGGAGTACATGCCCCATACTTCCCTTTCGCTTGCAAGACGAGGTGTGTCTTCGAGTCCTTCCCTCGCAAGAAGGGGTACGATACCGAATCCTTGAGGTCCTAGGCTGTTGGCGGTCCTGGGACAGCTCTGAACTATCTGCGAAAGTGGTAGCTCCCATGGTTTCTCTCTGTAGGTGGGTGCGGGCATCGGATCTTCCTCTACTTTACTATAGCAGCGGGTGAGCATCTGAGGGAGGTGGGGCTTGGGAAATGTCGTTGCACCGCTTGAAGGGCCTGAACAAGTTGCTCGACTCGTTGTTCTAGGGCCCAGTACCGTTCTCTCTCAGCTTCTTTAACATGGGGTAGGTCCGAGGGTGCTTGTTGCCTCAGAGGGGTCTGCGGGTCTCGAGGGAGTTGCCCAACTTCTTGAACTTCTCTGGGTCCGGCTGCTCCGTTACTTCTCGCTTCTTGTTCTTGGGGACTTTTGGACTTTCTCATAATTAGACAGCTTATTGTACAATCCCATAGACGGCGCCAAACTTTTGGTGCAGAAACTTGTTCTTCCTTAAGATCGAACTCCGGCTCTGACCAATAGTTGAGATTTGTTTGTTGAGTGGGACATCGATATTCGTCAGAGAAGATGACGTGTGGCTTCTATTCGCCATGACTCCTGCATAGGAAGAGAAAGAGTCGGTCTAGGTGGGCCTCTTACCCCGGTTTAGCTCCGACAATCAAGTCAGCTGCGAGAGCTTGGAGTGGAAAGAGAGTTTGTGAGTTTAGTTGCTTACCTTCTCCATTGCCTTTTCCTCTTCTTATCCTCTTCAGCCGAATTCAGCACCTGTTCCTTCTGCTTTAGGTCGGGTTTGGGGCCCATCTCTTTATGTGGCCATATGTCTGACCAGATATACATGTATCAATATACATAGATTTTCTTAACTGTAATTTGCACATCTGTAATATTCTTTTTTTCCTCTTTCTTTCTCATAACAGCTGAATTCTCTTCTTTTTCTTTTCCTTTTCCTTCCATAGTTTCTTCATGGGGTTGGAACCCCTCTATCTTTTTCTCTTGAAGTTTGCTGCAGGTACATAAGCTGCTACTGATGGACTACATGATCAACATGCCAAGGATAAACTCATTCTCTCATTTTCAGATTCATGCCGTGAAAGGGAGATGCATTTCAAACTAACATTCATAACCCAATAATCATCTCTATAAAACCTTTGCCATAGAGAATGACTTTTCTTTTGCATTTGAATTATTTGAATTATTAGCTTCAAACATAACCAAAGCACAAATCTAACTAGTAAATGTGTACCAAGACCTCCCAATTCCAACACTCTTTCCCTTGACTATGTGAGGTAACAAGTAGATTATCAACAGGAACTTGAATGAGGTCTAACAAATCAACTTCATTCCAAACATATTTCTTTAGGGCATTTCATCGAACATGTCATGTGCGCTTTACACAACTGAACATTTAACGTGTATTTGGGATATCTTTCAACAAAGTTTACAATCATTTATTTCCATGTCAACCAGATTATATATTTTATGTATACTTATATATTATCACAAAATTGTAGCTCTTGATCTTCATGAACATATTTCAACCTCATCAGAGATTCATATTCATTTTACTCTAATATCAAGTGGCTGAGACATGCATCTTCCAAGGTTTTGAATAAGAGATAGCTTGAAACCTTGTCTCCCTCTTCATGAGATCTTAAGCCCTATAATCCCTTTGCTTGGGCTGCGAGCTTGTGATTAAATGTCAATGCAGTTTGTTGGCTGGTGTTGATCTCTTTCTGTGATGGTGCTCATTAACGATCTGACCTTTCTTTAATACTTTGTATTGAACCAAGGAGAGGGAGTAGGACTTTTATCTCCTCCTTCTTTCATGGGTGCTAAGAAGCAAGTAGTGGACTTTGGCAGGGATGGCCATGACATAAGCCTTGCTCCAATCTTGTCCTAGTGCTCAAAGGCAATCAGACTCCCTTCTAATACCTCATGTGCAATAGAGGAGAAGGGGGCAAATAGGTCCTCCTCTTTTAGAGAATAATATATAGTAGATAGTATATATATTTATATATATATGGTAGCAGTCTTCTTTGATGCTGAGGTTCGGCGGAGCTTCGGTGGTGCAAGGATGTAAGACAAAGGGGTGGATTTTCCCTTTTCTCTTTCAAAATAAAAATATATATATATATATATATATATATATATATATATATATATATATATATATATATAGTCCTCCGGTAGTCCTCTAGTGAGGAGCTCCCTTCTCCAACGGCTCACCAATGGTGCAGGACAGGGAGTTGGCTTTTTATATATATACATTAAAAGAGAAGCAGGGGGAGGTAAACTGAGGTCAGCAGTGCAGAGGTGCAGAGGGTTGGCTCCGTCTGCTTCTCTTTCAGAATATATATATATATATATATATATATATATATATATATATATATATATATATATATAAAGTCCTCTGATGCGATGCAACCGCAAGTGTACGGGTCGTATCAAGTAATAAAGTGGACTTTTGAAAAGTCGGGTATCGAACCTCAGGGACCGAGAAGTACTATTACTAACTAGTCATCTATTATCTAGTCTAAACAAAGATTGGTGGTTGTTTGAAATAATCTAAACTAAGAAAACCTAAAAATTGGATATCACTAATGACGGGAATGAATCTTGGGGTAAATCATTAATAGGAAGGGGATACGGGCAATGAATCCCCCTTGGGTTCTCATAAGGATAGATAATAAATGTGAGATCACTAGTTGCAATTGATTGGACCAAGGGTTCCTAAGGTTCTTTCACTCCCTCTCTTGAGGCGAATTACTAATTCTAGTACCCTTACTGATGATGTTCTAGGGAACCTAATTCTTGAGGGATTATGGGAATAATACATCTAAAGGACTCAGCCTCCTTTGTACCCATGTTCCCTGTATACTCACAATCTCCTCTATTGAGATGGTCTACACACCGGGAGGCGCTCGCTTTTTCCCCATATGGACTACTTAAAATCCCTCCCGCTCTCGCAATGTAGAGGGATTAAATTATATTAAAACATCCAATAGATCTCAATCATGGAAAACAATTAGATAACCAATAACAATCAAAATCAAAGTTCATACATAACCCAAAGGTTCAACATGCCCAAATACCTCAACTATTAGTTCCCCATGAAAAGGGAATACAAATCCAATACAATAAAAGGAGAAAACATCAAAATAAACACAAATAAACCTCCCTCTGATGTTCCCTCCGTTATTGGTGGGCTGAAGTGATCGTTGACGAATCTCCCTTCAAGCCCTAGCTCCTTTCCAAGAGGATCCCTTCAAATCCTAGCCATCAATGAACTCCAAGATCTTCAAGATGGCCCAAAAGGTGGCCAAAGGCCAAGAGATGCCTTCATAACCCTAGAAGGTTCGTATTTATAGGGGTAAAGGCCTTTGTAAAGTATCTCACCCATTTAGGGTTCATGTGGGGCCAAATCATGTGAAAATCGAGTGCAGATCGTGTTCTGATAGGTCCATACGGGCCCGTATACGGGCTGTATAACAGTCCGTATGGCTTTCAGGTCCCTTCATATGGATCAGAGTATCACGTCGTAGAACCCCTCGTGATATCGATCTCAGATCGCGCTAGCCTTAATTAAGTGCTCGATCGGATTACAAACTCTTGTCTGATTAACCTAAACTTTTAACCAAGTGTTCCTAACTTGTTTATCTTCAATCTGAACGGTGAAGATTTGATTTAGAGTCCTGTAGATCTTGTAATAAATTTCTGATCTTTTCTGCTATTTCAGAACTGCTGCAATTTTCTCTAGTTGTTCGCCTCAAATGATGTAAAATTTCTTCTTTTTAATTCTTCAGGCTCTCCAATGCCTCCAAAACTTCGGGGAACTTCGCCATAATGTATTAGAACATTTGTAGGCCCTTTATAGCTCCTAACTTTGCCATTTTTGCCCCCCAAAAAGCCTTCAAAAGTCTTCTTTTCTCTTGAACACCTTCAATGTGTCTTGTTTAACAAAAATAACACATATTAATTACCAATGGGCTATATTTTCACCAAATGGCATACAAAATATACATGAATGATATTTAAAAATATGTGCATTTAAACACTTATCATCCTCCATAGTTCCTTCTCCGGCGGATATCGGCTGGGCTTAGCGACTAGCCGCTGATTGGACGGGGACCTCCGTCTTCATATGTAATATATATAGTTATTGAATATCTCCTCTAGTTTGGCAGCATCGCCTAGCTACGGCGGCATAGAAGTATAGCGGAAGCTTCTTCATATGATAAATATAATATATAGTATATATAGTATATATAATATAATATAATATAATATAATATATATGTATAAATATATACATCTCTTCTTTTTCTTTTCGCTGCCTCTCTTTTCATCTGCTCTCTTCTTTTTTCTTATTCTCTCTCTCTTTTTCCCTCTCCAAAAGTATTCTCCCAGAAAAGTCTCTCAAATCTGAAAGCCCTCCCATCTTTTATCGTCACCAAAGAGAAAATATCCTCCCCTACGATTAACCCCGCCAACATCACAACCAAAGTCAAGATAAGATTAAAAATATTATTTATTTTTATTTATTATTTTTTTATCACCTCGGGATTTATATTTATTTCTTATTGTCTTGTAATTTGTGTTCTCTGCTATCTTAGGATTTGAGATCATCTAGAGATTTGTGTTCGCAGTTATCTTGGGATTTGGGATTGACTCAAGATTTGTGTTCTCGTGCTATATCGTAATTAGTATTTTTGAGTTTGCCTCTAGATTTGCGCTCTCGTGACTATCTTGGAATTTGTATCCTCAGCACCTCGATAATGCATCAAATAATATCATATTTATTTATTTATTTGTTGATTTTATAAAATCCTAATTCAATTAAGATTAGGATACACATTTAAATTTTTTAAGATTAGGATTCATTTTTCTATTAGAATTGGGGCACATGAATTTTTCTTACATAAACGGCGGATAACCGGAAAATTAAGGAATTACAGACGGAGATCGTGGACGAGGAATGGAATTGGCCAATCAAGCCGCTTTGGAATGGGTGATATATCGCGGAATGTCCATTCGCGGAGCTCCAACGACAACTGGAAAGCAGCGATCCAATGGAACTACCGGAATTCACCATGGAATTCACGACATGGACGTCGGATCTATGGAACCTAGCACGGGCAGACAACGAACCAATATCTTCAGAAAGCTCCCATTCTTCTATTGGAGCCGCGACACGGCCTCTCAAATGTTGAAACCAATCGGAGACATGATTCACATCGCTGGCCGAACATTGGAATACGGGGATGACGTTAATGCTCTATTGAGGATCAGAAGGCCTAAAACTCTTCCAACCTTCGTCCACTGTAGTATTGGACCAGTAGCTACTGCTACAAGATCGAATTAGCTTAAGGGGAGAACTGGCCATGTAATAGGACCAGTGGAAGGAGATAGAGGGGACACGAGTTGGTTAACCCAAATGACATTGGCCCACCACCTGCCTTTCAACTCACGCTTTTATATTTTTGTTTAAAATATAAACTTATTAAAATATATATTAAAAATATGAAAAAATATAAAAAAAAATTAAAAAAAACACTATGATATTTGATATAAAAATAGAAAGTGAAAAATGAAAAAAAAAAAAAATTGAGTGAATTTATGGAGAATGAGACAATTAAGGTTATTAAAAAGAGAAAGAAACCTTAATTGATGCAACCTTAATTAAAATGACACAATGATTGAAAAGAAAGAAAGAAAAACCATAGTTTCTGATTTTATTAGTTTCCAAGAATATTAAGTAATAAATTAATAAAAAATAAAGATTTAAAAAATTTAGGTGAACTATTGATAAAGCCAATGCTTATTCTTACAACCGCAAGTGCACGGGTCGTAGAAGTAATAAAGTGGACTCTGGAAAAGTCGGGATTGAACCTCAGGGACCGAGAAGTACTAGTACTAACTGTTTGTCTATTATCTAGTTTAATAGAGAGTTGGTGAAGTCTTAATCTTATTCTCAAAACTAGGCAAACCTAATAATTGGATATTACTAATTACGGGATTGAATCTTGGGGTAAATCAATCATAAGAAGGGGGTACTCAAGGAATGAATCCCCTTGGGCTCTTAACAAGATAGATAATGGTTGCTAAGACTAACAATTGCTATGATTTATGACCAAGGATTCCTACGACGCTTTCATTCCCTCTCTTGAGGTGAAATATTAACCTAGCACCCTCACTGCACAATACTCTAGGGAATCAATAACTTGGAAGGATTATGGAAATAAGAATTAGTAAGGATTCGTTGTCCTAAATGCCCGATCTCTCAGCACTCATAATCCCCTATATTAAGGTATGCACACACATAGGGACGCGTTCACTTCTTCCCCGGGTGCGTCGGATTGAATAACCTGGGCTGTCGCAACGTAAGTTATCAATACAAAGAATAAAACTTAATAGATCTCAAATCGAAAACAATGAACTAGAAAATCATTAACATTCAATATCAAAAATACATATCAACCCAAGTGTTCAACTTGCCCAAATATTAGAATATTAGTTTCCCATGAAAGGGGAACACAAATCCAATACAATATAAAGAGAAAATATCAAAATAAACACAAATAAAACTCCCTCCAATGTTCCCTCCACTGTTGAGGCAGGTATGGATCTGCAGCAATGTCTTCCTTCGATGCCCTAGCTGTCTCCCAAGAGGATCGTTTCAAGCCCTAGCCGTGAATGAAATCCAAGATCTCCAAGTCGGCCCAAAAGGGTGGCCAAAAGCTAAGAGATGGTTTCCAAAACCCTAAACCAGACTATTTATATGCCGAGGTAATTGTGTAAAGAATTGGACTCGTCTGGGATGAAACAACTAAGTGTAATAGGTTCAGGCTCGAGCCAGATGGTTCCGTCTGGATTTCCGAACTGAACCGACTGGTAGTTCAATTTAGTGTGTTTCTAAGCCAGACTGTTCCATCTGATTTTCCAGAATGAACCTTCTAGTAGTTCAATTCAGCCTTTTTCTCACCTGCATCGTTTCTATTTGATTTTCCGCATCAACCGGCCCTCGGCCCTGTAGTTCAATTTAGCCTTTTTCTCGTGAAAACTGCTTTTATTTGATTTTCTAGACTCAACCGCCTAGTAGTTTAATTCAGCATGTTTCTCCTCGAACTTGCTTGAAATCACTTCATAATTTGTAAATACCCTCGAATCACCCCAGCTATGTCCTGATGAGTAAAATAAACATGAAATAAATATCGGCAGCTACAATTCATCTCAATCCTATGCTATATGTGCAAAAAAGTGGTATGTGATGCGCAAAATCTACAAATGTATCGGTCGTATCAAGTAATAAAGTTGATTAAGAAGTCGGGTATCAATCCTCAAGGAGAAGGAAGTTGAAGTACCGGTTATTCATCTTTTATCTAGTCGATTCAAAGGTGAGTGATTATAATCTAAACCTAAAGTTAAGAAATTAAAAACACAAGTGATGGATGACAATCAATCATGAAAAGGGGATACATGGGTAATGAATCCCCCTTGGATTTATATTCTAAAAGATGGATGAAGTTCTCTATGTTGATAATTGATAGAATCTTGGCCAAGGATTCCTAAGATATTTCCACTCCCTCTCTCGAGGTGAATTACTAATCCTAGTGCCCTTACCGATGATGTTCTAGGGAACCTAATTCTTGGACAGATTGTGAGAATAAGACATCTTAAAAACTCGCCCTCCTTAGTACCTGAGCTCTCGGTGTACTCACAATCTCCTCTATTGGAGATGGTCTACACATAGCGAGGCGCTCGCTTCTTCCTCCATATGGACTATGAAAATCTTTCCGGGCTCTCACAACGTAGAGATATTAACATACATTAAAACATCTAATAGACTCAAAAGATTTAACCAAGCATTCAAACATAGCAAACAACATCAATTAATCCATAATCCAAGGGTTCATCATACCCAATTATCTACAAAATTAGTTCTCAATGAAAGGAGAACAACAATCCAATGCAAAGGTAAAGCAGATCAAAATATTCATAATATGGAAGGCTATTACATACACTGTTGGTGGATCTCTTGATTCCTTCTCTAATCTCTCGCCCTTCTTTTCCTCCAAGGGTTGGTGATGAAAATCCCTAATCCCTAATCAAGGTTTCTTCACTCCCAAGCTGGTTCTCCCTTCTAAAGCCCTCATTAGTTAGATTATATACCCTCCTTTAGGGTTTTAGAGTGTTATTTACCACTTTGCCCCTGCCTAGGTTCGTAGACTACTGGAAACTTTTGCCATACAGGGGTTCATATTGGTTGTATACGACCCAGGAGATCATTTGCAAAGACCTTCTGAATCTCTAGGTTTATACGGGTTGTATGAAAACCCGTATGCCATTTTGCCCTCTCTAGAATTGCTTCATTTCAGTCTAAATTTCCCTTTAAAAGCTTCCTTTCTCCTGGTGTATTGATATTAAGCCCTGTTCAATAAAATCAACACTTTTTAAGTACCGGTGGGCTATAATACCCTACAATCACATGAAAGACATACATGAGTATAGTATAAAGTTACGCTCAAATGAACGTTTATCACATATCTCCACACTTAAAGGTTTTCTTGTCCTCAAGTAATGAAAAGAAATTAGCAAAAGATGATAAGTGTTCAGCCATTGGCCATAGAATACATGACTCAACTCTATTTCAAGTTCACCATCAAAGTGTATGTTCTTCTATTTCCACACCAAGGCTTAGATTGATCTCGTGAAATTTGTCAATATAGCTCTAAACAAAGCTTGTTCACTCCACATGCCATGTTCTAAAATCTTTTCAAGACAAGCATACCCTCAATGGACTCTAGAGAATCCTTAAGGCCCTAAGATTAAGGAGACTGCCCCTCTATTGGAAAAATAGTAGACAAGCTTGAAGGGCTCTAAGTTTTTTTTTTATTCGGGTAGGGCATCCCTAATGGATTCCATTTTCCCGCACCGAAGATCAATATAGAGTGTAGTTCCTCCTTTCTGCAAGGTACTCATGTTGATTAGGCACCAAAACACTTAGCTACTAAGATGGTTACAACTCTACATAGGTGTGCTCGTGCTAAGTAGTGAGTTTTCGAATGAAGAGGGATAGGTGGGTGCCTGAGATAGAGGAAGTAGAGGTGTAAAAGGTGCATGTCCTCGAATGAAGAGGGAGAGCTCGCTGAACTGGCCCCTTAGCTGATGTTGCTCCTCAAGGATGGTGTCCTGGACTGCGCGGACCTTTGTAATCTACTCCTCCAATCCCCCAAGGCAGCTCCTGGAGACAGAAGGGAGTCAGCCAGTAGGCGATAATAGATCGGAGTCCTCAGATTCGGACTCGTGGTCATCGGAGCTCTTTGATGCCTGGCCGACGAGAGTGTAGCGGCTGCCTGAGTGCTGGACAAGCCGCATCTGACAGAGGTTGTTCATCCCAAGTGCAGTAATGAGTCAGAAAGCCGCCAGGTACCCTTCATCCTCGCTTAAGGCCCATCTCGGCGATCGACGGGTGATATAGGGTCTCGCATTGATGGCATTAACATGGGAAGTCTGTCCCTGATGTGCCAAATAATCAGTGAGCACGTATCCCAGATGGATAGGTACTCGCCAAGGATACTTTAGAGCAGGAACCTCGCTGATCGTGGACTACGCCGGTGCTATCATCTCGCCTCACCGCGATCGTATAATCGGGATCGTGGTGTTGATGTAGTGATGTAATCGGATCGCACCATAAGGGACACCTTGTTGATGCCATGGCACCCGCCGAGCTGCAGCCCAATATCGAAAGTGGGAGGAGATGGTGTGCTCCGGAAAGCAATGAGGAGCTCGTGTACTCACGGTCAAGATAAACTTATGCATCATAGATTCCCATGCAGCTTGGTGATCCGTGGTGTAACTCATGGTCCGCCGCCCCTCAGAGCTGAAATATGATGGCGGAGGCTCAGCCTCGACACGGTGATCCGATCGACTCAAAGGTACTCAACACCTCCAATGTGTACTCCCTAAACACCTCGGGTTCAGTGGAGAACACCTTGTCCCAAATCCACCAAAAGAAATCAACTCGTGGACGTGGTCGGCGATCCCTACCAATGATGCATGTGCGTCCAAGGGTAGGGCGTGAGGATTGTGTACCGTGGAGGAAATGGTCCTTGTGACTTGTGGACCGCTTGATGATGAACTCCTTTCCATTTCTCAAGGCTTTGTAGGCTAAGCCGTCTTCTTCTTAGGCATGTCTACAAAACAATTGAAATGTAATGTTAGTATATTTGAAAATATCAGGAAATAGAATGAAAACATGTATTGTTGCTCATGAATGGCTCCATACGGCCCTCATACGGGCCGTGTATAAGGTCAGATGACCCCAAAATGAGAGCTAGACTGATTTCATACGGGCCGTATTCGCCGGGTCGCATGGGCGCTCATGGGCACGGGCGTGTTCTTGGCTCAAATACATCCCTTTCTCATCCTAAATTCTATACATGCCTCTAATCATAGTATTGCGGCCTAGATTTGGCGCAAAATGCATGTATTCATCATACAAATCATCCACAACAAGCCCTAGGTTTCTAAACATGAAAAAGAGAGATTTCATCTACAAATCAAACAAATATGCATATACCTTGGGATGAGGAAAGCCCAAATGCAAGGAAAGAGGTCACGCCGGTGTGGGAGATGCCCAGATTGAAGTGGAAGAGAAAAGGGGTCGGTGTTAGGGTTTTAAAGAGGTGGAAGGGCGCGATGTGTAACGCCCTAATGTAACTATCAAACCCCATACGGGCCCGTATACAAGCTGTATGAAAGACCGTACGCATGCTATGAACGAGAAAATGGGGTCATATGGTCGGACATACGGTCGTATGAAATCCCGTATGATTACACTTGACGACCATACTGCCTAGCGTATGGGCCGTATGGACCTGGGGATTTTAAAGAATGCATTTTGACCTATACGGAACCTATATAGGTCGATATTACCCGATCTATTTTCTCCGGCGGACCATATGTCAAGATATCGCACTATATGGTCCCTTATACATACCGGTTTGGCTTATGCAAACAACCCGTGAGCCATTCATGACCTCCTTTATGCGTGACCAAGCAAGAATTATCAATCCGTGGCTACAAGTTAAGAACATTCCGCATGATAAGATAAGATGATATGAATATGGAAATGAGACATATCATCAATTTATTCCAAACACACAATTTAGCTAATCGAAAGAAAATTTCACAAAGAAAAAGAAATTTTTCAAGAACTTTGGTTGCCTCCCAAGAAGCGCTTGTTTAACGTTACTAGCTTGACGTACCTCCAACTTACCTCATGGGGGTTCAAATATGTTTAAGCTCTTATCGACTCCTCCCTTGAAACATTGTCCAAATAATAACATGCCCAAGTTAGTATAAATAGAACAATTATTCTCTTTCAAACCTGGGCTTTCCTCTAAAACAGTATGAGCCAAAGAAATGGTGTTTACCCCTTTCTCCTTTAACTTCTTTCAGCTTTTTGTGAGGAGGGTGAATCTCTGCTTCTTCTTCACTTTCTCTATCTCGGCCCCTTGGGTTGATCTTTGATAAACCAGAATCCTTCTGAACCTCTTCTGAATCCGCCTCCTTGTCCCCCAAACAATGGTGTAGTGGATTTACCATCAACAGGTCCTCCATTCATTCAGAGATGATTATGTCAACATCATCGACACTATATAAGGTATCATCTTGAGCTATAGCGTATCGCATTACATCGAGTAGCTTGAATACCACCTCTTGATCTCCCACTCTCAGCGCTAGTTTTCCTTATGCATGATCTTCATGTGCTTGAGCAGTGGCTCAGAAAGGACATCCAAGGATGATCAGAACATCGACGTCATCATCTACATCTTGAAGTACAAAATCAGCCGAGAGACAAATTGATTTATTTGGATGAGCACATCCTCGACTAGCCCCTTAGGTCGTCTTGCAGATCTATCGACGAGTTGCAATGTCATTCTAGTGGCCTTTGGTTCCTCATGACCTAACTTCCTATACAACTTGTATGGCATTACATTGATACTCACCCCTGAGTCCACCAATGCTTTCTTTGTAATCCCTTCACCAAGTACACAAGGGACAACAAAGCTACCAGGATCTTTCAATTTCTTGGGCATAGTTTGTTGCAAAACGGCCGAGCATTGGGCATTCAGTGTGACAACAACTGCATCTTCTAATTTCCTTTTGTTGGATAGAAGTTCCTTCATAAATTTTGCATACTTGGGCATTTGAGACAAGACCTATACCAACGGCAAATTAATGTGCAATTGCTTCAACATGCTAGCAAATTTTGCAAATTGAGCATCTTCCTTATCCTTCTTTTGCCTCTCAAGATAGGGTACTTGAGGTTGGTCGGGGGGAATGGATGGTGGCTGTACTACTTCTTCTTGTTCCTTACCTTTCTCCTCGGAGCTAGCAACGAGTTCTGAGTCTTCAACTTCAATGGTGCTCTTATCTTGAAATTTCACCATATGCAAGTCTACCTCTTTCCCACTTCTCAATGTATGGCTTTGAGTTGTTCCCGTGGGTTTTCTTCTGTATTACCCAACAAGCTTCCTTGAGGCCTCTCTGATAGAGTCTTAGCAATTTGCCTAGCCAATTTTCCATATTCTGAATTGTAGCTTGCAAATTCCTGATTGTGGTGTTATTGTTTTGCATGTACTTCAATATGAGATCCCCCATGGTAGCTTTCTTCCCTTGTGGTTTCGGAGGGTGTTGGAAACCAGGTGGATAACTGTCCTTCTTGTAGGTTTCCACAGGAGTGCAGTATGGTTCCATTTAGGGGTATAAGCTCTATATTAACTATCCGGTTGTCTTTGTGCATTGCCCATGTATTGCACTTGCTCCACAGGAACCATTTCAATGCTTACAATGGGGCAATTAGATGCCTCATGTCCTTCTCCACGTATATTGCAAAACATGGTTGTAGCCGGTCTTTGGCTATTATTGGATATAAGTAGCTCAATCTTCCTTGTCAACACATCTAGCTTTTCACCAAGAGCGGCATCTGTAATTGTGGGTTCATCCAATGACCCAACTAATTTTACTTGTTTCCCTCTTGTATAATGATAAGCTTCATTAACGACCATGTCCTCAAAAATTTGCTCGACATCTTCTTGGTACTTATTTCCCAATGTTTCGTCGGCAGCGGCATCCACTAGTTGCCTTGTGGTGTTGTCTAGCCCATTATAGAAAGTTTGAATCTTGGCACAAGAATCTAGACCATGTTGAGGACAACGCCGAAGCAAGTATTTGTATCTCTCATAAGCTTCAAAAAATGTTTCGGTTACACCTTTCTTGAAGGCGGAGATATCCAATCTAAGCTTAGCGGCCTTGCTTGGTGGGAAATATCGGACAAGGAATTTGTCAAGCATCTTTGCCCAAGTGTGAATAAATACGGAAGGAAGTGAAGTGAGCCACCTATAAGCCCCCTCTCTCAAACCGAATGGGAAAAGTCACAATCTAATAGCATCATCAGATGCTCCATTAATCTTGAACATGTTGCAAATCTAAACAATATTTGCTATATGAGAACGGGGGTCTCCATCTGGCCTTCTATCAAATTGAGTTGAATTTTGTATCATATTCATTGTGCTAGCCTTGATCTCAAAATTGTTCATTTTGACATTTGGAGGATGAATACTAAATTCTTCCCCGGTGTAGTGAGATTGCTCCTACTCGGATAATGTTTGTCTTTTTTTTGCCATGATGGGTACTTCTCTAACCTCTACACTAGCTTCAGTAGGTTTGGAGTTTTCTGCTTCTGAAGAGGATCCTGGAGTTGATCCTTTAGCTTCTCGCAATCTTCAGTGTAAAGTTCTTTATATCTCACTATCTGCTTCAATAAGGCCTTTGGTGTTTTTGCAGGTCATGCATCAACACCTCGTAAAGAAATATAGTGAGAAAGATTATCATTCAAGAAATCAATTGAAAAAAAAAGTAAAACAAAGAAAGAAAATAAAATGACTAAAGTAATAAACTCCTAGCCTTCCTAGTAGTCCTATTCTCCCCGGTAACGTCGTCAAAAACTTGATGCACAAAATCCGCAAGTGTACGGGTCGTATCAAGTAATAAAGTGGACTAAGAAGTCGGGTATCGATCCTCAGGGAGAAGGATGTACTAGTACCCACTATTCATCGATTATCTAGTCGATCCAAAAGTGAGTGATTGTCATCTAAACCTAAAATTAAGAAATTGAAACTACAAGCAATGCGATCAAATCAACCTTGATGATAATCAATCATGAAAATGAGATACTTAGGTAATGAATCCCCCTTAGATTTATATTCTAAAGATGGATGAAGCTCTCTCTATGCTCATACTTTCTTCAATCTTGGCCAAGGGTTCCTAAGGTGCTTTCACTACCTTTCTCAAGGTTAATTACAAATCCTAGTGCCCTTAATGATGATGTTCTAGGGAACCTAATTCTTGGAAAGATTGTGAGAATAAAACTTCTTAAAGACTCAGCCTCCTGAGTACCCGAAGCCTCTGTCCTCACAATCTCCTCTATTGGACATGGTCTACACATGGCAAGGCGCTCGCTTCTTCCCCCATATGGACTATGAAAATCTCTCCTGGCTCTCACAACATAAAGGGATTAACATACATTAAAACATCCAATAGACTCAATAGATTCAACCAAGCAGTCAAATTAACATAGAAAACGACATTAATTAATCCATAATCCAAGGGTTCATCATACCCAAGTATCTACAAAATTAGTTCTCCATGAAAGGAGAACAACAATCCAATGCAAAAGATAAAGCAAATCAATAGATTCATGATAAGGAAGGCTATTACATACACCAAGCTGGTGAATCTCTTGATTCCTCCTCTAATCTCCCGCCCTTCTCTTCCTCTAAGGGTTGGTGATGAAAATCCCTAATCCCTAATCAAGGTTTCTTCATTCCCAAGCTGGCTCTCCCCTCTAAAGCCCTCATTAGTAGAATTATATACCTCCTTTAGGGTTATAGAGTGTCATTTACCAATTTGACCTTGCTTGGGTTCGCGGACTGCTGGAAACTTACACCATACGGGAGTTCATACAAGCCATATATGAGCCCGTATAGAATACATGTCAACTCATACGACCATATATCAGACTGTATGATACCTTGTATGGCTCCATACGGGCTGTATACGGCTCTAGGAGATCATTTGCAAAGACCATATGAATCTCTAAGTTTATATGGGTCGTATGAAAGCCCGTATGCCATTTTGCCCTCTCAAGAATTTCTTCATTTCTGTCTAAATTTCCCTTAAAAAACTTCCTTTCTCCTAGTGTATCGATATTAAGCCCTGTTAAGTTAAATCAGCACTTTTTAAATACTGACGGGCTATAATACCCTAAAATCACAAGAAAAATATACATGAATATGATATAAAATTACGCCCCAATGAACACTTATCGGTATGAAAATATGATAGTGCCTCCAATGAGAGGTAGAGAGAGACGGCTCACCGGGATCGTCCTCAATGAACTGCAGAAGAAACCCATGACGGATCGGTCCAAGTGGGCATTGGGACCCTCTAAAGATCGTACGGTATGGGCAAAGGCGACAGGAGCGGGCGGCGGTTGTACCTGACGGAACCGTGGAGTTTGGTGGATGGTGACAGGGAGTTGTTGATGGGGGTTTGGAGAATGGATTTAGACTAGTGAACCATGATGATCTAGCTGATGACTCAGTTGACCCTGGTTGCAAAGAGGACTCAAAGGAAGGCGCGGATTTGGGAACCAATAAATTCTTTCATGTCGCGTGGCGGACGAAGCTGACCCCGTGTGAGGACCTAGTCAACGTTGACGTGGAGCAAGGAGATTAGACAATCCGAAGGGAAAGGGACCCAGATGAACTGGGCCTCCTCTCCTGTAACGCAATGCCTTACAAGAACTTGAGTACCAATCAGGACACGACAGGTCACGTGGGTGTGCTCTATATTGGCAACCGTATGGAGCATGTAGTCTTTCCTCTGGGGCCGAAGTTCATAGCAGCAGTCAGCTTTAAGCCCGTTCAGGCCAAAAGCGCAAGCTGTTATCCCTACATTCAAGGATTTCAACCCAAGCCCAGCGCTGAGAACCCAGTAGAAGCCACAATCGGGCAACACCCAACCCCCAGTTGGCAACATTTCACTCAATGAATCTGGCCCAGCCTAATAATGACAACCCAACACAAGCATCATTTGGGCCAGTTGGACAATTATGTACCCAATAATATCAATATAGCTCTTAATGAGTGTGATACCAATCTTCATGGAATGAAAAGCCAAGTCAGGCCTTCTAACTACCCACTGACCCCCTATAATCCTAGAGATAACCAACTAATAACCCTGGAAAAGTGTTTAACAATATATCTAAGCAAGGTTTCAATGCAAAGAATTGGAAACACTTGGAATCTCATTACCAATGAGATATGGAATATAATCACTTCAAGGGGAAGGATGGAGGGTAGCTCCTTTACCCCACCAAACATAGAGGATAATATCATAGGATGAGAACATCATATCAATTGAAGACCCACAACTGTTCAACTGAAGACCCACAACTAGTGGAAGCCCCGGTACCAATACTAAGAGGAAGACCCAGGAAAAATAAACCACCCATCGTCAAAAAAAACAAAGCCAATCAAAATCTAACCATAGTCACTCAATAAAGGATTCCAAACCCATACAAAGAAGCAAAAGGAGACCACCCTAACCAGGAGCAGAAAAGGATCCCGGGATACTCCAAACTGTACTACTAACATTAACATACTGGTCAGACAAGGAACTTATCTCGAATAGATTAATATGGGAGTTCACCTGGAGCACGCCAAAGGAAATGCTCCCCAAGTCAAAAACCACATAAAGAACTTGGAAGCAGGAACGGGATTGGAGAGCAACTAGGCTCCCGGCTCCCTCATCTTATAGGGATCGACATGATGAACCCATGAAAGTAATATCATGGAATGTGAGGAGGTTTGGGAAATTCTAGAATTTCCTTATAAAAGACATCATTGAAGTATAAAAGGTTGAAGTTTTCTATCTATAAGAGACAAAGCTTCGCATAATAGATAATTATCACGCTCAATCCGATCCCGGTCCCGAAAGCATCGCAGGTAATCGGCCGCACTCCTGAGAAGGGACAAGCCATAGCCCTGGATGCAAGGCCTAAGATATCAACCCGATTATATTAAAGATAATAAAGTCCAACAACAATTTCATAAATGCCGCTGAACCATAAAAAGGGTTCTACATGGCCCTACGACAAGACACACAAAAACATAATGTCTCCAATACATATCACTCTATAGGGTTCAATAACCTCACACGTAAAGAAAGATACACTATCCCTATGAGTATCACCAACCTCACCGGAGTCAAAGAAAGTCCCCGAGTAAATGTGCAAAATCCCCTACGACGCCTGTAATCCCCTACTTGTCCTGATTTGAAAGTTGAGAAACAACCAAGTATATGAGCCAACCAAATAAGGCTTAGTGTGCACCACATTCAAATCATATGGCGGCAAAACAAAGTACAAATATGAATATCAACAAATATGAATATCGGGCCCACGGACAAAAAAATCAACATGTATAACCACCTAGCCCACGGCCCAAAACATCAACTCAGGAATAATGCTCTAATAGCATAAAGCCCTCACGCTCAGTCTCTAGTAAATCCCGCAAGATGAGCAAGTATGTGCATGTCAACAAGGCTATAATTGGATGCACAAAGCATCGACTCCTAGATCCCCAACATGGATCGAGTCTAACATAACCTCCAAGATCCCTAAGCAATGGATTGAGTCTATCATTGACTCTCGATCCCACAATAGGTCGAAGTCTATCTCAATAAGAAAAATTGTGAAAACTGATAAAATCTTAATTTGCATATCGGCTTCACAAATTCAAGCATTACGTATAAAACAAAACCCATATGCCAACCTCGTCAAAGCGTATAAAGCTCCAATAACTCATACAAAGGAGCAACAATGAAGCAAAGTTGTTAAACCTATTTTAACAAGCTCAAAACATCATAAATCCACAAAACCTTGAACTCAACATCGGTATTAAAAGGTGTTCGCCCATACAAACACCTCCTAATTGTACCAGTGGAGTTTTAGAAAACCACATACAATAGAAATTCATTTTGTGTTCATATCAAAATAAACCATACCTTTCTTTTGAAATTGCTAAATACAAGGTTTTTCAAAAACTACATATCGTGTGTTTTCAGTATAATTACCCACTGGTTTAGCAATACAGTATTATCCTCTTCATCATGGCTCAATGCTCGGTATCAAGATCTAGATAATGTAATATTTTCCTAGTATACCTTATATATATACATACTTATGTATATAATTATACCAAAAACTAGTATTCATGCCCTACTTTCACTAGTTATGGGCAACCCCTAAACCAACCATACCTTATATATATACATACTTATGTATATAATTATACCAAAAACTAGTATTCATGCCCTACTTTCACTAGTTATGGGCAACCCCTAAACCAACCATTTCTAGCATCAATAAACTATAGCATGCCCATGTGCCATTTTAGAACATTTTTCTCATGCAACTATTAATCTAAGTGTAACAATGAGGCCGACCTTAAATGATTTTATATGCAATATAATGCTACTCCAAAGCTTGAAATCCCGTATATTATCATCATCTACACCAATATCATTTTTTCAAAAGCAATCACTTCCTAATTCAGTATTACAGGCTCATTGAAATCTCCCATTGCAGTTCATGGGGTGTACACCATGCATTTGGGTCACAACAACACAAATAAAGTATCTCAACTAACAATTAGGATGTCCACTACCTTCATATTAACAAAATTCTACAATTTCAATGAAGTTGGAGTTAGGAGATATATATAAGTGTAGTTATAATAATATTCCATGTGAGTAAAATTATGGAAAACACATCACCTAACCCATTTCCATTTAATTATGGAAGCATAACCTCCACACTTACACAAAATAGCTCCAAATTAACTTTGTTATCCTTCCCCATAAGTTGGTAAATCAGAGGCCTACAGATCCTCATGATTTTTGCTCACATTATAGGCAAACCAAAGTGGCATGAATAAAGTTCATTTAGTTCAAATCCACTAAACTGCAGACTTATTAACACCACAACCATCAATTATTATTATGGACCAATGAGAAGGAAAGGTATACTACATGTTAATTTATTAATTAGAGCTTAATTTTGTGAGTATGTTAACTTGATAAATCAATTTATGCACATAATGAAAGGTTGTCAGCATTCTCACTAATCCCCATAAAAACCAATCACAGCTGCAACCTTATCCCATTCTTGAGTTTCCGATTCCTTATATATTGAATTCCTGGGCAACATGACCTATTTACTATCTCAACATACTCATAGAGCAAGTGTTCATGCATTTAAGCTTTATTCTAAGCTACACAATATCACTACATTACTCTACGATGCAAGAACAACTTCCTCATGAATCTATCAGAGATGTAGGCAAGGCATTGGACTTACCAAGAGAGGATTTATCTCTGATTGCTTCTATCCAATGGAAGAGAATACCTGCAAAGCCCTGAGGTAGCTGGTCGATAGACTTCAAGGAAGGTGAAACAAAAGCATCAATGGGGGGACTGACTGAGCTTTAAAGCTGAAGATATGTGACAGGCTGGTCATAGCTCACCTTTGAAATCCAAGACATCTTCAACCAGTGCCTCCTTAGTCGTAAGCTAGAAAGAGAGAGAGTGTGTGAAACTTCATATGGTTTGAAACAAGGGGAAAGATCTTGGTAGTCATTGATTGTAAGGAGGTCTTTATCCTCCCGAGCTCTATCTCCCAAGCAGTTTATGAGGCCACAGGATGAGGGAGAAGAAGTCACCGAATGTTTCTTTGAGAAAGGTTAGGTTTTCTTTTCTCTCGCAGCGTAGTAACCTCTATTGTGACATGCTTCCCTTACCCGTGAACCCTTCCCTCCCTCTTTCTTGGGCCTTGTAAAAGTTAACAAAAGCTAATGGTTTTGCTTACTTAGCCTGTCTTAAACTATTAATTGATTCAGCCTCTCATTATCCTAATAAAACCCATTATCTTATGTGACATTAACACTTAGCAATTCAGCCCCTTGCCTTTTCTCAAATTCTATATAATCTAGATGTAATACCAAAATTAGTCCCTCTATTATATCGAATCGGCCCTTTTGGTCCTTTTATTATAATTTGATCCCTAGGGTTCCTCTACTTTCATGATTAAGAAATGTCAGCCCCTAAAGACATATTTAAAAGGTTGTTTATCCCCTAAAGTTAATAAAGATAGGGACTGAGATTTCTTAATTGGGAAAATAGAGAGACCCCCAGGGCTCAAATTTATAATAGAGAGACCAAAAGGGCCAATTTGGTATAATAGAGGGACTAATTTGGGTATTAGACATATAATCTATAGTATTTGCAACTCAGCCTTGACCATACTATATATTATTGCATGAGGCCTCTTAATACATTTTAACCCCCTTTTTAGAGAATTTTGCAAATCAGCCCTTGATTTGTTTCTATATCACATACAAGTCCTTATTTGTGCAAACAGGCATTTGCATAAAGATCCTCCATATTGTAATATTTCGGGGGTGTTTAGGCCAAAACTTTGGCTATGGGTGTCGGAATTGTGCGTTCAACCCTAATTCGGAAAGCTTATTCCGATGCGCACCACTTGCTCACTGATCCATGATAAGTGAGCCCCGTATTCAACCTCAAGTTCCATCATTTACACCTCCAAACTCAAGGCTCTTCAAGATTTCATCGATTTTGAAAGTTTTTCAAGTAGGTCAAACAGACTACATGAGGTTCATTATTAAAATGTTAAATAGTTATAGTGCTCAAAGAAGGGTGGCTTTTATAATAAATGTAATATTGCGATTTATTGGTGGGTATAGATATAAGGCTTAAACTAATTCTACCAAAGATGCAACTCCAGGAGGATGTCGCATGGGATGGAAGACAACATAATTCCAAACCATCGCGAACTTATGTAGACTCTTCTCAATACCAGCTAGCATTTAGAAAAAGGAAGATCTCATCCTGCTGGATAATCACGCATAAAGTTGTATAGACCCTATGAACTGATCGTCGCGAAATGTTAATCAAGTAAGTAATATAAATGAACTAAGAATTCGCATCAAATCCTTAGGGACTATGAGAAATAATAGTATTGGTTGTTCATCTACTATCTAACCTAACCGAGATTTGAGGTGTTTTACTAACCTAATTGCAAAATTTAAGGAAAAGGAATTGAAATCACAATTAAATGAGGTGATGAGGTGAAATCACATGTGGCAATCGCTTAATGGAAAAGACACTCGGTATGAATCCCTCTTGGGTTATCAATACAGATACGCATAAACACATTCCTACTTGTTAATTAAATAAAATTGGACCAAGGATTCCTAAGACGCTTTCACTCCTCTCGCTGAGGCATTTACTAACCTTGGAGTGGGGCTCTAGGGAATCTATTTCTTGGAAAGGTTTTGAGAATAAGACATATAAATGAGTTGCTCTCCTTAATGCCTGAGCTCTCGGTGCACTCACAATCCCTTCTACTGAAGAAGTTGTAATATGAGGAGGCATTCGCTTCTTCCCTCATATGAACCTATTGAATAATAGGGATGTCGCAACGTAAATATTCAATACAATGAATGCATTCAATGTCATATATTAAACCTAACCCAAGCGTTCATCAATACCCAAGTATCTAAAGAGTTAGTTCCTCATTAAAGAGGTACACAGAACAAATACAAAGATAACGCACTCAAATAAGACATAGGATAGTAATACGCTGTTCCCTCCAATCGCTGGCGCAGGATTGTTCACGTACACTCCCACCGCCGCCTCCTAGCGACGCCTTTTGCTCCAAAGGTGCCCTTACAAGATGGCTGAGTCCTGGTGGATGGTTGGTGGTGGATGATGAGAGCCTCCAAGGGTGGTGAATAGAATTAGAAGCTGCTCTCCATAACCCTAATCTTCGATATTTATAGTCCTACATGCCATCATAGATCAAAACATAGTTTACGATGCACTTAGGTGCAATCAGATCAACATTACTGAAATGGGGACTGATATAGATAGAACCGTTGACTAACAGCCGAGCCTGTCTAGCACTCTGGATTGCATAGACGGCCTTGTCCTAAACTCGGACGGGATCCTCCTTCTGGATGGACGGTCTCGTCCATGCTTTGGATGGTCCATCCTTTGTGAAGACCTGATTCCCTTTTATATGGACGGCCTCGTCCACACCTTGGATGGGTCCGTCTAGCTCTGTAAGTAACTTTAGACAGTTTATGAGATGGCCATTTTCATCGCCCTTCTGGTTCAATCAAAGAAGTCCTTATGGGGGCGCTTTGGTTGAGGTAATGTTTTCACATTCCCTACCAATGAGGCGTAATGTGAAATATTACTACGCTTAAGTAAAGATAATGGGAATAAGTTGGTAATCCACATTACCAACTTACTCCACATTACCACATTGGTGGTAATATGGATTACCACTAAAATAGGTGTCTATCCACATTACCAAGTTGATGGTAATGTGGATCCCCATTTTGCCCTCCATCCTTTTACCATATTATTATTATTATTATTATTATTATTATTATTATTATTGTTGTTGTTGTTGTTATTATTATTATTATTATTATTATTATTATTATTATTATTATTATTATTATTATTATTATTATTATTATTAATTAATACTAATTACTATTATTATTGTTTTTATTATTATTATTGATTAATATTATTTATTATTTATTATTACTAATTATAATAATAATAATAATAATAATAATAATAATAATTGTTGTTATTATTATTATTATTTGATACTTGATCAAAATTTTAGATGCAAGTTTATTTCAGAAAAATGTGCCATAATTAATTTTTGTTATTAAAATTTAATTATTTTTAATTAAAACTTTATTTTAATTTAAATTTAAATTTACTCAAAATTTTATATAGAAGAGTATTTTGGGAAATTTGGAACATTACTAAGTTGATTACCTTGACCAACTAAACATGAACCAAACATGGTCATATCACATTAGCACAACATTCTCAGGCATATAAGATTCCCAACTTCATTCCTGTGCATATCACATTACCGCTGGTCATATCTCATATCTCAACCAAACTTCCCCTATATGTCATGCCTGCTCAGACGGGACCGCCATCAATGTGCATCTGAACCATCTGGTTCTTCCTTTCAGCTTTCTTCTCTCAAATTTGTTCCAAATCCTGAATTTTCCATTAAATTACCCCGGTATTTCATGTTTCATAAAAATAATACATTTTAAGTACCGTCGGGCTACAATTTATCAGGATAATATGTTGAATGTATGCAAATATGATAATGAAATATAGTAAAGCTTAACACTTATCTTGAAATTTAACAATCGGAGGCGTGCCTTCTTGGAGGAATTAAAAGGAATAATAAGATGCTGGAGGGGACCATTGCTAATTGGAGGAGACTTCAATGCAACAAGAACCACAAGCCATAGGAATATAGGAACTGGGAACATACAAGATCAAGAAGGCTTCAAACCATAATGATCGAGGAATTGAAATTATATGAGCTTCTCGCTAACCGGCGATGGTTTACCCGTCCACAGCGTAGAGTTACCCACCATGTATATGCTTTGATAGATTCCTCATATCCCCGGAATGGGTATCTACATTCTCCTAATATGGCAAAGGGTATCATCATGCGCCCCATCGTATTACATTCACCAATGGCCCTAGAATGTGGACACCGTGACACCCACAAACTACCCCTTTGATTAAATAGAAGTTCGGGAAAATGTAAGGTTTCGACAATGATGAAGGAGTGGTGGGAAAATCGTCACTATCTAGGGGAAGGGAGCTTCAAATGGGAAAAGAAACTAACCCTAGTAAGGGGCATGTTAAGGAAATGGCACAAGGGATCCCTAAAAAACCAAAGACAGAGAGAGGAAATAAGAGCTCTTGCAAGGTGTTGAAAGTCTAGATATCTAGGGTGAAACTCATTCGCCATCCCCTCAAGGAAAAGGAACTCCTCATGGCAAAAAAGAGGGAAGTATGTTAATATCATCAAGACCTAGAAGGAACTATGGGAAACAATGCTCAAGGATAACTTGGTTAAGGGATGGAGACCGTAATACAAAATACTTCCGTGCCATAGCTAACCATAGGAAAAACAAGAACTAGATCCACCGTGATGCACATAGGGGACCGTGACTTCTCAGTGGAAACAAGGACAATAGCATGTCAGCGGTCTCAAACATTTTAACCATATCCTAGGGAGGAAAAGAGACTTCATATATACCATATATTGGAAGACAATGTTTAAAGGAAGGGACCAGAGAGACTTCTTCCTACTCGAGGATCCCTTTACAAATGAAGAGATCTTGCATGTAATACCAAAACTACACTCAGACAAGGCACCGGGCATAGATGGCTTTGCCATGACCCTCTATCAACAAGGATGGAACTTCATGAAGACCGATATCATGCAAAACTTTCGTGGAGCTTTTACCAAGGACAAGCAAACTTGGAACAAATCAACTAGCCTATATTCTCCTCATTCCTAAATCAAGCGCAAAGATCATCAATTAAGGATTTCGCATGCATAAGCCTACTCAATTGTTAAATCAAAATCAACACCAAAGTGTCGCAAAACCAATCATGGAAAGAGCATATCACAACTGGTAGTTGAGAGCCAAACAACATTCATAAAAGGCAAATGCATATAGGACAACATTGTAGAGGCAGAGGATGTCATATATGGAATGAAAAGAAAGGGAAGAGCTTGATGAAGATTGATTTTGAGAAGGTTTTTGACACTATGGATTGGGAGTTCCTACTGAAGATCCTTGAAGCAAGAGGTTTCAGCCCACAGTGGAGCAGCTAGATTTGGACAATTCTCCATACTTCAAAATCTTGTTTCTTGCTGAATGGCACCCCCATGGGCTATATTTGACACCAAATGAGACTAAGACAAGGAGATCCTCTCTCCCTCATATTATTCATCTTGGCCATGAATGTCTTCTCGACTATGATATATCAATAAGGCATCGCAAGCACAACTCTTCAAAGGTTATAGTCTCTAAGGAAAAGGCACCAAATCACCAACCTATAATACGCTGATGACCCTCTTCATAGTCCCTTCACTGAGGCAACTAATGATTCTTCATAACAATGAAACTCATTTTTACCCTCTTTAAGCTTAATCGACAGCCTAAAGATCAATTTTGTCAAAAGTGTCATAATTTCCATTAGTGAAATGGAAGCCAACCCCAAAAACCTTGGTATTGTTAATGGGATGCCAATTAATCCAAATTTTCCACTAAACCACCTGTGCATCCCGCTTATCGTGAACCAAGCCTCAAAAGATGATTGGAAAACTTGATAATGAAGGAAAGTAAATGCACTAGGGACATAGAAAGGAAGCCTACTATCAAGGGAGGAAGAGTCACATTGTTGAATGCAATTCTAATTGTAATTCACATACTAGATATCTATATACAAAACTACCCCAATGGGTTATTCGCCAGAGGCCATCCAAGGACTTCCTCTAGCTGATGGAATCCAAGACTCCAATGCTTACACCGGGTTAAATGGGAACATCTCTGTAGACCAAAGGAACAAGGTGGCTTGGGGATAATCAACTTAAAAGCTTTCAATGAGGCTTTGCTCTAAAAGTGGGGTGGAGGCTAGTCACAGGGTGATGCCGGAATTTGTCAAAAGATCACATGGCACACCTACTTCAGAAATGCCTACATCAACCGTTTCAAAAAGACTCTGAATAAGGCATCATATTTCTAGAAAGGAATTATGGACCAATGGGATATGGTTATGGCTAACATCAAAACAATTTCGCCAACCAGAGAGATCACTAATGTGTGGTTTGATACAAATTAGATGGAGGAGAAGGGACCCTCGCAATGCATACCCGTAATTACATGCACTAATAAGGAAGCAAACCTCATAATCCAAGGGGCAAGTACACATCCTATGAAGGAAGCCATTATTATGGTCGGACCAATTACATTGGAGGCGCTTGAAATGTCAGTAAACAAATGTAGGACATGATAATCCATGATGGCAATATAGGTGAGGACTCAGAGGGTGGTGGAGACTAACTCCAAAACCAACAACTCATGGTCAAGTCCTTATACCGATTTCTCGGGTTATTAGAGGATAGAGGGGCGTCATAACGGAATCTTTCTAGAAGCAAGCATGTCCCCTAAAAATCAAACTATTTGCATGATTGCTATGGAAGCCAAGATTCTCACACTACAAAACCTAAAGAAGCATAAATTGCAAGGGGAATGAATCCAATGCTATTTATGCGACTGGGAGGACAAAACGAAGGACCACATACTATTCAAGTAGCAATACTCAACCGAGAGCTTGGCGCACTATAGCAACCTTTTTCGGCACACGACCCTTCCAATCATGATACGAGATCTGTGTAGGAGGACAGGATTCTACAGTTAAGTGGAGAAAGAGGTCAAAAAAAGCTGGTAACTTACTTCCATGGCAATCATCTGGAATATATGGATGGAGCGGAATCGGAGATGCTTCAAGGATAAACAGTGTGTTTGCATAGAATTGATCAGACACATTGACTACTTCCTGTTGTCTTGGTTTAATGCAATTCATAAGACCAAGAAATGTAAGCTACGTGATGATGCAAAACCATGGCTTAAACATAGCTTGACCTACATGAGGGGCACATAGGTATAAAGCTGCATAACCTGAGAAGGACTTTGAAGATGATGAGGTACGTGACGATACATGGTAATAGGCTATAGGTAAACATAGTGACTACACATGGGCCTAATGTAAACCAAGGGCGCCTCAGCACTCCCTCAGCTCACTCATGACCAGTAATTAATTGTACTAGGAGGTTCAACTATGAACCATTTTTTGATAATTAATGAAAGTGGTTTATCCACTTTTATAAAAAACTATATTCTGAAACTAAGTGGTTGTTTTGTTATGAAATCTCTACACAATCCTTAGATTATTAATTTCATAATGCAATAAATCAAACCAACCTTAGAGCACAAGCCTATCATATATAGAGGTACACAAATACACTCTTGATGCTCCACTTCAACTTCCCATGCAAGGTTCTCTCGTGACACCGTGGTCGAGCAAAGTATAGCCGAATGAACAAAGTGACTTAGTAAGTTAGTAATTAGTTAGCCCATTTCCACCTCTTGAGGAAATCAACAAAGTGGTACTCCACCTGGCCTTATTTACGCTGATCACATGTGCTTGCATGAGAAGGCATAGTGCTTGCACTTGTCGCACCATCATCCTCTTCCTTGGAAAGAGGTGTCATCCCGATGAGTGCATAAATATACTTATTTTTATATCATATTTACTTGAACTTTGGACACCTTTTTGTATGGGTTCTTCCACTTTTTTGCTCTTTTGGGTATTTTGTTGTGATTAGACAGGAAAATAGGTATCTGAAACAAAATAAGTAAAATCGGATCAAAAGAAGCTGAAAAGACACATTCCACATAAGAGGTTGATCAAGTAGCAATCAAAAGGGTTATTCTATGACAAAGGAGCAAAGAAAGAGAGGAGGAGATAGAGTCATGAGTAGTGTAAAACAAGCCGCAAGAGTCCAAAATTTATTACAAGAGTTACAGAACTCCAAAGCCGATCACCACCGCTCAGATTGAAGAAACTATAGTTAGGGAATACCTAGTTAAAATTTAAATTTAATTCGAAAGTTGATTTAGTTACCTGATCGAATGTTTGATGAAGATTTCGGCAGAAGCTAAAAAGTGCATGGCCTAAGTAATCGGGCGTATCACGGTCATGCAACTCTCGGGAGTCAAGAAAACGCATTGCATAAGGGAAGCACGGGCGTGCTTCAAATCAACACGGCTATGCTTACCTCAAAATCATCTGAAAACGTATTAACTTAATCCCAAAGTTATCTAGAAGTTATCCAAAGATAAATATAGGATAAATACGACCTAAGCATGTCATGTTTCATCTTTTCCCTGTTATATAAACCTCATGATAGCAACATATTGATCATCTTTGGGCGGGGGCTCAGGATCAACTTTTGGCGAATTAGTCTCGAGGCGATTCTCGCAGCGATGGTTAGGTTTCATGAGAGAAATCGAAGGTGGATGAGGCATTATCAAGGAAAGATTTCTATGTATAATTGTATAACCTCATCTTGTATGTTAGTTATAGTAGATCATAGCATGAGAGGCTAAGCCTTCTATGGTGCCTCAAACACCTGAACCCTAGGATGAACTTGTTATTGATTTCCTATCATATTTGGTTTTTGCTTATTAATAATTTTTGTGTTACATCTTGATTTTTCATGCTTACAATTCTTTGTGGTTGTCCTTTGCATGAGCCCAATCATCCATCTCTTCAGGGGATAGCTTCAGCACGTTAGTATTCATGCTATATGGTTGTGGGATTGTTATTGTATTAGCCCAAAGTTGTTATCTGTCTAGATATCTTTATGTGGTTTTCCCTTTGGGCAAGCCTCGAAATATCTACCTCGCAAGAGGTTAAAGCACCCAAGCACTCATGAGTATTTCTGTGAGGTGATTCGAATGACTAGAATATCACAAGAGTCTCCCTTGGATTCTTCTAGATAGGTTCCAAATTAACACATGCTAGGAGTGTGCATAAGCATCACGTAGAGATAGGGTGTTGCTACTGAGAAGCATATTGCTACATCCTCCGTGAGTTATCACTAATTAGCTGAATCACCATCGGGTAAGGGAATCCTAGGGGGATTGTTATCCAGGTGCCATTTTTTTTTATCTTTGATTACCCTTAATCCACCAATTTTTCACATTAGCTTTTAGTTAGGATATTCAATTAGTTTGATCACACAATTCATCATATATATAGTTATACTAGGTAATAGAAGATAATTAGTACCAGGCCAATCCCGGATTCACTTCCCTATCCTTGGGTACTTTACTACTTGGTCAACCCCCGCTTACTTGTGCGAGAAGTGTCACATATATTTTTGCATGTATCCGGCCAAAATGCAACGCCATCATTCAAGCCTCCCCCTCCCCAGACTTTGTCTTCTAACTCTCTCGTGGTCGCGGAAGTCGCTATATTTCGGATAAGTCGGGTTAAGTATCCACCACCATGGCCGCTCCCTTTCTCTCGTTCGCCACCTTCACCAGTTCCACCCCTCCCTAACAACTCTTAGTTAGCTCAAAACTAATAATCGCCTCTAAGCTTGCTTGTATGCTCTTTGATGAAAGTTTAAGTTTAAGACGACAAGACAAATGTAATTTGATAAAAGAAACAACACTACTATCCAACAATAGAGCAATAACGGGTAATATCTTGGGTGGGTACTATACTATACCTTTCTTCCATTTTGATCATTGAGCTTCAATTTGTATTATTTTGGTTACACAACTTTGATTTCACTTCATCGGGAGGTATCGAGAGGTTTCCGTGTTATTTCATCGACTTGTCCACGCGGCCAACCCATCGCCACGCCATACGCCACATGGACATAAATGAGACCACATGGACATAAGTCAAATGCCACGTGGACACGCCATTTGGCAATTAAATAAGTGATTAACATGTTAATTAGAGATTAACTTCTAATCATACGCTTAATCAGAGATATTAGTGTTTGACATGTCCAATGAAATGCATGACATGGCAGTAAGTTGCCCACGTAGACAAGTCCGATGAGAAATAACACAAGAATCTTCTCAATACCCTCCCGATGAAGTGAAATGGAAGTTTAGTAACTAGAATAATACAAATTGAAGTTCAGTGTTCAAAATGAAACAAATGTATAGTACAGTACCCACCTAGGATATTACTCTGAAAGCGAGCAATAATGAAAAAAATTAAGCTAAAATACTATTACATGAATTTTATATTAATTGTAGAGCTGCAGTGGATTTCAAATGGATTGCTAATTCTTTTTCTTTAAAACATATTCCATGAGTCTAACTGATTATATATTTGGGTTCGAAAGTTAATAGCTCATGCTTTATAGCTCACAAAGTGATATAAACTAATCCTCTATTGAATATGTTAACTTTTAATATGTTAAATACACATATATTTGATGCACAACTTTGAATATTTTAATCCAAGAAATCAAATAGAAAGTTTTGAATTTTAAACTTATGTAACTTGCAATCAATTTTTTGGGACAGACTCTCAAACCAAAACCAATGTACCCAAGTTTACTTGACGTTGTTTTCAAAATGTTTGATGGAACTTTTAAATCAATAAAAATATTCTTTATTATTATATAAAATAAGATTGTTGTTTAAAAAATTCAAATAATTAAAAGCTAACAAAGTGTATATATATATATATATATATATATATATATATATATATGGTTTCGAGTCGAGGCTATCTCCAATCAAGTCTAGCAGATGAAGTCCGCCACGGCTTAGGTAAAATATGTCAAAGGTGTCCACTCAAGATTTCTACCTCTAAAAAGGGACAAGAATGTGCACCGTGAGAGGGGGAGGCCTAGATGTCCAAATCCGCCTAATGCATAAGTTAGCTGG
Organism: Dioscorea zingiberensis; assembly: GCA_026586065.1. Taxonomy (NCBI): domain Eukaryota; kingdom Viridiplantae; phylum Streptophyta; class Magnoliopsida; order Dioscoreales; family Dioscoreaceae; genus Dioscorea; species Dioscorea zingiberensis. The sequence goes on from CM048827.1 coordinate 34,445,644, forward strand.
GAGATCGTCAGGGAGGAGAAGAGGAAAATGAGAAGAGAGAGTCTCTTGTTTAGAATTTGCTTATCCTCCTCCGTCCTAGGTCTTCTCCCCTTATGCCATTGGAGCTCCTTGGAAACCAGGCTCCGTCCTATCACCTTTTGGGGGTCTTATCCGCCATTATGAGAAAGGGTGTCTGGACAACCCTTTTGTCTGTGAGGTGATGATGATCGTACCCTAACATGGGGCAGTTTGGCGGCCCCCTTTTGGGATCTGGGTTGCCTTAATGGGCCGTGTGAGCGTTTCGACACGTGGAGACCGGGATTTGGAGTGTATAACTACCCCACCCCTCCTCCCACCCCCACAAGTCGAGGTTCCCAAGATCTTTATGATCTCCTCGACTCATGCCGTGCTAGGCGGAGATGTTCCCCCGTAATCGAGGTCTAAGTGTCTATCTTGGGACTCAGCTCATGTTGAATGTGGATGGAGTTTCACTCTTGGCATGCCTAACTAGGACGCATTGTAACATATCTCAATTTTTCTAAATAAATATTCAGTAAATTTTAAATTTTTAATGAAATTAATTAGCACAGAAAACAGATTAATTACTTTAACCTCAAAGTTAAAGAAAATCGTGATTTAATGGACCCCAAATCCAACCTCACAAATTATAGAGCCGTGAGAAAGCCTTTATTGGACCGTAATTCAATTTAACTTAGGAATAGTTGGAGGTGGATAGTTAATGCGCGTCAATTAATTAAATGAGAAATTAATTAAGTATTAATTAATCCAGATTAACTAAGTGGATGATAACCGACAAAAGTTAGAGTCCCTATAAAGTAGATCCGCCTAGTCAAAAGCCGAGAAAACGGATCCTGATCGGGAGAGGAGACAACTCGATGCTATAGTAAGCCCGTGTCATGGGTAGTCTCGACCCGGATTCCCTAATCTGGGTAAAGGATAGAGATGAGTCGATAATTATATTAGTCACCCTCATGATAGCACGAATAAAAATAAGATCAAATAAAGCTTGTTTGGTCTTTAGTGGGAGATATTATTTAAGATAAGTTATTTAATTAAGTTTTAAAGATAATTTAGTTAAAGGTTAGAATATTATTTTACATAAAATATTATAAACCTAAAATATCTAAACTTTTTATATCGATGTGAGAAAGAGAGAGAGATGGAAAAAATTTCAACTCTCTCTATCTCTCTTGTCTCTCTCGCTGCTCTGAGGGAAGCCCTCACACGCATCTCTTCCCAAAGAAGCTCAGCCGCCAGCTTGCCCTCCTCTCAAGGCCGCCTGGCCAGACCGCCAAGACCACCTCCCACGCCGCTGCCGCCTGCTAGCCATGAAAGCCATGCACCTACGCCGCCACTACGCCACCATCGGGCCAAAATAGCTTTTGCCTCACGCCCTCCTGTCACTCCGCGCCAAGGCTTCTACTGTGCTAAGCATGCGACGTACCAGCAAATTTTGCTCCACTCTAACGCTCAAGACTCTGTATGCACAGCGCCTCTTACTCGCCTCCGTTGTCGTGCCACATCTTCAGCTTCTAGTCTCCTAATCGCCTCGCTGCCTCGATCACGCCTCTTCCACTCTTCTTTCCAGCTCGCTAAAATTTACGCCGACGAACAAAGGTTCTTCTTCAAGTAAATCCCTAAAATTTCAAATTTGGGGAAACCCTAAGTAGATGTAAAGGAATTGAATGGGATAATAGGAGCTTTGAAGGGGTTTGATTGATGAATTAAAATGAGGTTGAACTTTGTAGTATTGTTAAGTGATGTTAATGTGTGTATATTTGTATATTTCGAGCCTAAAAATAAAGAAGATGTTGCCCGATTTTTCATGAAAAATTTATAAAGTTAATAATCTACTTGATCTCTAAGAGCTTAGTCAATTATCTCCTTTCATGCTCAATGTGCTAGTTATCAAGTTAAGAAGGTGATAATTAAGCTAATGATTCTTGTATTAGTTATGTGCTTTGGAAAGCATGAAATACTTGTTAGAGGAAAATCATGCCGTAAGAAACATGAGTTATGTGTTAAGAAAGAAATCGTGCTTAGAAAGCTTAATAAGTTTACTATATTTTATCGAAGTTTAAATTAGAGTAACGAAGTTAAGAATATGGTCTCCATATTCATAATTTTGTATTTTGCTTATCAGGAAAGGGAAAAGGAAAAGGCAAAAGCAAGTAAGTTGTTATCGAAGAACCGAGCCAGCCTTTAAGCCTTTACTAAACTCAAAGTGAGGGAAATCCAGTCATGACAAGATGAGTTTATATCAGATTTTCACTTTACTATTGTTTTGATTTCAGTTTGAAAAGCATGAATTATAACTTTCATAAATTTCCTAGAGTTTTGGAAAATTATTCATGCATAGTAACTACAATAATGTAATAGAGAAACAAATACAGTAAATACATAGACCGTGACTTTTATTAATATATTTGCCGTTACTAGTGGTGGCTCGTGATAGAGCCGTGAGAATACTGCGATTAGGTTAGGAAAGGGGCATTTAAAACTCTGATTTTTATTACCTAACTATCCGGGATTTAAAGCATCTCCATTTTTAATGGGGTAAATTAAAACCCCTTCCATACCTCAAAAGCCGTGCCTAGTGTATGTATATATATAAAGCTTAATCCTGGTGTAGCGTGGATAGATCTACCGCGGTGGTCGCTTGTTCCCCGCAATAATATCAAGTAGATGTAGTTAGAAATGATAGTATTGTGATGATCGATGATTCCTTGTGATACCCACCTCCCTAGAAGGACATTAGAGATCCACCATCGGTAGGCATTGATACAAATTACCAAGATTAATTTTGGAAATCATTCACAATACGAGAGAAACAAATTATGAGTTATATGCATACATCAGATTTCTATGTATTTGACATGATTAAAACAGATTGAAGATAATGACACCAAAGATTTTATTTGCTCAAAGATTACTTCTTCTAAATTTCCGTATTTAATTTCAGCTTATTTAATATGCATATGGCTTACGCTTCAGCTTCTTAACAGCTTTTATTTTTATTATACGCGGGTATATTTTATACCCTCGACAAGACTATTGCTCCCAAATCACTAAGCTCCAAAGAGCTTAGCCCCCTTTTCCCGAGCATATTTTTATGCAAAGCGTATAGACAAGAGACCAGATAGAGGGTTTTGTCTAATCATGCTAGATCATATGGAGATTTCTTGTAGCTGCCAGTCTCAACTCCCGTGATCTTAAGTTCCCCCTTCGCTTTATGTTTCTCTTTACGAGTGTATTTGAGATACCTAAGTTTAAGACAGATGTTATTTGGGCTTCAATATTAAACAATATTCGACGAGTTTGAATTTATGATAGGCTGATATGACTAGTTTGCTTTTATTAGCTTCCACTTATACTTGATTATTGTTGATTACCGCTTTACGCTTACAAAATCTTTAGGTTTAGGCAGGTACATCCCCTTAACTTGGCCGGGTAATTTACACTCGGGCCCCTCTCGAAAGTGAGACGGGTGTTACACGTGATCATCAGAGGGAGAAGAGCAAGAATTAACCAATGTGACAAGTCCGCCGCAGACGGGGGATATAAGGAGCCGCATCCGCCTTCGGGAAAGTGTTGTGTAAGCTGCTTTATGAGTGAACACCTGGGCGACTTCGCCTCTCCTAATGCGCTTTTGATCCAACAAAACCAAGGGGCCTTGGATTGTTTAAGGTAATGATGGGGATGATCTTTGATAGGCCACTGTGTTACTCTTCTCCTCGGGCGCACTTTAAGGCTGGGGAATCTTGGTCCATATTAAAGCAAACATCTGGGGCTTAATCTTGCGCAAATGAAGCCAACTAGAAAGCAAAGCAAATTTGTATAGGCTAGGTTAGGGTATTTCCCTTACTTTTGTTTTCGGCCATGTCTCGCTATGTGAGACCTCTCTAGTGGTTTTTCTACTTCTCTTTCCTTTGAAGTCCTTCATCGCCCTTTCTTGAGGTAACGACCCATTCTTCTTTTAACTATTAGGGTGGAAGGGCGTAGTTGTAAGCCTTCTTTTCGTAGGTAGCAAAATGATGTCGCTGAGTAGACACTCATCTCAGAAGTAAATCTAGTCTTAAGTTGTTTATGTGTATAATACCCTCCTTGTTACCTCTGTAGAGGCTTTGGTCCTCGCCGAGAGAGCCAATAAACCTCCCTAGGTGAGATCGCCACTTACTAGGACGCTTTAGTTTACCAAAGATTATCTTGCTTCCTTTTCCTCCCCTCAATCTTCCCGACATCTTAGAATACCCATCAGCCTATGTCCAAACCCAGCTTAACTCCTGCAAATCATGTACGCGATTAAAGTGCTTAACTTTGTTATGATTTTTCAACACTTTGGGATTTAGGGGCCGACCCTTAGACGGGTTGGTTATGCCTCCTTTCTCTCGGGTAAGGTCTCGCCTTTCTCCCGCAATGGCATTACTCCAATCACCTCGCAGGAGGTAAATCCTTCTTAGGTTCCGTTGGTCCTCCAACTATGATT